>PVIA01001163.1:0-309249 GCA_004024845.1 Tonatia bakeri | reverse complement strand
CCGGATTTAGAGCTGAACTTCTAAGGAGTGGATTATGTCAGTAAGGGAGGATGAGCTGGTTTGAACCTGTAGGAGTGCCACCCGTTCGTTACATGCCTGAGGAGACCCCCTTCCCTCTCCTGTTAGTGGCCTCTGGGCATGGAGCTATTTTCAGGTAGCAGGTGATATTTTATGCTAAGCCTCATACATTCTTATTTTTGCTAATATTGTAAATTTGAAGGTTTTTTCCTCATTTGCAATTTCTACAATTTGAGTACCTGATACTCGTAGATGTTGTTAGTTAAAGTAATATAAGCAAAAGAAAACCTAATTTAAGCCTTGGATATTTTGTACAAACAGTCCATTGTGCTTTTTCCATTAGGAATAATTAAACAAGAATTCATTCTTGAACAACTGACCAAAAATGTGTGTAGCATCATTTACATAAGACAATTAGTTATAGCTACAGTAAACTCTTCCCTTTTGGGGAGCCTCAGCTGTTCCCAGGCCTGCTGGCCATTTCTGTCCTTCATCACTAATCCCTCAGCCACCAGTGGGCAGATCGGGAAAGGGTGAAGGCTCTGAGTCTCATTCAGCTTGTAGGCATTAGGGAGGGGATTGCTTCTAAGTTTACCTTAGTCCAGAGCCTGGATCTTGGCTCTCCTGTGGCCTGTAGCTGTGTATAGTGTTGCCGTCTCACACTACTCTGTTTTTCCTTCTCTCTGTTCCGGAAACTGTCTCCAGTGTTCCTGTCTATCCATATGAGTTCCCCTTTCTGCACCTCCCTATATCCCCCTGTTCTTCTGGCTTCTCATCAAACTTAGATGTGAGTGTAAATTTATCACTTTCATTCTTGTGTGCCCTTTCTGGGCCCCAGACCCTAAGCTGCCTTGACTTAGAGAAGCTCCGTGAGCAGCTCTGTATAAAAGAGCCCCTCTTTGCTTTCCATGGGGCTGAAAGTGCAAAGCTGAGGCTCGTGGTGACACGTCACATATCCCTGCCCTTTGCAATGTGTTCATCTGTCACTGCAAGCATTTGTTTTCATTTCATTTTGTGGTTTTAAATCCTCCCAAGCTAGTTTCTATCCCTTTTTTAAAATAAATAGATTAATTGCTGTTTTATGATCACTGTTTATTTCCCACAACTCCAAATAACAGGCTTAAGAAATAAATGGTGTTTATTTAAAAATGGATATATTAGCATGTTTTCCTTTGAAGATTTGCATGTTTTTAAATATTATATTTTCAAAGTAGTGCTTATGTAGTAATAGCTAAGGAAAATAAGCGTCTGGTTACAGTTTGCTGCCTTTCTCACCAGTTCTTAACTGTTATTTAATTATTCCAAGTCATAAATTTTTTACTGAACTAACTAAGTTAGGCCAATATAATTCATCCTGCTTTCTAAACTTATGGGCAAAAATTCCTTTCTGAGATTTCAGGCCACTTTTTCATTTATGCTCTTGGCTCTCCTCATTTGCCAGAAGTTTTCTCTTCTAATCAAAGAATTATTTTCTTGTTATAGAAAGGGCTTTAATTTGCCTTTTTCTCTTCTCTCTCCTTCTTCCATGTTATCCAAAAGAAATAATCTACCTTCTTCTTTCAAAATAGAGTACCTGTATCCTTCCAACACTACTAAATCTGGCTTAAAATTAGAATAGCATGGATATTTCTTCAATAAAAGTTACTGTAGCAATTAGCTCTCACCATAATTAGATGGAAGAGAACTTTTATGATGGAATGCACACAAGGCTCAGAAACAAAGACCTGGTTGCAAACCCAGCCTTGTTCCGCCAGCTTACGGCAGTGAGCAAAAGTTACTGGGCCTCTCTGAACCTCGGTTCCTTGTTTATAATTTGGGGACACAATTAAATTAGATTTTTACTTCAAGTGGATTTTGTAAGGATTTAGTGAGATGAGCCCATGCCTGGCACTTAATTTCTTCACCGCATAAAAAACATTAACATTTACTGAAGAGCTTATACAGACTATTAAAAATAAAATTAAACCTCCTCTTGGTAGGTGAAGAAAAAGGACATGAACTCACAATTAACCAATTCACAAGAAAAACAATTACTAAACAAACATTTGGAGAATGTTTAAACTCATAGTAATTAAATAAATTTAAAAAGCATTGGGATGTTATTTTTCTTTTATTAGTACTTATTTTAAAAGAAAGACCTAATGCTGGTGCCATTGCCAGTTGGTATAGCTCATTGGAAAAAATCAGCTTTAAATTATAGTAATATTCCTATCATTAAATCTAATCATTCCATTTCTGAGAGTCTGTCTTAAGGGAATATACTAAAATAGGAAAAAACCTATAAACCTGACAATAATTATTATTGCTTAGAATCTTAACAAACCTGGAAACAACTTATTTTTGTAATGGATTAAGCTATGATGGACTAGCTTCTAGATTTTAAAGTAAAAATAAAGACTTATTAAGAAGCATGTAAAAATGTTTACAATATAAAGAATATGTAGATATGATAATCAGTATAAAAAATATATCTTAAAACTATATGAAAATGGACCCAAGTAATAATTATGTTAGGGAGTTACAGCATATGTTCCTTTTTTTTTCCTGTTTCCCTAAGTCTTTTATAAGGTAATATTACTTTTAAGATTAAAATTATAGTCTAAGTCTGAAAAATATACTTATTGAATGCCTGTTATGTGTCTGGAAAATTTTCTGTGGCATTTTGGGTTTTAAAAAAAGCAAGAATGTTTCTTTATTATTGTACTTCAGGGCAATAAAAAAAAAGCAAAAAAGTATGCTTATCAGACCAGTTAGAATAAGTACTTAACATAGAACTTAAGATTTAAGGTGCTCTTGCTTGTAGCCTAAGTGTTTAATGCCAGGCTGCCCGCCCAGCCTGTGTTAAATATAATGGTGCTCTGTCTCACCGCCGCCATCTGCTCCAGGACTCGTTCCAAAATTAACTTCCTGGCTTACTCAGGTCATCCCACTGAGGGCAATGGGATCTCAGTGATGTCCTGACCAGAACACCAGCAGGAGCAAGACTTTAGCTGGTGCATCTCAAAGCTACATCTAAAGGTAACTGGGTTGAAGTAAGCTAGACAAGATGATTTGCCGAGTAGTATGGCATGATTTTTAGTTGAAATTTTTATTGAAATAGTTGCAGGTTTGCTTGTAGCTGTGCAAAATAATATGAAAGATCCTTTGCATACTTTGCCCAGTTTCTCCCAGAATTGGAAGAGAAGGGTGGTAACCCTTTGCAGAACCGAAGTACAGCTTCATAGCTAGGGTATTGACATGGTACGGCCCCTCCCACCTGGCTCAGAATTCCTGAGTTTACTTAGACTCATTTGTGTCTGTGTGTGTGAGTGTATGAAATTCTCTATGATTGTATCACCTGTGTATGTTTGTGTTTTTCCCATCACAGTTGAGACACTGAACAATTCCATCAGTACTGGTCTAGAAATGAAATCACTGCATAAAGAGTTTGAGATCTATGTTTGAGCCTCTCTTCTAATTAGCTTGTCATTGCCAATAAGTCAGTTACTTTCTATAAATTTGCTCAGCTCTATAAAATGGTTGGATTAGACCAATAGCTCTCAAACTCTAGCATGAAGTAGAATCACCTAGAGGATCTATTAGGACAATAATTTCTGGGCTCCTCCCCTAGAGTTCCTAATTGAGCATAAGAATTTGCCTAATGAATCCCCAGGTGGTGGCAGTGAAGTGGGGTGGCATGTCCATGAACACTTTAGTCTCGATGACACTAAAGCAGGCTTTGGGCCCCATAGTCAGTACCACCTCCTTCCCACAAAACCTCAAATTCGCTTTTCCATTGAATAAGCTATGCATTTGTGGGGGTTTTTCCTTAAGTGATACACATGTATAATGGACTATAACACAGCCATTAAAAATATTGTAGAAGAATATTCATTGTCATAGAAAGGTTATCACATATATAGCTATTTGGTTAACAAGAAGCTGTATGTTATAAAACAGCACATATGGGGGTAGGGGGAGGAGGAAGAGGGGGATAAATGGTGACAGAAGGAGACTTGACTTTGTGTGTTGAACACACAATACAATATACAGCTGATGTATTGTAGAATTATATACCCAAAACCTATATAATTTTATTAAACAATGTCATTCCAATAAATTCAGTAAAAATTTTTACAAAATAGGACATATGTGGATGGCCCTAGCTGGTGTGGTTCGGTTGGAGTGTCATTCTGTAGACTGAAGGGTTGTGGGTTCGATTCCCAGTCAGGGCACATGCCTGGGCTGTGTGTTCCATCCCTGGTGGGGGTACATACAGGAGACAGCCAACTGATGTTTCTCTCATCAATGTTTCTCTCTCTCTTTCTCTACTTCCCTTCCCCTCTCTCTAGAATCAATAATCATGTTCTCGAGTGAGGATTATTTTTTTAAAAAGCAGCATATATAGAAATTTTCAGTTATATATAGAAAATAAAATTCCAGAAAGATATATCCAAAATGTTAATAGTTGTTATTGCTGAGTAGTAAAATTGCAATTTTGGGAGGGTTTTCTGTTTTCTAATTTTGTCTATCATACATTCATAAATCAGTTGTTAAACAAAATACAGTAATCAATATGTCTTGATTTATCTAAGAATTGCATTGCTTACTGTATTTCTCTAAGTTTTAATAATTGCAATAAAGAACTTGTTGCATATCAATGAACAGAAGTAAGGCTATTCGGGTGTGAGATGAAATTGTCTGGGATAGTTTACAGAGCTAGCTATGATACTCCTTAGTCCTTTCCCTAAAACGTGTGATTGATCCCTGTTGCCATTCTCCCTGCTTGGCAGGGCTTGGCACTCACCAAATAGCCCTGGCCCCATGACCACTCGTTCCAGCCCCTGGTGCTGCCTGCGGAATGTGTGCATGGCACCTGCCCACTGGAAAGTAGGGGGAGCCACTACCACAACCTCACATGCTAGACTTTCCTCCATCTTTGACAGTGAGGCAGAAAGAAAGTGGATGGAGCAAGTTTCATCCTGGTTATGCCACTGTTAAAAGAATTAATATTTGCAACTAAAATAGGAACTTAAAAATATCACTGAAATAAATCTGTTTAGATGACAAAAACCACTCATCTGCTATATAAAGCTATTTGTTCCCCATGCAGATTCATGTCTCCTCCCAGAATTTCTGATTGCACTAATATCCCAAATATATTGTCTTCAATATCTGTGCTTCCGGACCTTAAGATCAGTATGAACATAGCTTCCTAGAAATATTATTTACTCAAACGATTTTGCTGCTAGATATTTCAATCAGTTGGTGCTGCAGAAAAGCACTGCTCCGTTTCTGAACTCTGCTAGCTAGCTCTGTTTCTGAAAAGACTGTGGTTGGAGACATGTTGCCAGCAGGGCGGTGGTGGTGCCGCTGGTTCCCTTCCGCCAAGTTCCCTCATGAAGCTGGTCCCTGAGAGTGAGAAATTGAAAGGCCGTTTTGATTTGTGAGTGATTGTGTATTTATTGCGGTAGGTAGTACTGTTTTATGGTATGCATTTTAACGCCCACTCACGTTGGGATCATAGAATGTCCTTTAACAAATATGTTTTGGTGCTTGAGGCAATGTATTTTTATGTAACACTGAAAGACTGTTGTCAAGAAACACTGGCCCCATGGGCTTGCTGTCATTAGCGAAGTTACTGGATTTGCTTTATGAGCCTGGGAGTCTTGGTGATCGCACCAAAACTGCTTGTTCACGACACAGCACCATACAGTGCCACCGTTACTTTCATAATCCATTCATTCCGAAAGAAATGATGAGAAGATTATATCTAGAACTCAGCTGGTTTGTGGAAGAACAGGATCAAGATCCAGCAAAGGTTGCATTTTTCTGTATTTTCAGTGCCACCTCAAGAGGAAGAGGCATCAGTTCTCATTTCCCTACACACATCTCTCTTCTGGAACTTACCGACCACTGGCATTTCACTTAGATATCCACTAGGAAACATAGTTGTGCTTATTTAACTGGTTCCCAGAAAGATGAAAACCAACAGGCTTTTGTTCATACATAAATTCTTACAGTGCACACATGGCTTACATAAAATAATAAGGTAAAGGTTGAAATTAATTTACAGATAGCTTCCTGACTGCATTTTCTCCTGCTCTCTAAAGGCTCTTCCAGAGTTTGTGCAGAAGAAACTCTGGAGTTGGAAGACCGCACTGATGTTCCCTTTGTGTGGTGTTCCCGTCCCCAGTTAAGAACACACATAATTGTCATTGTACAGGGACAGGGCATTCCTCCTCACTGTGTGGCTTCTCACATCTTTTGTTCCATCCTTCCTTTGTGCTGCTAATTTGTTCAGCAGGGCAGCACCTCTTAGCAGGAAAACAGACATGCCACTCTCTGCCATGCCAGGCTTTATTGCCTCTCCTTGCCAACACAGTATTCAGAATATGAGTAATAATTACCTTTTTCAGGGTTCTGTGTCTGCAATCTCCTTTCCTTTCAAAACTCACGAGTAGTCTTTTTTCTGCCAGCAGGCACAAGGCATTTGCTTTAAACTTGTGGCATTGTATTAGAATCACAAGTTACTTGACTTTTCTCCCCATTTTTGCATGAGCACCTTGAAGGAATGCCTTCCCGGTGTGCTCTGTGGTGGGACAGACTCGGGGAGATAGTACTTAATGTTGAATGAATTGAGGGAGTGAAGCCAGCCTGCCAGCTGGAGGGAGGAGTATCTTACACTGTTCACCCAACTCAGAAAGTTGAGTGTGTGTGTCATCAGTGTAGGCCTGATCGATGCTGAATTAGTGAGTTAGCAAAAGTTACTGGATCCCCGTGTTATTTTAGATGCCAAATATATATTGTAAATGCTTGGCAGAATTATTTTATATTTGCATCTACATTGTCTCTTTTATTTTATAAATGAAGTTTGATCCTAGAAACTGTAGTTTATAATAGAAAGTATAAATTCTCTTTTCCATGTCATAAAAGCATGCTATTTCAGAACGTAACTGAATGTGAGCCATATTTAGACAAAAATACATATTTAAGGCATAGTTTTATATATTCACTTTTTTAAGTCTACAACACCCTTTAAAAGGAATAGTTGTGTATGGCTATGCTACTAATTCTAAAGTGTCTTTTCTAAGAAAGTCTGCAATTATTATGAAACTCACATTTTCCAGTATTATATGGTTTTATCTGTCTTGTTTAGTATACCCTAAAGCAGTTACGTAGCTTTTTATAAAATGCTGATTTTATCTTGTGCAGCCTGCCTTGCCAGCATACTTTTTTGGTGATGGAAATTCCAACTCTATGTTGAGGAATAGAACTTAATAATATAAATTTGTTAACTAAGATAAAAGAACATTAGAAAGTGTTAAACAAGTATGTTGAAGCATTACAGACTTAACAGTTGGTCAGCTATTGCATCAGCCTGGTCCTGTTCATTGTGGTTTAAGATTGTTTTTAGATGGTGAATCAAAGCAGAGACGTTATATTTAGATGTCTTCGCTTTCTCTCACCATTTTCATTCCCTAGTGCCCAGATTCAGGGAACTCAGAGGGTCAGTCCTCATAGCCAACATAAAATAGCCTTGTCTTCCCTAGTTTTTAATAATTATTTATAATTCTGTAACTATATATTTCAGAAATGTAACAATGGAGTGTGAAGCTGTAACTGTACTCATATCCTCTGAAGAGCTTTAAAACTTTTACTTTGGGGAATAAAACTAAAAAAGATGAAATAGAGATTTTTCTCAGTGTAGTAGAACAAAATAAAATTATCCTCCCTTAAAATAGATGGCAGTTAGGGAAAGTAATTTTTCCTGTCATGGGCAAAAGCCAGAGAACACAAAATCAGCATTTGAAATGTTAACTCGTGGTGTTTTAAATAAAAAGAAGCTAAAATGCATTGTACATTATCTGTTCCCAAGGATGATTGCAGATTCTTGTTATTAAGTCCTGCAAAAAATACATAATGTACCTGGCAGGTGGAACTATAAAAACTAGAGATGAAGAAAAACGTATTAGGTGAAATTTTAAAGTTTTCTTTTTTGAGAGGATTACATTTTTTGTTACTTAATTTAATCAGCTCAGTCTCATATATTTGTTCTTCATCTTGAGTTCAAATTCACAGGCATGCAAAAGAAAAGAAATCTTTGGTAATTGAAAGAATAATGAAGATTAAAAGTCCCAGAACCTCTGCAGATTTATCTCATTCATCTGTAAAAGCATGCATTAGGAATCAGTTTCTTCCTAAGCCTATCATCGAACTTTATAGCTTTACATCCTGAGCAAGCCACTTGATTTTTCTGAGCTTCTGTTTCTTCATTTTTAAAACAAATTTTCAAAAGCCTGCTTTATTTAAGTCATGGGGCTGTGCTGAGAATGAAAGGAGTTAAAATAAGCTCCATATACAAAGTGTTTTACAGGTTTCAAGTAGGTACTGTGATAATTACCATTTTGCAGGTGGGGAAAGGCCGAGAGAGGCTAACAAGCTTGTTGAAGGTCGCACACACAGCTATTAAATGAGATGTAATTCTAAAATCCTATAAATTGCAGCATTTTTCAACATTGACACTATTGATCTGGTGGGGGCGGGGGTGACTGATGATACTTCATTCTTGGGGGTGGGGAGGTGTCCTGTGCACTATTGGGTATTTAGCAGCATCCTTAGCTTCTGTCTCCTAGACGCCAATAGTATCTCACAAGTTGTGACCATCAAAAATACGTTCAGACCTCGCCAAATGTCACCTGGCAGGCAAAATCATCCCAAGTTGAGAACCACTGGTCTGTAAAGTTATTAACCACTTTTATGATAACATTTATCAGTATCATTGTTACTCAGAGTGGTTAGTTCCTGGTTGGACTATTTCATAACATAGCAATTTCAGAATTAAAAAAGAGATAACTGGTTTCATCCCTCATCTTTCCATTTCTGAATATTAGTTGTGGCAGTGTCTTCTTTGGACGGTCCTTTCTAAGCCTCTTATAGAAGCTATCACCTGATAGGGGCAGTATGGACAGCGAGCCAGAAGTCAGGTTCAACAACCCCCAAAGTCCCTTCCCTTGTATCTCCATGGTCATTGCCTAAGGGACCCAGGTGGTCTCTCTTGAACAGCCCCCTATCATCTGAAATGTTTATGGACTCCTAATATCCATTGTCATCTGAGAGGCCAGAGAGAGAAACACATGTATTTCATAACTATTATCTCTTTAATTTTCACAATAAGCCCTTGAGGTTTGTATCACTTGTTCACGTTTACATTTTATTTAGGAAGCTTAACCTTTCTTCTTTGCCTACTCCTTCAACTCTGGTGCCTTCATTGCAGAACTTGATACAGAAACTCAGCAGGAAGTTGATATGGAAACACAGCAGGTGCCTTTCTTACCAGCACTGTATGAAGAGTAACATCCTTCTGAATTACTCCACATAAAGCAGATGCTTTCTGCCCTGCATGACTCTTCCTTTTTCCTCTCCCCTTAACAGGGTTCATTAAATACATGCCTCATTTGGCTGCATTTGGGGACTGAAGAACCAGCTGTCCAAGAGTAGAATGCTTTGCCTTTCCCCCAGAAAGGCCTACCCTAGGATGACTTTTCCAACCCTCCCACCCTTGCCCATCTTTATTTTTAATCTGCACCCCACTTTCTGCCTGATATTGGTACAGTCTCCAATTTATTATCACCTCTGAACTAAAACTTTCCAACTACTTATGACTGGCTTTGTTATATTTGTTTCTCTGTTATTTAAAGTAATTGTGAAATTAGATGCATTTGATCTGGGCCTTATTAAGTAGTGTGGAAATGTTTTGTAGCTAGGCCTATATGAATTAAAAAAACTTTAAACACCAAGTTTTAAGATTGATTGCTGCTGACAAGCACAATAAATATAATTGAGAGTGATTAAAAGAACTGACATGACCTGAGGAGAGGCTGTTGTAATTACTGATTGTGTTGAGGGGCTGGAATTTCCCAGGAATCCTGAGGACACAGTGTTCTGCTACGGAAGGTCCCAGCAGCTGTTTGAACCAATGGGAAAGAACTGGGTTACTTCACCGCAACCTAACTTTAGTGTCAATTAAAACTTTTATTTTTTTAAGTGCATGTGAATCATTTGAATAACTCTAAGATTCATTTTTGAAGGACTAATTGGCTCCTTCTGTAAAATGGCAGTGTCTGGCCAAAGATCCATTTTTTTTTTCAGATCAGCATGCCTCCTTATTGACCAGACTCACCTGATTCTGATCCTATGTGCATTCAGCCATTTCATCATGTTCTATAAGTAAAACACTGGGGGTTTCCTTTCTTTTCCAGGTGGCCTTTTTGAAGATGTAACTGTAGGAGCTGAAGCATTCCTCTCCGCAGCACGGAGCACGTGGGAGGCCTCCCCGCAGTCAGCCCAGCGAACAGTGATTACAGAGACAAAAACCAGAACTACAGAATGAGAGCACTGCATTGGAGTTTTTTGAGTTTTACTTGCTTGCATTCTTCGGCAAGAGAAGAGTTAACGTCAAATCTTTGAAGAATCAAGGTGGTGAAGAAAGTCACAGTAGCAGGTTGAGATAAGTATAGACGTTACGTCTCTATTTCCCACAGAGAAGAATATTCAAATATGTGCTGTGTCAGCACCGCCTGGAAAGATGTTAGCTAGTGGTGACCCATCTGTCCCGGGTGGATTGCAGAGAGGGACTTCCTTGGTGAAATTGGATGTTAACTGCCATAAATCTTTGGAAATAAATTTTCAAAGAACTTCTCACATTCACTTAAAACAAAGTTTAAAAAAGAAAATAAAGAATTTTGTATACTTTATTCAGAGGAGATGCTCAGGAAGTAAGTGTTGAATAAATGGTTATCAAATTAAAGGTTTTCCCATTTATGCAGACCTGCATGTATTCCTTTGGTTCTTTATTTCCTCTACCAGCACTATTGCAAATCCACGTAAATACCTCACTGGCCTGCTGTTGCAGAATCGTCATAGTCCTTATGTGCCAAGGCAGGTGGTGAAGAAGCCATTGAATGAGAATGACAGAATTAGAGGGAGTCTACAGAGCACGGGCCAGCTCCTGATTTTACAGAGAAGGTCTGAGACTTGCCTGTTATCACACGGGAGGAACAAAGCTGGGCCCGGAGCCAGGCAGCTCCTCCTTTCCCACTGCACATTCAGGAGGACGGTCTGTGGATTTCAGCTGTACTTGCTTCGTATGGAGCTGATTGACATTAATCCTAGCCTACAGACCACCACTCTACCTCTTTATTTTAAAAAATAAAAAGCAACCCCCCCCTGAAGTTTTCTGTCCCCTAGTTTCCTAACTTAACACAGGTGTTACTGGCATTGTGAGTTGCCGAAACTTTCATGATTTCTTCTTCCTTGGAGTTGAACCAAAACCCACGTCCTGCCAGCGAGACAGTGGTGCAGCGCTCAGTTCTGTACCTGGTGGACGGACAGGAAGAAACCCCATCTGTTTCATCCGCAGACATTTTATTAAGCACAGTTTGAAACACTGAAGTTCTTAGTAATAAGTCCAAGACTCACAGCTATAAAGGAGAATTTGTTTGGCTTCACTTAAGCTACTAAACCCCCAAACACCATGCTGACTTTTCCTGCTTTCTATTTCTGTCCTCTGTTGGTACAGAGCAAGGTTTCTCAACCTGGGCTCTGTTTACATTTTGGGTCAAGTAATTATTTGTTGTGGGAGACTGTCCTGTGCTATTGAGAAGAAAAACATTTTACTATACCCTCTTAGATTCAGTCAGTGGCTGGAGCTTGCGACTCAAATGGATAAAAGACAGATTAACAATAGAAAAAGAAAACTGTATGTAGCTCTGCTAAGGAGTTTCAAAAGAAATGAGACCCTAGGAAGTGGGTGGAGGATTCAGGCTCATATGCCATCATAGGCTAAACAAAGAAAAAGGAGGCTTGAACTTCTAGGCCAGGAGAGGCAGGTTACAGGAGGGTGAGAGAAGGAAGTGTGTGTTAATGAGGGTTGTCTGGTAGTGCAGGTAAGTTTCTCAGCGGATACAACTTGTCTCCAGGAGTAGCTCTCATCCTGGTATAGAGGCATCTTTACAAATGGAAATTTTCTTTATAACTATAAATATACTTTACAAAAAGGGAAAATTTATTCTTTATTTTTAGGCAGTTATGGGGAGATAAAAAGCTTTTTCTGCTTCCGCTGGACCTCAGTTGCCTTCAGTTCAAAATAATTCTTATGCCAAAGTTGCATATTTTGGGATGACATTCTGGTCCCCTTCAGTGCATTGGAGGATGTTTAGCAGCAACTCAGCAGATGCCAGTAGCCTCCTCCCCAGTTTTGACAGCAAAAAATGCCTGCAGACAGTGCCCTGATGGCCAAAATCAACCCCGGCTGAGAACCACTGCTATAGCCCATGTGTCTGAGAAACAAGATTTGGTGACTGATGGGGCTCAGTGGAGGCTGCTTCCAAGTATTGTAACCACATAGAAACTTCATTTCTTTACTATCTTTTCTCCTTTCTTTCCTTTTGATTCAAACTGGCCTCACCCAGCACGATGACTCACCTGCCGCCTTCTCCCTTGCAGGACCACTTTCTTACCGTTAAGCCCTCAAGGACAGTGAGGTTCCAGCCAGCATCAAATAATCTTAGGAACAAAGTCTCGGGTCTGTTGATGCCAGAGACAGCTGGGTGTCAGTTTTGTTTCGGCTCCAGGCCCAGAAAAGCAACAAAACCATGGCAATGCCCTGGCTGACATCAGGACCAGATGCCCTGGTCAGCTGCCCCCTCAGAGACCACGGCCCTAACTCCCTGTCACCGTGATTAATGACCTTTCCTTTACAACCCATCCCCTGGAAGCCAGGTCTTTGAGCCATTGCTAACCTGTCTCTGGGCTGGGCCACTTCCTAAAAATAAACCCTTACCTTCTTTGCTGCAAAGTCCTGTTTGTGTCTTACTGGGCTTTGATGCACACAGCTAAATGGACCCCCTTTAGTCAGTAACAATATTCCATTTTGGCATATTGATGATTTTGAATTAAAGTTACTTAAGAAATGGCGAGTGCAAGAAGGACATTCTGACCCTCCTTTGTCCTCCTGAAATAAATCTCCCATGTGAAATCTGCCTGTAGCAGGAGGTAGAAAAGACATCCTTATCACCAGAAATAGGGAATTCTGGACCAAAAAGCCTACACAAACGTTGCTACTTCTTTTCTAATTAATTATCCCAAACCCAAGCCCTTTTGTCTTGTCAATTCTTCACAAATGTATTGTTTCTTTGTCTGAATGGTATAAAAGCTGCCTGCTTGGTGACTTTGAGTCTTATATTTCTATGAGTTCCCATACATACAAAATTAATTTTTTTAATGTCTCATGTCATTTTAATCTTGAGATGAACTAAAGAGGCCACCTAGGAATGAAGAAAGAAAAAGTTTTCCTCCTTTACAATCACTGGTAGTTGTGTATTGCCAATGATACAGCCATTACAAAATCTGAGACATTTCCTGGCATGTGGCCAGGTCTTACTGAACTATTGTTTTCACACAAATGAATGCTGATGAATACCCTTGTGCATGAGTATTTCTTAAGAGTTCAGTTAGTATTAATCCAATGTCGGAGACCAATAAATTAGATGAAGCAGGGTTCTGCCGATGCATAAAACATTTTTTTTCTGAGATAGTTTTCCTCTCTGTAGGAAAGAAAGAAGTGATTACCATACTGATATTTGCTTATAGTTTAGATGATAAAGGTGCTCGTGATTCACAAGATAACTACCACTCAGCCCAGCTAGAAGAATATTCTAATGTACTCACCTTGCCTCTAAGCCAAGTCAACTCAAGTGCAGTTAGACCCTGTTAGCTCTGTCTGGGGTGTGAGGAGGGGCCAAGCCAATGAGAGAGTTAAGTCCGATCCCTTTTTGACAGCACAGGTGGAGTGGCTGTGAGAAGCTCTGAGGGAGGTCACACACAAGACTGATTTCTGACTACAGAATGCAGCTACCGTGTGTGAAGTTGTATGTATCATGAAACTTAGAATCTTGTCATGGCGAAGCTGTCAAGCTCAACGGGCCTTCGCTGGCTCTGAGCCAGTGTCCCAAGGGAGCTGTTGACATCCGGTCTCTGGGGAGGAAGGTTACAGGGGCGAAGTGTCTGAACCTGAGAGTCAACTTCATGGCCACAGAGGATAGGGAAAGAAGGGAATGCGACCTTTTCTCTCTTTTGGTCTAAATAAAGATTAATTTTCTCCCTCCCCACCTCCCCTTATCCCCCTCCTCCTCTCCCCTTTTCCCAGAGAGAGAGACAGAGACAGAGATACCCAGCATTAAAAAGATTTAAATTTAGTTAAACCACATTGGAAGGGCTAGAGCAGTACGATCAACCAAATCCATTTTTTTTAAATCTCTAAAAATGTAAATCACTGAAATATATTAAATAAGTGGTTATTTACTTATTAAGTCACTTATATCACTTAAATAAGTGGTTCTGTGAACTTATTCTCACATAGTAAAATTACAGTACATAGATGTATTGAAAACTTTTATTGACTATTCATTTTCGCAAGTGAATTTCTTAAAGTTTATTTAACGTGTATATGGAAGACCTACTACATGCTAGGCAGAGATAAGCATGGCAGATAGAATCTATAAACTGAAGTACCTGCCTTCATGGAGCTTACATTCTTATGGGAGGAGACAAAAAAGAAATATGTACTTTATTATAGAATACTATGTTATATTATAAAGTAATATAACTTCTGGAAATAATAGGTGCAATAAGAAAAAGCTGGGCATAGGAAAAGTAAAGGGGGCTGGGGATGGTGTGCTGTTTCAGACAGGAAGCATACACTGAGCCTAAAGTGTGTGTATACTGTTGGTGCCACACATGGCCACCCTGTCCCGACTCCATCAAGAGTGACTGTAGTGATACATTATGAAATGCCAGCACATTGAGTAGAAATCACAACCTTACATCACGTTGCCTAAAGTAACTTGACTAAACAAAGACACAGCAATATTAACAAAGCCTGTTTGATCCCACTGATTACAGGAAATCTGCCTAAAACCAGTCACTGGTGTCATTGGTCTCCTGGCACTAACCACTTCGGTGATTAAGCCCCATCAGTAGCCCCTATAGTAAAAAGTGCTGACAAGGGTAAGCAGTTTTGCATGATAAATAAAGCCTGCCTGGTTGTTGTCCCAGAACATTTGTTCTCAGTCTATAACAAAGATTAATTAGGACCCACTTCTCATTGTAATTTAGGGTTGTAGGCATGACTGGTGCATCTTGGTCTGTAGTTAGAAAATCATTAACATTTATCTTATACATCAGAAGGGTGGTTTCCACTAATTGCTTATCCAAGAGTTCTACACATTCTTTTACTTATTTATCTTTATTCATTTTAATTTATTTTTACTTTATTGTTGACACTATTACAGATGTCTTAAATTATCTTCAGTACTCAAGAGCACACTCGTCATGACTTAATATAACAATTTCTGTTTGCCTTTTGAGAGATGCTTCGAGCTTTCATCTACTGAACCAGAGCTCATCATCACCCCTTAACCTGGGGGGAAAAGGTGGGAAGAAGTTAGTTGGAAATAAATAGTTTTAATAGGTATTCTCTAGTTTTAAGAAAAGTGACAGAAACACTTGACTCAGAATATCTTTAAAAGCATCCAACCTGCACTACTATTCTTTTAAAAATATGGCTTCATTTTCATTCAGGTGTATGCTAAGCCATTTTGTTTTCAGTCCTGTTTGAGATAAATTCAGAAGCCCGTCTCCATGGCCCCACACTGGTAGGCCCTGTGGCTGCAGGTGTGTGCAGCAGAAAGTGTGCCCTGGATCTGTCTCTTTGTAGACCCACCGTGGCCTGCCACAGCCTTTCCAGTCAGGCTGGGAGCTAATTACAAGATGCCTGCACTTTCATCATTCATTTTTCTCCCATACTGTCCACAGTGTGATTAGTTCTTTCTATAAATCTTTCAATATTTTTATTTGCTCTCTTTTAATATTTCATGAATTAAAACTTTGCCTCTTACTTTTATTACTTGTTTTAGAAGCAAAAAAGGATTTTTATTGCCATAATTTGTTGATGCACTCTATTATTATAATGGTTGTGAATTTCAATACATCTGTCAAAAAGACCCAAACCAGGAATACCATAGTGGGTGACTTCACTTAAAACAGTGAGAGCTGTGGATGAGCCTTTCCTCAACTCAGGAAAAACAGGACTTACTGCCCTCAGTTCAGATCCTGCCCAGACCTGTGGAGGCAATAGCAGGCTTTTTGCAGATTTAAGCTGGGAAAGGAATTATGGAAACAAAGCACTTTATAAGTGCATGCATAATAATGGAATCTCTATTTCTTCACTGATTCTTAGGAAATCAGTGCTTGGGAACAGGGAACACATCTCTCTGACCTGCACCTCTCTCATCCCCTCCCCACTCTTCCCTAACCAATACCGTTTCTAGGGAACTGAGCCAGAAGTGCCAGCCTTGGCTGCTCCTGTACTCCCTTCCAGAATCCGAATCAAGACCTATAGATTGGTGACTTTTATGGCCTCTTCAATTGAAACTTTCTCCCGATAGGAGGATGACTATCAAGATTAATCATCATTAGTTTTATGTTCCATAGTATTTATAATATTAGACTCATGAAGTATATCATCCACTTATACTTTCTGAAAAAAAATTACTTAGTTACAACTCCTCCCTCCTCCCCCAAACATTCTGAACAATAAACTCTATGAAGGGCACTATAAATTTCCTCAAAGGTTCATGTGATTATAAAGTTTAAATGTATAACATTATAAATGTTAAGAAAGCATCCTTGACATAAGGTAACAGGAACTGAAATAAGATTTTACCTCTTAATTCAGTAAAATCTGAGAAGTGATGATGTCAAGAAGAGAAAAATTGGCCAAGGTTCTTCCTCATCTAGCACAAAGAGAAATAAATATATTTTTTAAATTTAAAGAAATCATCAGTAAATTGAAAATGAATGTGTTAGAAATAATTAGGAGAAACAAAGAAAACTTGATCAATAAAACACATTTCCTATGTATCTTTCCAACCCTGTGGTAATTGTTCAAGGCAATTTTGGAATAGTGTGTTCCAAAATAAAAGTGTTTATTTGTTTATAAACACTTAATAAAAGTGTTTATTTGTTTCTCTGCTTTATTCTGTCAAGCCAAGTATGCTCTCTAAATAAAGATTGCTGCCTGTGGAACATTTGGTGGTTGTATTCCATACATAGCAATAAAGTCTTTCTGAAATGTAAACTGTCATCAGACTTTGTTTCTGATGGAATTAAAATTTAGAATGGAGGTGAGAAAAAAACACATGAGAAGAAAACCCTACAAAGCAGCGAGTGATGACGCCAAACAATTGGTAGGGCCTCCACGGGTGTAGGAATCCAAAGATGTCCCTGCAATGCATGTGGTCAGAGAACATGTCCGTGCTCAGATGAGGCAGGCTTTAATGAGGGCTTTGAGTGATAGCCATGCTTTGCAAAGACAGGCGACAGAAACAGGAAGAACAGCATTTCAAAAGGGAAGAACATTTTGCTAGACTGGAGGAGTTGAGAGAACAAGTGACTA
Organism: Tonatia bakeri; assembly: GCA_004024845.1. Taxonomy (NCBI): domain Eukaryota; kingdom Metazoa; phylum Chordata; class Mammalia; order Chiroptera; family Phyllostomidae; genus Tonatia; species Tonatia bakeri. Next base: position 291,734 of record PVIA01001163.1, on the reverse strand, counting down.
AGATAGGAAAGAGTTCTCATTAGATTGTGAAAGGCACACGAAACCAGGAACCTTGTCCTTTCTTTCGACTTCTCAGGGATGTAGCACAACATGGGCGGAAAGCACATTTTTCTTTTGTGCCCTGTGGTCCACTTGAGCGCTAGAACTTAGATGGATAAGAGTGAGAGGGGTCCAGGGTCAGACTGCCTGGGTGGAAATGTCACCTGTGGGATATAAGCCAGTTCCTTTATCTCGTCTTTAAATGAAGTTTTAGAAAATGGCCTTTCTCTCGTAGGGGTGTTGCGTGTTACATGAGTTAATGTACGCACAACGTTTAGCACACTGTGCGTGATAGATTTTAACTAGTTATTCTGTGAAGTGGCTGCGCCTTGCCACTCCTCTTCCCTTCGTCCATGAAATTTGTTTTCTGAGATTTTAAGCGGGAGAATGACACAAGGAAAGTGATTCGTTAGAAAAATCAATCTCATGGCACAGCACAAGGTAGACTGAGAAGAAGAAAGGAAGACTTGTTATAAAACAAGAAGAGGCTTTCCAGTTCCAAAAAGATTGTCAAAGAATGTTTTGACCAAATAACTTCGTCAGTGTTTTCTCCTATTCTGCTTTTAATCATTTTTGAAGGCCAATAAAAGTACACTAGGATACATACTTTTCCATTGCAGTCAGCTTTGATCTAACATGGAGCAGGATAACTCATTCTAAGCATTTTCCCATACACCTTTTAAGTGAGTTCTTTGTTTCAGAGTCCTCTCCTGAGAGCAGAAAAGCTTTTCCAAAATCTTTAAAAGACGAAAGGAATCCAGCACAGAAGTTTCTGACCTGTGATCCTAGAGGGATCCCCTCGGGACAGAAGTTCAGTTTACTTTTTATGTAATTTCCAAAGTACCAGGATTCCGTTTTCGTCGCTCAGTGTCACTGGTTCCCAGGAGAACAAGATGGAGTCTTCACGGTGAATAGACCCACTTCCCTTATACTTTTAATCCTCTTGTGTATTTTTCCCCTCACTTATTTCAGAATTATGCTGTGGGGTCACAACAATGTAAAATATGAATAGTCAACCAAAATAGCACAGATGGGAAAGTTGTTGAATATGTTACTAAATTTCAGATATATGATCACTTCTGAGAAAATAACTCAGTGTATACTTGAAATGAATGAACACCTAATGTTTGAGTAACCTAAGTTAATGTAGTCTAGGTAGTCTACTCCAGCATTAGAGAATAGGCAGATGGGTAAACTGAGCAGGAATAAACCATATTTCTCTGGTTCTTATTCTTACCTACTATTGAAAGTCCTGTAACTCCCTGCAAAATACTCTAATTATATAGTGGGTGCCTTAGACGGTGCTCATAGGTATCACCCACCATTCATCATCTACCCCATGGCATCTGCCATTTCCCTTCCTTTTATTTTAATGCAGAACCTGATGGCTAGGATCTGCCCTGCTAAGATGCCCACAGTGGGACTGTTCTGTGGGAAGTGTGGTGCTCTCCTTCCCAGATGCTACCAATGGAGCAAAAGAGCATGATAGTCTCAGAAACTTAGATGAGCCAAAGTTTCGTTTGTAGGGTCAAAAGTAGGGAGAATGGTTGGTCCTTCCATTCTGTGCTATACTTGTGACATGGATCCCCAAATGGCATTTCCCTGCACCCCACTGTCCATTGTCATGGAGCTTTTAGTAAAAATTCCCTTATCAATTTGTAAAACTTGAAATCCCTGTCCCTGCCCAGGGGGCTAGACAAATTTTGAGGACCATACACTAAAGTGCCATTTTTAAACCCAATCCATGTGCAGAACTCTCTCTTTTTTTGAAATGAGTTTCTCCCAGGAAGTCTCATGGTCCCTCATATAAATGGACTTAAGCCCCCAATTGTAGATGCTAGCACTCCTTGGGTTCAAGCTGGGACTCCAAATACGTTTGTGTTTTTGACTGTTTTACCTTTGCAGAAATAGTGTAACATAAGCACTCACCATTTGTTCTCTCTTTTTCAGTTTTCAAGCAGTGCTCTCTAACCACTAAGTTTGTGGCTATGGTTATGGTGAAAGTTTATTGTATTCAGTGGGTTTTTGCAACCACATCCTGTCCTAGAAAAGCTATCTTCTTTATGTCTCAGGTCATTTGATTTTATTTTACCGAGAAAATTGCTATGTAGCAAAACTTTTGTGTAGAGTTCCCCACTAAACTTCAGGATCAATTTATAATGATTTTTGCATTTTATTTTGTGTAATAAAATGAAGCAACAGTTGAACTTTGTGAAGGGCGAGAGCCCCTTGAGGGCAGGTCCAATGTTTTATTCATCTTCTTAACCTTGTGCCTAGTGCCATGCCTAATGCAGAGAGTGCATTCAAGAAGTATTGGCTTCATTAATTACTCTGTTGGGGACACGGACATTGGAAAACTCAAAAAGTTGGATCAATAGGGCATGATCGATTTCAGTGAATCCATTCTTACAAAATGTTTATGCATCTCTCTATTAAAAGATTCTACATTCTTTGGGGTTTATTGCCAATATCACTTTCTCTCAGAAACATATTTCTTATCAGTCCCAGCTCAGAAATATTTATTTTTTAAAATATATTTTTCAAAAGTAAAATGATTAAGTCTTTCGTTCTATTGAAAATGCATTGAAGACATTTACCTATGGATGTAAAATGCAGGTGAAAATTCAGTCTTGATGTTCTTAGATGAATATAACGGCCAGGTAAACAAATCCATTCAGTGTCCTGACTTTTTCCTGTTCTGCTTTGGAAAATTTTATGCAGGTAGCACTTTATCTCTTATTCATTCCAAAGATGACAGACTCAGGATTTCATTGTCTAGTTAGTGGAAGCTGTGTTCTCTGATTAGCTGCCTTGCCCTTTTTGAAGCTTTGATTTATTGGGGCAGAGCAAGCACTGGCTTTTGTATGTGCTGAAAGCAACCTAGGGTAAGGAATAATTTATAGTTCTCCCTTTGCAGCTGAAAAAAATAAAATAAAGGTTACTTGCATTATATTGCTATAGGAACTGTTCTAAAACAAAAGTAAGATACAGTAATAAGTGGAAACCCATTGAATGACATTGAGCTATTGTTTCAGTTAACTTAAAAAAATTGCTAAAATGATATTTTGAAGCAGAATGAGCCTTCTGAACTTTTATCTTAATTTCACAGAGAACACTGCCTCTTCCAATTTGGCATCAGGGCTATGTGCAGAGCAGTCTTTCTGCAGCTCCCATGCAAGTTACATCTGCCAAAACAAAGCCTGAGTGGAAAGGAGCAGGAAGTAACTGGCTGGTTGCACCTTTCACCTGGGAAAAGGCTGCCTAAGAGGAATCCAAATTAGAAATGCCGAGGAAAAAGTTCTCAACTATACACACACACACACAAAGTAGCAAACGTTAGACATTACCGAATTTGTTTGGGCTTCCCAAGCTTTTGTTTTTCTCTATTTACATTCTATAAAGCCTGTATTTTTTTTTGGCAAGGTGTTTAGCAACATGACCCTTTTAATAAAACATATTAGGAAAACCTCACAGAATGAGAGTCTTTTCTGTAAAAGAAATAGAATAAGGTCTGGATTTCCCCTTTTGAGCCAGCCAAGACTGTTTTAAGCATTACAGTGAGTGTGTGAATTGTTTCAGTATGGTGGATAATCCCAAATTCCAACGCTGGTTCCTAGAGTCCAGAGTCGTTAGGATTTCAAGGTCTGGAGTAGAGAGTAAGCTGAACAGTAGGAATAAATTCTATTGGTGGATGGGTTGGGGTGAGGGTGGGAAAGCATTCTGAGAAGAGAACAGCATCAGGGGCAAATGATGGGATGTAGGAAAGCCCGGGGTTGGTTTGGGAATGACAAATCCCATTTGGTTTACTAACACATAACATTTGGGGACACTTACAATAATGCCAGCTACTAACCCATTTATTTGTCAAAACAACATTATATAGAAGATAATTTAGTCATCACCATTTTATAGAAGAGGAAACCAAGGCCTACAGAAATTCAATGAATTTCCCTAGGTCATAATGCCAAAGAGTGACAGATTGAGTATTTTTGACTCTAGCTTGGTCAGATCCGGAGCATGAGCTCCTGACCACACTGCCTTCTGTAAACTTTCAGCTGTGACAGAAAGGAGGGCCTTACTCAAGGAGGAAAGGGGTGGTAGAAAAGAGACTGATAATCTGGAAATCGCAGAGCATTCGGATTCTTTTTCTATTAGCTTACTGGCCATCTCCACATGAATATAGTATCTGCCCTTCAAATACAACTGGTCCAAACCAAGCTCATTATCACCTCCATCTTCCTGGACAGTCTGCCCTGGCAGTCATACCAGGGTCACAGCATCATCTTCGTGCTTTCAGGCATAGAGCCCCTCCAGTCAAGGTGCATCCCCCTCCCGCTCCATCCTCCTCCTCTGTGAGTCTCTCCCTCCAGCCTCTTGTTCCACCGCAGCTGCTGCTGCTCTGCTTCACACCCTCACTGGCCTATTAATAGAAGTGCCTTTCTCCCTACTTCCTTCTGCACCAGTGCATCCCGCAGAGGCCAGCTAGAAAATGTTAGAAACCAGGGATCCAATATGTCACTTTTCCTAAAAACTTCATGGCTCCCTGCAGAATCACCTGCAGAATTCTGCAAAACTCCTCAGCCTGGCTTTCCAGGCCCAACATGATGGGGTCCCAATCTACTTTTCCAGCCTTACCTTGTCTGCGACTCCTTGCTGATGTTAACTTGCTGAGACCACTGACCAGACTTTTCCTTCTAACCTTATACTTTCTAGCTTTCACTTCATCCCATGTTAATGGGGTGCCCCACCTGAAACACCCCATCCAACTTGTTAAAGCCTTTCCTCATTCTCCCAGATCAAAGTAATTATCCCCATACAAGCTGTCCCATAGAGTTTTGCTTATACCTCACACTTCAGATTTTTTCATTCCGTGTGTTACATCATAGGCTTCTGGGTTTAGACTTTCTCTGCAGTTAGACTGGAAGCCCTTTATGGTGAAGAACACTGTCTTACTCATCAGTGTGATTCTACTACTTACCAGTAAATTCATTGAAATTAATTAAACTGAAATCAAGACACACTCACCTGGTCCTAAGTAGAGGTTACTTTTCAGAAATGGCTCCCTTTCTTCTCTAAGCCAGAGGATCGTCTTTGGTAACGGACTGTACCTTGAGGGAGTTGGTAGTTATGAAGCCATGTGGTACAGAGTGTGTTAGAAACAGAATCAAAGTTTTCACCACCCAAAGTCCAAACCAGGTAGGTAAATTCATTGAAATGAATGAAGAATGGCTTTTTCTATGTTGGCATATTCTTAATGTGAAATATCTTTTAATAAAAAGAGTCCATGTCATTCTCTATTTTGATGTGTGTGTGTGTGTGTGTGTGTGTGTGTGTGTGTACAATTGTCACAGCAAATTTGACAAGCGGAGTAGGAAACCACACCAAAATTAAATCAAGAGATTTTATAACTTATTGAATACATGCATGTATGATTTTTAAAAATCATAATCTAATATTAATATAGAGAAGAAAGAAAGTGATTTATAATAATAAGTTGAGTTTCAGTGTGTAAGTGATGAGTTTAGGACTATACTGGGAGACCGAGTGAAGCCATCTGTGCTTGGGCCGTGAGTGTGACAGCCACACATGCACATGTGCATGTGGGTAATCTCCATGACTCAAACAAGTGAGTGACATTACTGGGAAAGCAGCAAACAAGACAACATGCCATCTTCCCTCAGTGACATAGCAGTTATGAATCTGGACAATTCCATGTTTGTTGAATCATGCCAAAACACACATTATTTCACGTATAAAGTAGAGTTAGATTCTAGGCACAGACCATTATAAACAAAGGTGTCACCTCAATAAACGTCTGATAAACCATCCAAAAATTGTACAGGATATAAAACAGTTCTCTTTTTGGCAGTTCTGTTGTGGAACAATTGAAATGTCTGGCTTCCCCCTAAATGCCAATAGTAAATCCAAGTTATGGCAACCAAAATTAGCCCCATCAGTTTCCAAAATGGTGAGCAAAATCACCCCCAGAGAGATCCCTTGACCTAAGTCACTGGATTTATGAGAAAGTGGACTCAAAATGATAAGTGAATCACCAAAGTTGACTTCTCTAGAAAGTACTAAAAATCAGAACTGCAATTATAATCCACATGTCTTGACTCCTAATTCAGTGCTGTTTTGTCAGATATATTCATACACATGGCTATGTATACATTACATTTATATGTACACACATATATGAATATATGCATATATCTATTCATGCATATGATGATATTTCTTTTGTCAAAAAATATCTAGTCAATATTTGACTATGTCTGATTCTTAAAAGCCTGCTCTGACATTCTGATTAAAAATAGTTCAGTCACACTGCTTAAGTCAAGTAAGTAAACAGCTGTGTATGTAACCCTGGAATGAAGGCAAGAAAATGCACTTCCTAATTATTACAGACTTTTTTCCTACAATTATATGGCTATTTAGGCAATAAGACTACCTTTCTACTAAAAGCAGTGATTTACAACTAAAAACAAGTGCAGAGTTAGGGAAGTGTCTAAGACTTCCCTTACTTCTAACACCAACTTTAGTGCTCCTTGAGATGCCTACGGGTTTGGTAAGTTGCTAGATGTACTCACAGGATTCCCTGAATGTTTTACCTGTGGTTATGGTTTATTTCAGCAAAAGGATACAAATTCACCTCTACCAAGGGCAGACACCTGGGTCAGAGTTCAGGGAAATTCCATGTGTGAGGCTTCCATTGTCCTTTTCTGGATGAGTCACAGCTGGTGCTATCTTCTCCTAGTGACTATGTGTGACAAGATGCTGAGTATCACCAACAAGGAAGCTCGCCTGAGCCTTGGCATCCAGAATTTTTATTGGAGCTCAGTCATTTACACGTGGTTGACTGCCTGTATCACTCGCCCCTCCAGAGCTGGTACCCAGTGAGTGACTCACCACCCTCACCCTAAATCCCATTGTTAGACTATAGGTCTGACCCAAAAACCCTTAGATAAACCAAGATTCTCTTATCAGACAGTGCTTTCCAAGGGCCTAAAGATCAACTCCCAGAAGGCTAGATCAAAGGTTAATTCTTTATTATACAACATTCTAATATGCTACAAAGTATTTAAAAGTTCCCTTTTAAGAGCATCAAAGAATTGACAAAATAGGTGGCACCCAGAGAGGTGAGCAAATCCCTAAAGCTACTCCTGCCTTAAGGATAATTGTAAGTCTTACTGCAAGTCTCATCTAGCTGGCCTCACAGCTGTGGGGAACAAGACAAAGTCTATGATGCAGTTTAATAGGGGGCTCTTCTGCACTTAATGCTGGGACTTCAAAATGGAGAGGTCAATAAGAAATATTCATCCCCTCCTGCAAGAATAGGCAAGGATATTTACTTTGGAACCAAACAGTGATAGAAAGAGGGAGACATCCCTGAGGTGTAATGGCAAGTTGATCCTAACACATATTTGCAACACAAACTCCCATATTTGCAGTGCAGTAAGAACAGACTGAATTTGGTTTAAGTGTCCTTAAACTGGTAGTCCCTCTAATCACTTGACATGAGTAAATTCCAGTCCTTTATGGAGGAGTGCACCTTCATTCTAGGCCCCCAAAATTCTCACCAATAAAATTCTGAAGGAAATGAATACTGTAGAAAAAATACCTAATCCCATAAGGAAGTCAGACACAAGAGTAAGAGCCAACAGAATAAGTGACTGCAGAAAAAGATTGACAAATACTTTAAATATTGGAAGTATCAGGAAGATGATAAAACAACTACACTTCCCATATTTAAAGAAATTTAAAATCCTAGTTACTACAAAACATATTATAAAAGCTTAGAAAAATAAGTCTACATTTTAGAATATTCCAAGATGTGAGCCTTTTCCCATAATACACAGAAATTATTGACCTTATGGAAATGTTTACAGAGATGTGAGTGAGCTAAATATATTCTCTCTAACCTTAGATACTTTGAATGAAAAAAGTGGAAATCTTATGTATATTACTCAGGGCAACAAAAAAGAAAAAGAAATGTAAACACAATGGTTCCTCACTAATCTGTCTCACTTTAAAAATAAAATAGACATTGGATCCAAGATGGCAGGGGAGTAAGTGGGAGCTACACTAACCTCCTCTCAGGACCATCTGGAATTACAACTAAATTGTAAGGAAACCATCCAGAATAACCAACTGAACACTAACTGGAAAGAAGTCTTATAACCACAGGTAGACAGAAGAAATCACTTCACCAAAATGAGACTGGTAGGGTGTGTGGAGGAGATGCAAGAGGGCTGGGCTCTGATGGGCTATAGCTAAAGTTCCAGAGGGATATTTCAGCAGATGCGGGGTTCCCCTAAGAAGTATGGGGTCTAAACCCCAAGCTAGGCATCCCAGCCTACAGCACCAGAGCCTGAAAGGAACCAAGAACATCCAGCTATGAAAAGCAGCAATGTTCCTGTCTGCCAGTGAGAGACAGCTGGAGATGCAGAGAGCCTATTGAAGGGCTGAAGCACAAAATTTTGTTTGCACCCACTTACCTTGGGTGCAAAGGGAGGGCAGGGTGGACTAGAGAAGCATGATAAGAGTCAGGAGTTGGTGGCTCTGGGGAGAAAACTGAAGAAACAGTTTTCCATGTGCTAAGTCATTCCCCATACTGCTGGAGCCATCTCTCTCAGGGAGAACACTTTTTGCTGAATGGCATCAGCTTGAGAGAAACAACACCTACACTTACAGGAATTACGCTGCCCCACCCTATGGTGCTTAAGCCAGGCTGCTGATTAAAGCTTGATTATATTAAAACTGATCAGTTTAATAACTAAGGTGGAAAATACAATGCAGCCAAAATGTAAAGACAAAGAAACAGACCCCAAATAAAAGAACAAGAGAATTCTTCAGAAGAACTGGATGAAATAGAGGCAGGCAATTTATCAGATAGAGAGTTTAGAGTAATGATTATAAGGATACTCAAGAGCATGAAAAAAGGCATGGAAACCATCAAAAAGGACCAGTCAGAAATAAAGAATGCAACATGTGAGATAAATAATACACTGGAAGGAATAAACAGTAGGCTAGAGGAAGCATAGAATCAGTGTTTTGGAAGACAAGGTAGAAAAAAACAAACAGCAGAGCAGCAAAAGGAAAAAAAAATTTTTTAATGTAAAGAGGTCAAAAAACATTTTGGGTATCATGAAGTATAACAACATCTGCATCATGGGAATACCGGAAAAGAAAAGAGAACCAGCAAGGGAATGAGAACCTATTTGAAGAAATAATGACCAAAAACTTCTCTAATTCGGTGAAGAAAAAAGTTGCACAGGTCCAGGAAGCTCACAGAGTATCGAACAAGTTGGACTAAAAAAAAGAGGCCTACAGCAAGACACATAATAATTAAAATGACAAGGCTTAAAGACAAGGAGAGAATCCTAACAGACACAAGAACAAAGCAGGTAGTTTCCTACAAAGGAGCACCAATTAGACTGACATATGATTACACAACAGAAACATTTCAGGCCAGAAGGGAGTGATGTGAAATAGTCAAGGTAAAAAAAAAAAACAAGGACATACAACCAGGACTTCTTTACCCAGCAAGGCTATCATTTAAAATTGAAAGAGAAATAAGGAGATTCCCAGACAAGAAAGAGTTAAAGGAGTTTCTTAAAACCAAACCAGTACTGCAACAAATGTTAAAGGGTTTGCTTTGAGAAGAAGAAGAAAAGAGGAAAAAAATAACATTGGAAAACATAAAATGTTACTATATAGATATCTATCAATAATCATCTTAACTGTAAATGTCTTAAATGTTCCAATGAAAAGACAGAGTGTAGCTCAATGGATAAGAAAGCAAGATCTATATATATGCTGCCTCCAAGAGACCCATCTCAGATAGAAAAATATACACAGACTAAAAGTAAAGGGTTGGAAAAAGATATTTATGCAAATAAATATGAAAAAAAACTGGAGTAGCAGTACTTATATCCAACAAAATAGACTTTAAAACCAAGGCATAGCAACAGACAAAGAAGGACACTACATAATGATAAAGGGAATAATCCAAAAAGAGGATATAACCCTAGTAAATGTATATTCACCCAATATAGAAGCTCTTAAATATGTAAAACAAATCTTGATGGGAAAAAAAAGAGATCAACAGAAATACAGTAATAGTTGGGGATTTTAACACACCATTGACTTTATTGGATAAATCTTCCAGGCAGAAAATCAAAAAGAAGATAGCAGCCCTAAACATCACACTAGATTAAATGGAATTAATTGATGTCTTCAGAACATTTCATCCCCAAACAGCAGAATATACATACTTTTCAAGTACACATGGAACAACTTCTAGAGTATACCACATGTTAGGACACAAAACAAGTTACAATAAACTTAAGAAGATTGAAATCATATCAAGCATCTTCTCTGACCACAATGCTATGAAACTATAAACCAATCACAAGAACACTGAAAGACATACAAAGACATGGAAGCTAAATAATATGTTATTAAACAATGAATGGATTAACACTGAGATCAAGGAAGAAATCAAAGATACCTTAAAACAAATGAAAATGAGGACACAACAATCCAATATTTATGGGACACTGGGAAAGCAATTCTAAGAGGGAAATTCATAGCATTACAGACCTATCTCAAAAAACAATAAATCAATCTAACTTTACAGTTAGAGGGGCCTGAAAAAAAAAACAACAAATACAGCACAAAGTGAGTAGAAGGAAGGAAATAATAAAGATTAGAGCAGAAATAAATCTGAAAAAATTACAAAAGATCAATGATTTCAAGAGCTGGCTCCTTGAAAAGATGAACAAGATTGACAAACTTTTAACCAGACTCATCAAAGAAAAAGAGAGAGAAGCCAAATAAATAAAATCAGAAATGAAAGAGGAGAAATAACAACTTACACCAAAGAAATAAAAGGATTGTAAGAAATATTATGAACAACTATATGCCAACAAACTGAACAACCTGGATAAAATTAATAAATTCTTAGAAACATACAATCTTTTGAAACTAAATCAGAAAGTATCATAGAATCTGAATAAACAGATTCTACCTAATGAAAATGAAGCAGTAATCAAAAACTCCCAACAAACAAAACCCCTGGACAAGATGGCTTCACAGGTGAATTTTGCCAAACATTTGGAGAAGCATTAATACCTCTCCTTCTCAAACTATTTCATAAAATTCAAGACAGAGTCTCCCAAACTCATTTTATGAGGCCAGCATTATCCTAAATCCAAAACCAGATAAAGACACTACAAAGAAAGAAAATTATAGGCTAATATCCCTGATTAACATATATGCTAAAATCCTCAACAAAATATTAACAAAGCAAATATAGCAATGCATCAGAAAGATCACATACCATGATTAAGTGGCATTTATTCCAGGAATGCAAGGTTGGAACAACATTCAAAAATAAATAAATGTGATTCACCACATAAACAAAATGAAGGATAAAAACCACATGATCATAACAATAGTTGCAGAAAAAGCTTTTGATAAAATCTAGCACTGATTTATGATCAAAACTCTCAGCAAAGTCAGATTAAAGGGAACATACCTGAAGATAATAAAGGCCATATATCACCAGTCAGAATAACCATCATAAACAAAGCAACAGACAAGTGTTGGAGAGGTTGTGGAGAAAAGGGAACCCTAGTGCACTGTTGGTGGGACTGCAGACTGGTACAACCACTGTGGAAAACAGTATGGAACTTCCTCAGAAAATTAAAAATGGATCTGCCTTTCGACCCAGCAATTCCACTGCTAGGATTATATCCTAAGAACCCTGAAACACCAATCCAAAAGAACCTATGTACCCAATGTTCATAGCAGCACAATTTACAATAGCCAAGTGCTGGAAGCAACCTAGGTGCCCATCAGTAAATGAATGGATCAAAAAACTGTGGTACATTTACACAATGGAATCCTATGCAGCAGAAAGAAAGAAGGAGCTCCTACCTTTTGCAACATCATGGATGGAACTGGAAAGCATTATGTTAAGTGAAATAAGCCAGGCAGTGAAAGACAAATACCACATGATCTCACCTTTAACAGGAATCTAATCAACAAACAAGCAAAATATAATAAAAGACATTGAAATTGAGAACAGGCTGACAGTGAACAGAGGGGAGTGGGAAGAAAATTTCAGGGGAAAGGGGGAAGGGTTTTCAGGAACAAGTATAAAGGACACATGGACAATAACAAGGGGAGGTTGGAAATGGAAGGGAGGTGGGGAGGGCTGATGGGTGGGCTGGGATGGGAGTAAAAAGCAAAAAACTGTACTTGAACAACAATTAAAATTAAAAAAAGAAAAAAGAAAGAAAGGCCATAAATGACAAACCCACTGCCAGCAGCATACTCAACAGGCAAAAACTATAAGCATTTCCCTTAAAATTGGGAACAATTCAGGGATCTCCACTTTCACCTCTCTTGTTCAACCTAGTACTGGAAATCCTAGCCACAGCAACTACACAAGAAAAAGAAATACAAAGCATCCAAGTTGGAGACAAAGAAGTAAAACTCTTTATTCTCAGATGACATGATACTCTATATAGAGAACCCCAAAGATTCCATCAAGAAAGTACTAGAACTAATACATTAATTCAGCAAAGTAGCAGAATACAAAATTAATAGCCAAAATTAGCTGCATTTTTATATGTCCATAAAGGACTAACAGAAAGGGAAATTATGAAAAAAATCCCACTCACAATTGCTGCAAAAAGAATAATATACATAGGAATAAACCTAACCAAGGATGTAAAAGACCTGTGCTCAAAAAATTATAAGACACTGAAGAAGGAAATTGAAGACAACCAAATAAGTGGAAGCACATACAGTATTCATGGGTAGAAATAATTAACGTATTAAAATCTCTGTACTGCCCAAAGCAATCTCTAGATTTAATGAAATTCCTATCAAGATTCCATTGACATAGTTCATAGAAATAGAAAAAATACTTCAAAACTTTACATGGAACTACAAAAGAACCTGCATGGCAACAGGAATGCTGAGAAAGAAGAACAAAGTTGGAGGAATCATGCTACCTAATGTCAAACTTTACCATAAGGCCATAGTAATCAAAACAGCATGGTACTGGCATAAAAAAAAAAAAAAAAGAGAGAGAGAGACCCATAGGTCAGTGGAACAGAATAGAAAGTCCAGAAATAAACTCTCATCAATTAATACTCAACAGAGGAAGCAAGCACATTCAATATGTCAAAGATTATTTATTCAATAAATGGTGTTTGGAAAATTGGACAGATAAGTGCAGAAAAATGAAACTAGGCTATCTTGTCACACCACAGACAAGAATAAATTCAAAATGGATCAAAGCCTTAAGCATTAGACCTGAAACCATAAAAATCCTAGAAGAAAACACAGGTAGGAAAATCTCAGACATTGCTCATAGAATTTTTTTACCAGTCAAGGGAAACAAAAGAAAAAATAAACAAGTGGGACTACATCCAACCAAAAGTTTTTGCACAGCAAAGGAAATCAACAACAAAAAAAAGAGACAACCCACAGAATGGGAGAATATATTTGCCAATATACCTGATAAGGTGTTAGTGTCCAAAATTTATAAAGAACTTATAAAGCTCAACACCAAAAACAAACCCCCCCCAAAAAAATTAAAAAATGGGCAAAGGACCTTAATAGACACTTTTCCAAAGAGGACATACAAATGGCCAATAGAAATATGAAAAGATGCTTGATGTCATTAATCATCAGAGAAATGCAAATTAAAACCTCAATGAGATACCATCTCACACCTGTCTAAATAACCATCATCAATAAATCAACAAACCATTGTTGTCAAGGATGTGGAGAAAGGGGAACCCTTTTGCACTGTTGGTGGGAATGCAGACTGGTCCAGCCACTGTGGAAAGCAGTATGAAGATACCTCAAAAAATTAAAATTGGATCTGCCTTTTGACCCAGCAAATCTACTTCTGGGAATATATCCAAAGGAAGCCAAAACACTAATTCAGAAGAACATAAGCACCCTATGTTCATTGCAGCGTTATTTACAATTGCCAAGATATGGAAGTAGTCCAAGTGTCCATCAGTAGATTGGTGGATAAAACAGCTATGGGACATTTACACATTGGAATTCTACTTGGCCATAAAAAAGAAGAATATTTAACCTTTGCAACAGTATGGATGGACCTGGAGAACATGTTAAGTGAAAGAAACTAGTCAGAGAAAGACAAATACTATGTGATTTTACTCATATGTGGAATCTAATGAATAAACTGAACTAACAATCAAAAAACAGAGACAGACTCATAGAGGGAAAGCAGATGATGGCTAGTGGGGGGAAGGGGAGGTTAGGGGCTGGAGGGATTGAGCAAAAAGAAAAATGGTCTCTTGGACAACAGTGTGGTGATGATGGGGGAAGGAGGTATAAGGGGACTAAGTGGTAATGGAAAAAATACAATAAAGATTAAATTAAAAAATAAAATAGAGTTGACCATTTATTAGCTATTTGTTTTGGGAAAATTATTTAATAGCTTGAAGTCTAAGTTTTCTGTGAAATCGGGCAATAATAGGAAAGACCTAATTTTTAGTAAAATGGAGATGAGAATCATATTGACTTCATAGGAGTACTGTGAAAAGTAAAATGAGAAAATACATGTAAGATCCTGAGCAGAACGAGCACATTTTTTAAGGATAAATGTAGTGTTGAAAAGAGGATAAACTCTTGAGCACGGGAAGTGAACACAAGGCCCAGGGGCCAAATCTGTCCCTCCACCTTGTTTTGTATGGCCCAGTACTTTGTTTCTACCCGGCAGCAGCACGAAGCTCTCGTTAAGCTGCCAATGATTAGTTACATTTATACAGTCCCCAAATTGCATTCGACCCTTTGAAGGCAACCTCGAGGCTCATGTGGCCCCCGGTGAAAATGAGTTTGACACCCCTGCTCTAGAGCAACAATTTGCCTGACAAAAGTATACACTATGGCATTCCTTTAAACTGGGTGATATCTAAGATACGTTGATTAAAACATTCCTTTCCTGCTAAGCAGACTTGTCCTCACTGAAACCAGGTAAGGAGTCAACGGCAGCCGTGGTTCACGAGTTTCTACCTTGCACGGCCATTACCATCTCCCAGTTCCCTTTCCTCCTCACTTCTCCCTCTTCCCTTCCTGTTGACTCCTCGTCCTTCCACTCAGGGAACAATTGAAAGTATTTGGGCACATCCTCAGAACAATAACACTTGAAGCACATGAAAACTATTTGATTAACTTTTCTCTATTGTTCAAGTTGAATAAACTAACTCCTGAAACTTTTCCATTGGTCAAAGTTTTCCAAAGCTAAAATCATCACTATTTTACAATCTATGCGTGTTTTATCATAACCCTCTTAGGTGTGGAGTTCAAGGGAGACATTTTATTGAGCAATGGTCTGACTAATGCTGATTCCTTTAAAAGATGAATTTCCTGCTCCTACTTATGTTTCCTAGTATAGTCTCCAAGCTGTTTTTATTCTTTCATGGTTTGGCGACTGAAAGAATTTGACTTGCAGGCCAAGTCCATCCACATTGCCAGTTTTTATAAATAAAGTTTTATTGGAATATGGCCACATGCATTCAATTAAGTATTGTCTATGGCTGCTTTCTTGCTACAATTGGATAGTGAGTACTGTGACAAAGACCTTATGACCCACAAAAGCCTAAAATAGTTATCATCTGGCCCTTTATAGGAAAAGTTTGCTGACCCCTGCTCTAAAATATTATTATGCTGCCGATGCATGTTTACCTGGATACCTTCTCTCCCACCCCATCTCTCTCCACAACACCCTCTTGTTCACTCTGCTCAGGCCACACTGGTCTGTCAGTTCCTAAAATGCACCGAGACCTTTCCTGCCCAGGAAATTACCATGGGACATCGTCCCTGCCTGGAGCAGTCCCCTGTGCCTGGAACAGGCTGCTGCACCAGGCTCACTGCTTCTCATCCTTCATGTCCTAGCTTATATCACCTCCTTAGGGAAGCTTCCTCACACTCTACCTAAGCAGGCCCTTCTCCTCCTTCAAAGCATTGATCATGATTAAAAATGAAGTCATTTGTTTATTGACTTATTTGAAACTTCTCCCTGCTCCGGACTGCGAGCTCCCCGAGTGAGGACAGTGTCTGACGTGCATGCCACTCCTGCCCAGACCCAATCACATAATAGGTGCTCAATAAGTAATTGCTGAATAAATGAATGAATAAGTGGAAAATTTGAATGTAGATTGACCTTCCTTTTATTTTGTAGTTAGGATTTTATCTTTCAGTGAGTGCTTGCTTAGATAACATTTATTAGGTTTTTTTTCTCCTTTGCTACAAGTTATCAAGGTCATGCTACATTTAAATTTTTCTCTCTCCTTTTGGGTAATTTCTTTCCTAGCTTGATGTCATCTGTGAACTTAATGAATGCCATTTGGTTATTTATATGGTGAGGTGCAGAAGGCAGAAGTAGCTTGTACTGACTACTCTGCTGCCTCTGGGTCATTTCAGTAATAGGAATACTGAGTATTCACAAAGGAAGTATTAGCTTATTGCTGAAGGAGAAGCTAGAAATAGTACGTTAGAATATTAATGAATGCCTTGTAAATTGCGTAGTGTTTGTTTCTGGAATATTTGTATGTTGATGCCAGTATGCATGTTGATTTCTAGAAAAGCCTTCCCATAAGCCAAAATTGATTACACTTATAAAGTATTCTTTAATTATAAAAATTTTCCTTTAAAACTGTCTGCAGGAAATGCCTCTTCCGAGTGAAATGAGATGCAGCAGAGCAAATGAAAATCCTTATGTAATGTACCAATTATGGCTCTGATTAAACTGTGTTTCTGTTTTGCAGTGATGCTTCTACTGAAAGGAAAGCTTTGCTCTCTCCGCTTTCACTACACACATCTCCTCACCTAACACTGCCGGAGGCCAGTTGGGAGGAAAATCCAATAGCCCCTTTGCCACTCAAGAACCATGTGCAGAGGGGAAGAGAACTTAGAGTAGCCGGTGGGCAGGGCCAGTCGTTCTGAGTGTAGTTCCCAGGCCAGCAGCAGCATTACTGGGAACTGGTTACAAGTACAAATTTATGGGCCCTGCCCCAGACCTACAGCTTCAGGAACTGGATAAGGTAGGGAGTGGGGGAAGGAGAGAAGTCAGCAGTCTGTGTATTAACAAGCCCTCTAGGAGAATCTGATGCAGGTGAACTACTGAGGCAGGCAGAAAAATAGTGTCCCCAAGTAAACACAGAGTAAACCTAGGTGGTGTTTAGGAACAAAGCTTGCGTTTTTTCTCACTTCTGTAAAGTGCAGAGCTTTCCCCATTTCACACTGAAGAGTGAGGCTTTCCACGTGGATCCACTTTCTCCTGGTACCTCTGAAGACTGCTTCTGGGATGAGTTTCTTAAAGTTAGTGAATTTCTTCTCTGTTTGGGAGAGATCTGCCAGTTTGTTTTCCCCTCCCTTCTGTCTCAGGTGTCAATGGTAACTGGGGAAGTGGTAAGTCAGTGAGATATTTCTCCTCTGCAACCTGCATTACCCACTCACTTGCCAGACTTATGACCACTCCTACTTTTTCCCCAGTAATACTGAACTTGGGTTCCCCTTGTTACTCTTTCTCTACTTAGACTTCTTTACCTTGTGAATGAAATAGAAGAAAGACTTTGAAATTCAGGACAGTGGTTCTCAGACTTGAACATCAGAGTCACCTGGAGGCTCATTAAAACAGGAATCTCCCATCCCCGCCCCCATCACCACCAAATTTCTGATTCACCAGATCTGGTGGCAGTGGAGAGGGGAGGCAGAATCTTAATTTGTAACAGTTCCCAGGTTGGTCTGGAGGTCATACTTTGAGAACCACTATTTGTGAAGAACAACAACAACAAAAAAATCAGTTTAACTCATCCACTGTGCGTGAGTGTTTAAAACAGGTGTGTGCATGTCCTAGATACTCATCCAAAGCTAATGCTAACAGGGAGGATTTTTTTTATCCTTTTTTCCAGCTTCACCCTAGTGGATAGGTGGAGGAGCTGGTGGTATGCCTGAGTACATGGGTTCCAGATGCATGAAGTCAGTGGTATATATCTCTTTTCAATTCTGGGTTCAGGGACATCATCTTGAACATCATCTGGGTTCATGGGACTCATCCATGGTAGCAGAATTTATTGCATGAAATCAGACAAACACTACAAATCAGGCATCCTCTCACAACCCACAACCTGAGTCGACCGTTAAGTGTTTACCAGCATACCACGGAGAAGAACCATAATAATGAGCATACGTGGTAAGTTCTGATATTTCCTTTCAGAATCAGGGATGTGGATCGGAGGGGTTTTGGGGAATAAAATTAGTAAATATATGCCTTCTAAGGAAATGTGTAAAGGGATGGTGAAGTTAAAAGGTTACCTGGCAGCTTTGTAGAAAGGGTAGCAAGAGGAAACTACTGTGGACTATTTGAGTAATGGGCCTTAGGATCACGTCTACTGGGACAGAATCTGGCTCTATCACTCATTAGATGTGTGATCTGGGGACAGGCATGCGACCGCTCTAAACTGTAATTTCTTCATTTGTAAAGTAGAAATAGTGTGCTGTTACAAGGCTTACATGAGAAAGGTAATTTGAAACCCAGCACAATGCCAAACACATAAATTGTTACTTTCACTCAGGAGATGTCTATTATTAGTTATTGTTATTGGCATTAATTCTGGAGGTAGCCAAATTCTGTAAACAAATATTTACTGAGAACCTTTCATTGTACCCAGCACTCTGCCAGACACTGTTAACAAGAGGTACACTCAAGGAGTTTATGATGTAATTGTGCCATTACATTTTCTAATCAGTCTGCAAGAAGGCAGAATTGAATGGTATTTATTTACTTATGTATGCTAATACTTTGGAGTATAAATGTTTACAAAAAAGAAAGTAGACCAAAAGAATTAATAGGATTATGAATGAAAAAGAATTGTGGTTATGAATTACAACATGAAATGATTGCTCTTTCTGATTATGATCTTTCAATAACTGAAATAATTTCTCAGACACTAGACTACTTTGCAAAGAACACAAAGGATAAAAAAATCTCATGTTTGAACAAGAGCAAATGTTAGCATATGATTTAAAACATTAAAGGGGAGAACCTCTTATCTCTTTTCAAAATAGTATAGAATGGTGTTATATAAGTCAATATAAAACAAAGAGTATTAATTGACATACCAAATTATAACACTATTTAAGATGCAAGTTCATAACAAAAGGACTATTCATCTGTTTTTCCATTTTTGCTACTGGAGTATTAACTGAAATATTGTGTATCTATTGTTGACGATAGTTAGAGGAGTTCTTTAACATAATTTTAAGAAGATATAAATATAATGCAATTAGAATTTGAGTCCACCCTCTGTAAAGAGAATGACATATATTTTACTGTTCATTTTTAAAGTTTAAATATGGCCATTAGCCACACACACACACACACACACACACACATATATGTGTGTTTATATATACATGGATTCTGATGTCAACATCACGTTCTTTTTTTATCAAATATTGGATGATCATTCTTAGACAGATGTCCAAGAGAAGGGTTTTGGATGGCTCCTTTCCTTGTATTGTCCAACTCTCCTTATGTCCAATGACTCCTTCTTGTCTCACGTGATTCTGGGCCAAGCATGCATGGTTTGCACTTAAACCACCTGGATTCTGTCGCATATATACTGTGTGATTATGGCCAATTTACTTAACCTCTCAACCTCAGTTTCGTCTTCTGTGAGGTTGCTAAAATAATTCAATTTTATAGGGTTGATATGAAAATTAAGATAATGCTGTAAAATACTTTGAATTCTGCCCAACACATGGTAAAACACTTAATAAGTATTGGTGGAATTTGTCTTTTTTTCCCTCCTCTCAAGGTCCTTATTAGTTGCAAATTGCCTCCAGTCAATGAATATGCAAATTATAGCTGTTCACATTAAGTGCAATTTTTCCAGAGGTTTTTCCTTCCTTATGCTCTGCAAAATGCTAGCTGCTTGCCTTAAACTGAAAAATTGCCTGTTGCTGTTGTTAGGTTCTGCTGCCTCTGTCTGTCTTTCTGTCTGTCTGTCTCTCTCTCTCACCAGAATATTCTTTAGCTGGGGTCTACAGCTACTCCTGGCTTTTCCATTTTGATGGTAGTAGTTTCTTCTAAGGGACTTTTCTTTCATTGGGCTTTAGATAAAAATGTATGTCCATGACATAGATTCCAAGACTTCCTGGGTCATAGCATTAAATATCCTACTGTATTCCAGCAGCACTTGGGTGAAGAAATAATCAGAAGACTTTAAAAATTAAAATATATATGTGTAACTGCCCAAGCATTTATGGAAATGGAGGTGATGAAAATGAAGTCAAAATAGTAAAAATTACAGTAGAAGTGAGAATTTTGGTTAGAGTCAAGGAGATGAGAAGAAAGTTCAGGCACCAATAAAGTCTGCATCCCTAGAGTGTGGAAGGGGCAGAGAGAAAAGGGCAGCGATTTACAGAGAGAGAAAGAATGGAAAGTGAAGAGGATGCCAGGAATGGTTTCAGAAGAAAGAAGCGCGGGGTCGGGGGCGGGGAGCAAGGCAGTGAGCTGTAGATGTCAGGTAGCTCAAATGAGTTGCAGATAAGCTGGGTGTTGTGAGGGGATAACTTTTTAAACTGTAGCTGTGCTCTCTCTTTTGCATTTCCTCTGCACTATTCTGGAGAGCATTCTTTGCCTTGAGGAAGCTGAAGATTGTTATAGCAGGAATACAAAGTGGGAAGAGGTTGTATTGAGGTGGGTGAGGGTGGAGGAGTAGGGGGCCGGGACTGGAATGGGAAAGAACAAGACAAAACGAAAAGCAAGAAAGTTTTAAATTAGCTCCTGAAATCTGAAATAGTATTTTGCAAGAAGACATACCTCTTAAAAGTAAGACTTTTTAAGACACGAAAATTTTCCAATTCTTTCAATTATCATCATATCGAGGCGTAGTGGACTTGACCATAGAGGTGCATTTGATCAAAGTCCCTGCAGACAGGAAGAAGGGTCTGAGTTGAATTTGTGTGAGAAATCCTGGGTCCCTGTGTGACCTGGAGGAGACACAAAATCCCTGCCTGCTTCTGAGGAGTGGTACAGAGGATGTAGGATATGGCCAGGAAAGGACTGATCCTGTTGCTGAAGGCTTTGGGGCAGAGTCTGGGCCAGGGAGTGGGTGGACATCATAACTACATCTTTGAGGTTGTGTGAGCTGCTAGGAGCCAGGGTGGAGCAGGGCCCCAGCCTGACAGGCTGAGAGAGAAGAGCCCCCAAAGTGCACCAGACACCGTCACTGCCACAACTTTTACGGGACTGCTTTGTAAGCGGTATGCAGAAGAATGGTGACATGGCCTAGGCAGTAGGACAAAGCTCTTTGTAATTATGTTTTTTAAAGACCAAGGGTGATATTTAAACCAATGGGTACTAGTTTTACTAAAATTAACTTTCTAGATTTTTACAGAAATTGTGCTTTACAGGTAAGTATCTGAAAATACAGAAGGGATGATATGTAAGATCCAGCCAGTGCAGTGGAAAACTGGAGTTAACTTAGGGAAATTCCAGGGTACATCAGAAGAGTGAGACATGCATTTCATTTACAACATCAAAATCCAAGACTATCCAAAAGGAGACATATATTTTTCTGTTTATAACCAGACAAAGATGCAGTATGGAGATTCCCTGAGTGTATGGGGGTTGAGGACCGTTGATTCCTCTTCCTACCCCAATCAGCCTGAAGAGACAGTTGCTGGGGAAGAACATTTAGCTGATGGGGGAAGAGCTGTTAATCAAGGCCACTCATGAGATGTTTACTGTGGACTCTTCTGTGGAAATGTTAACATCCAGTCTGAAGGTGGTGAGAGAGGAAGAAGATAAGGAGAAAATAATTTGAAGATAAAATAAGTCATAGCTTATGCAGGCATCCTCACTGGTAAAAGCAAGAGAAGGGTTGACTGAACAATTATCCTGTTCGACACAGTTTTATGTGCTGAGGAAAAATGAGGATCAGTGAAGGAGAGATTCATTCACACACTGGGTCTAACGGCACTCCCCCTTTGGGTGCATGAGGGCTCTGGAGCTCTGACTGATTCATCAGCCAGAATTTAAAAAAGAAAAAAAGGAAGCAAAAGCACAACCGCAGAACTATAGCAGCCTCATTTATGAGTCACTGGCCCCCAGTCCCCATGGCAGATATGAGCACCTTGCTGCTTCTGGTCACTGCAGGGCTGTTGGAATTCAATAATCATGAGCCATTTCCTGGTCCAGATACAAAACAGATTCAGGAAAGGGTTAGCTGCCCATCCATTTGAAGGTTCTTGGAAGTTAACAGTCATCTGGGCAGTAACTTTCCATGAGGGCAGCTGGAGGTCTACTTTTTTCCTTTTCCTTTTTCTTTTTTTTTGGCTGCATAAATTACATGGCCCATGTTTGTAGGGGATGATGGGATTTAGTAAATACCCAAGTGTGACAAGTGTTTATTTTGTGTTAAGCTGGGATAATTTGTTATATGAAGTGGTCCTGGAATATGAAAATGGCCTCAGTTCAACTTTCGAACCAAATATTTGCGATTGGAACTAATTAGCAGTTAGGACAATAACACCTAGTACAGGCATATTTTGTGGGCATATTTCGAGAAAATTTATAGCCGTAAGCTCCATGACATTTATTTAACCCTGTTAGCCTGCTTGCAGATAGTAGCCTGCTCTCACTCTGCTGATGGAAAAGGCAAAGGCAGAAAGAGGGCAAATGACCCGCTCTGGACTAGTGGCATCGTGGCACAGGCAGGATCTGGTCCCAGGGATCTGACCTTTGAGCCATAGCAGAAGGTACATTGCAAATGCCAACTCCTGTTTGCTGTGATTGATATCTGCAGAAATCTGTGACTTTAAGGACATGATTTGTGTTCATAAATAATGTTTACTTGGTTATTTACTCATGGGTTATAGATTATTCACAGGTCATAATTGTGAGTGAAGCCATTGGAGCTGATCCTGCTGTGGTGACTAATATTACATTGATGCATGGGATGATAGAATAAATACAAGCCCATTTTGGCAATAGAGGATGCCAAAAATGAACAGACAGTGCAGACAACTTCTAGAAATGAGGATTTGCCAGTTCTTTACTGTATACCTTACAGTATGCTAGGGAAGCCTGAGACATGGACAGGGATGGGCAGAAAATGAAGCTGCCTGTAAAGACAGCTGTTTTCTCCTTTGTATGAGGAATAACTGACTACATTATGAGCTTTAGGACCTGAGAGAGAGGCTTGCATGTAGATAATCTCTTTACCCAAATGCTTCACCATGCAGGCATTACACTGAAGGCCTTTAGTTGTTTTTTTTTTTCTGTCATCTGGCTATGGAGAAAACCCACATGCTATATTAACTCAATTTCATCTCACTGTAACACGTAAAGATATTTATTGGCAAAACACCTCATGGGGCTGTTTTGTTAGAAAAATGAAGGCCATCTGTGCAGGAGTCTCTAGGTAGCACCTTTCCTCTTTTGTTCTGCAGAATTGCACTGCTTTGTACTCTCTCACTTTCAGCAAAAAAGCAATTTTGTAAATGGTGCACTCAAATGCTCTGATGAAGTTATAACTGATAAAGGCACCGAGACAAAGATGCTGCAGTGAAAAATGGGGCACGTCAAAGAAAACTGATTCGTAATCATAAAAGGCGGGCGAGGTGGTACAGAGCGGTGCTTGTGCTGCAGGCTGGCAGTTGCCCCCTTCCAGGTCTGTCCACAGCCTGAGGGTACTGCATCTTGTCAGAAAAGCCGATGGATGCTAATCCATCAACGCTTGTTCAATGTCAAATTGTATCACAGGTTTCAGTCTCCTTTTGGACTTGAACAGTTGCCTTCTGGCTGTATCATATCTTCTTTGGTCAAATGAACTTTTATTTTAAAAGTGTCAGGATTTTTTCTCATGTCTCTTTCCCCATGGAACTGGGAGCGTGAACCAATTCTTAAAGCCACAAGTAGTGTTCATTTCTTTTAACAGTAACCTGATAGATCTTTGATGGAAAACTCCAACCACCTCCCAGAAAACACACACTCCTGCGTACTCCATTCAGTCTGTGCCTCTTTATCTAGCAGCCACTCTCCCTTCAGTCATGACAGCCAACTGTTTTCCCTTTCCCTTCTGTGGGCTCTTTCCAAGTGCCTTCATCCTGCCTGTGGTGCACTTTTTCTCCTTCTTTGGGGCAGGGGTGGGGGAGCGTTCCTCTTTCCCTCTCAGCAAATTAAACCCTTCTTTAAGTGTCAGCTCACAGACCTTTCAATTTCTTACTATCTGAGACTTTTTTAAAGATAATATTTAATATGAAATAACTTGCAAATCCTCCCATGACAAACACCTATAGACTCTGAATAAAATCCCCCCTTAGATGGATGAATTCCATAGATGAATTCACAAAACATAATCTCTAGGGAGCAAGTAAATTAAAAAGCTATTCTGACATTGTAACAGCTACTGCTGTTACTGTGTGTGCCTTGGGCAGGGGTGCCAGTAGTCATGATAAGCTAGGGGTTTGGATTATAACACTGCAGAGGGATAAATGACAAGGCTAGGGGCCTGAGGGAGGCAGGGATTGGAACTGAGACCCATGTATAAAAGTGGGACTCTCGAAGGCACCACTTTCCTTAAATGAGTGACTAGAAAATAAATCTGCTCACTCACACAAGGAGACTTTAAAAACTAAGATTTTTAAAGCTAAGCCTGCTTGCTAGGGGACAAAGTCTCCCCTGGAGAATTGCATAACCACAGGCTATCATCCTGTAGCCCCGTGGTTCAGTTGTATGCTATTCTGTGTGATTCATGAACCGACAAGCTGAGGATCAATGGAAGTGGTCACAGGTCAGTGAAACCCATGAGCACCTGGAAACAGCAAACACCCAGCCCAGGCCACAGAGATTTCCCACAGAAATAGACTCTCTGAAGATGAGCTCACAATCTAAAATTACAAAATATTTAAGGACATAATTCACCCTGAACTAGAATCAACCAAGACACTAAACAGTAGGATCATACCTGAAGAAATTCAGACATTGAATTTATCTGTTAGACTTTAAAAAGTATTGTAAGTATTAAATGTATTAAAATGATTAAAAGATGTACAAAATAAAAAGACATGGATACCAGCAAAGAGACAAGTAGGATCTCTGGAAATTTAAAATGTAATCATTTAAACAAAAACTCAGTGATTATATTAGACAGAATATTAGACACAGCTAAAAAGTGAGTTAATGAACTGGAATATAGATCTGAGGAAAACATTTGTAATGTAACTCATAAAATTATGGATGATATAAACTAGGGCTAGATATATAGAATAAACTGAAATGCTCTAACATAAGTCTAATACAAGTTCCAAAAGGAAGAAACAGAGATTAGAATTCCCCTTAAAATGCATTTCTTCTCTGTTATTATTATGCATATATTCATTCACCTTTTCATTAATCCTTCCCTTCCATTTATTCACTCAGTAAACATTTATTCAAGTATATACTTTGTGGGGTTTTTTTGGGGGGGTGTATTGTATTATGTGTTGCATACACAGAAATAAAAATCGAATCCCATACTTCAAAAAAGTCACCTAATGTATTGCAATCATCCTTTGAATGTTCAGAAATTCTCAAAGGGAGGAAACTAAAGTTTAGTTAGTATTTCAAGCTGGTTACCATCTCAGCTTCTGCAGTACAAGTAAAAACTGTAAAGTTAACTATTGTGAGGAAAAGGGAGAGAAGCAAGAGGGGCATTTGTGTAGGTGAATGAATATATACAAAATACAGCAAGAAGAAAATGCATAACTGACATGAGCCAGGTTTGAAATTGCCCTCAGCAAGCATCTCAGATTGTTGGGTTTCTTGATAAAACCTTATTCCTAAGGAATTTGAGCTCTTTTTAAAAATATATTTGTATTGATTATGCTATTATAGTTGTCCCATTTCCCCCCCTTCACTCCCTTCTACCCTGCACACCCTCTCCCACCCACATTCCCCACCTTTAGTTGATGTCCGTGTGTCATACTTATAAGTTCTGTACCTTCTACATTTCCCATACTATCCTTACCCTCTCCCTGTCTATTTTCTACCTACTATCTATGCTACTTATTCTCTGTACCTTTTCCCCCTCTCTCCACCTCCCACTCCCCTGTTGCTAACCCTCCATGTGATCTCCATTTCTATGGTTCTGTTCCTGTTCTAGTTGTTTGCTTGGTTTGTTTTTGTTTTTGTTTTAGGTGTGGTTGTTAATAATTGTGAGTGTGCTGTTTTTTTACTGTACATGTTTTTTATCTTTTTCTTAGATAAGTCCCTTTAACATTTCATAAAATAAGGGCTTGGTGATGATGAACTCCTTCAACTTGACCTTATCTGAGAAGCACTTTATCTGCCCTTCCATTCTAAATGAAAGCTTTGCTGGATAGAGCAATCTGGGATGTAGGTCCTTGCCTTTCATGACTTGGAATACTTCTTTTCAGCCCCTTCTTGCCTGCAAGATTTCTCTTTTGAGAAATCAGCTGACATTCTGATGGGAACTCCTTTGTAGGTGACTGTCCCCTTATCTCTTGCTGCTCTTAGAATTCTCTCCTTCATTTTTACCTTGGCTAATGTAATTATCATGTGCCTTGGTGTGTTCCTCCTTGGGTCCAACCTCTTTGAGACTCTCTGAGCTTCCTGGACTTCCTGGAAGTCTATTTCTCTTGCCAGATTGTGGAAGTTCTCCTTTATTATTTGTTCAAATAACTTTCCCACTTGTTGTTTTTACTCTTCCCCTTCTGATACCCCTATAATTTGGATGTTGGAATGTTTAAAGATGTCCTGGAGGTTCCTAAGCCTCTCCTCATTATTTTGAATCCTCGTTTCTTCATTCTTTTCTGTGTGGTTGTTTCTTTCTTCCTTCTGGTCCACTCCATTGATTTGAGTCCCAGTTTTCTTCCCATCACTATTGGTTCCTTGTTCATTTTCCTTCATTTCACTTAGCATAGCCTTCATTTGTTCATCTAATTTGTGACCAAATTCAACCAATTCTGTGAGCATCCTGATCACCAGTACTTTGAACTGTGCATCTGATAGACTGGCTATCTCTTGGTCGCTTAGTTGTATTTTCTGTGGAGCTTGGATCTGTTCTTCTGTTTGGGCCTTTTTTTTTGTCTTGTTGCACCTGTTATATATGAGGGGCAGAGCCTTAGGTGTGCACCAGGGTGGGTGAACCCAGTTGCTGGGATGTGATGCTGTATGTGGGGGCAGGGTCTGAGAGAGAACAATGGCACCCACTCTACTCTCTTTTGTATCCCAGACCCTCAGCCACTGCCCCCAAGCAAACTGAGCCCTTCTGGCACTGATTTCCATGTGGGTGGGCCTGTTTACATTCCAGGACACTGTGGGTCTCTCCAACAAACTCTCCTGTGAGGCTGGGTGTCTCTCCCTGAGCCTCAACCCCCACAAGTGTTTTCAATCAGTGTATGGAGGCCTTATTTTCTGGCGCTGGGACCCTAGGCTGCATGGTCTGTCTCACTCCCCAGTTTTGCCTAGTTTATTTGCCCGTGAATGTGGGACCACCCAGTCAGCCAGCCGCCTTGTGCACAGTACCTCGCTTCATGATTGCCACCTAGCTGGATCTGCCTGTTGGCACCCTGCATCCGGGGTCTGCCAGCTGCCACCTGCACACCCAACGGTCTGCCCGCTGCTGTCTTGCATGCCCGGGATGCCTTAGGCACCCAGTGCCATCATTTTTTTGTTCCACGACCCCTCTGCACCCAGCTGCCCAACTCCGCCCCTCCTACTGGTCTGGATGAATGTGTCTACTTTAACTCCTTGGTTGTCCGACTTCCATACAGTTCAGTTTTCTGTTAGTTCTGGTTGTTATTTTGTTTCTAAATTGTTGTTGTCCTTATTTTGGTTGTGTGAGGAGGCACTGTGTGTCTACCTACACCTCCATCTTGGCCATAAGTCTTGGAATCTGTGCTCTTGATGTCCAATTTACATTGAGTTGTAGGACTCTTCCATTAATCTTTACCTCTTGACTTAATTGAGGCACCTTGGGATCAACTGGGTGACAGCCACACACCTTCATGCCCCCAATTTGTAGAGTCACTGTATTTGCCCTAGGGGGGCAGGACCAAACACTTTTTGTTGTTTTTTTATTTAGTGTCCTCAGGAGAACTAAATGGACAGATGGCAGTTGTCACCTCCAATTTAGTGGGATTACTACTGGATCCTTTGCCAGAAGCATTTATTCCATGGACATTAAAAACTGTAAGTTAGCAGAGTAAAAAGTCATGGAGAGTGAGAGCAAATATTTTGTGAATGAGTCCTTGGGTATAACTGTAAGAGGGACTAACCCCATTCACCCCTTGGTGCCAGGTCCCAGGTCTTCTAGCCATAAATTGAGTCCTCTTCAGAGCATTTACTGCATTCTGAAGGGTAGCATTTCAAGCTCCTTCTCTGAAATGATAGCATTATAATCAACATCAGTGTGAGACACAGATACCCTGCTTATCATCAGTCCTCTGATTCTGTCTCTTCTAAGAGCTTGGTCGACACCTCATTCAGTCTAAGTCATCAGGATTTTCTCTTGGTCAGCATGGATGAAAAAGTGTACTTAAAGATCTGCCTACTGGGAATATTTCCCTCCTTCACTTCTCTTCAGTGCCACCCCAGAGTGGGCTTTACTAACATGGTGGTCTATCTCTGGCTGTTGTCAGCTACAGATTCTCTTCTATATCACCTAGTCATGGGGAACTTCCCATGAAGTAGCAGAAGTTCTGGAAGTAAGCTGAGGGAAGAAATAGCAGCATGGTGGATATAGCCCCACCAGAAAAGTGGACAATGTTCTTTTTCAAATGTTTCTTTGAGGATCTTCCTAAGACCAGTCTATGACATATGAACTGCTCCTTGGTAGTGAAGTGCATTACTTATAGCTAGTTTTAGGTCTGGCTACCTAAAACTCAAAATTTGTGATGGTCAACAGTGGTTCCAGATCACAGGTATACAGGGGTTGTTAGCTGGACACAGTGGCAAGCAAACTGTTGTTTTACAAAAAGAATAATGGTTACATGTTGGGCTAGCCAAAAAGTTCATTTAGTTTTTTCCATAAATATAAAAGTCACATTTTTCATTTTCACCAATAAATTTATTGATTTGGTTATTTTGAATATGTTGGCTATCTCCCACTATTGGCTTCTAGTGGGTAGAGGCCAGGGGTGCTGCTAAACATCTTCCAATGCAAAGACAGCCCCACAACAAAGAATTATTTGGCCAAAATATCAATAGTACCAAGAAACTTTCCAAACCATTTTGACCCCATTGATCAGTCATGGCACCTTCTCCATACACTGCACAAATCTTTTTCTTGGGTTTCAACTGCATTTTTACCTTTCTTGAAATAATAAAGCATAATACATCAACAATGTTGTATATCTTCTTTCATCTTCAATATTAAAGTGGCTGCACAAAAATTCACCAATTTTGATGCCTTTTTTTAAATGCATGCTGATGTGACATGCATTTAAAAATACATGTCACAATACAATCTAACAAAATTGTTTTGAATGAAATTAAAGACAACTAACCACAACTAGAGCCATCAGCAGTGGTTAAAAAACTAAACAAACTTTTTGGACAAATGCAAAAGAAAACATGGCTTTCTTCCATATTTTGGGGAGTTTTCACTATGACTCTTTTGCTGGGATTTGCCACAGGCTTAAGACATCATCTTAATCTTTCCAAGGCATTTAATATGCCATACCATTGAATTTGGTGGGTCATGGGGATCAAAGGGCTGAGCAATTAGCAGTGTAGTTTAAGACTCAAGATTAAGACTCTTCTCCTGTCATAGGAATTATTAAATCAGGAATAATTTCAGATCATCAAACAAATAAGTTACTCTGGAAATATAGTATATATAATTTTCAAAATACAAAGATCCTACCAGGAATAGTATTACAAGATATTGCAATTTATTTTTAACTTTGGAGGAAATATCCTGTCTTGTGCCTGGATACTGATCTGCCAGAGACTTTGCTGAGCTATCATATCTCTCTAATTTTGTGGAGCGTACCTCACATTTTTTGATGAGCCTATGTCTAACTTGAGCATTGAGGCAACTTTTTACTTTCTCCTCTTTCAGATTTATTATTATCATCAATGTGGTGAACCAATAATGTTGTGGATTGGAAAATAGTCAAGATCCCTGAGAACTAACTTGTGGTACAGAATTAAACTACAAACACCACAAAATCCCCCTTTTCTGAAGGAATCTAATGGTTTGTGGTGTTATCTGCTTCTTGAGATTGAAAGAAAAAAATCACTGGATCAATAGCTGCTTACCAGGGGCCACTGGCTATACTAAATTAGTCCATTAAAAAGATTATACCTGGAAGAGAAGCTTTTGTTGGCTCCATAAACTAAGTCAAGTTATGAAAGTTCACTACTACTTTCTGAGAATTAATGATCTTTTGTATTAACTAAACTAGAGAATTAAATCAGAGATGTTAGAATTACCATCCTGCATTTTTCAGCTTTCAATGGTAGCAATAATCTCTGTGCTTCTCCTAAGGGTGTAGTATTGCTCTTGACATACTGTTTTGCATGAAAAGAGAGATGCATAGGCTCCACATGGACCTATTTTTCTATAGCTCTTATTCTGTGAGCTAGAAATCTTATGGGAGTATTATTTCCAGCTGAATGTATTCAAATATTACGTTCAGGACCTGGGGAAATAACCATGTAATGGGTTGAGGACCACAAGTAGCCAATTGAGAGGGAAATTTAGATTAAAATTTTTACCATAATTTATGGCTCTGGGAATGTAATGGACTGAATACGTGTGTGTGTGTGTGTGTGTGTGTGTGTGTGTGTGTGTGTGTGTGTGTGTTGTAGGGGGACAGGTCTTCTCATTGGGAAAGAAAACTAGATTCTGCACAAGATATAATTTTTGTATTTTTGGACTTGAAGGAATGAAGGGAAATTTCAAAAGGGTTAGGGGGAAAAATGAAAGGAAAAGCTGTGAGCTAGCAAACAAGAAACATATGAAACAAGGGAAATTCCTTCAAAGTCAGGAACTAAACTCTCACTGCTTCCAAGACTCTGTGACTTGGGCGGGTGACAAGGGAGAGTGGGAAGTTGCTAAACCCAAAGGTCCCAGATTAAGCCTAGAAAACTCAAAGGTGGTTTAAATGGTGACAAATTGATAGCTTATCCTGGCTCATGGTAGAGGGAAACCAAATCCTCTTTGGTAAAAGTATCCTAATTTTAGGTTCTCAGGATTTTTACTGATTAAGATCAAACAAATATAAGCCCACAATCAAAGATATCAAACATGCAAAGGGACTAGCTGGCATGTGAGCATTAGTATAGATAACCTACAACAAATGTATGCCCTCCAAGACTTTGGACTTGGGAATCATAAAACAATTCTATAAGATGAGGAACATAAATGACATTTATGAAATCGTTAAAGAAATAGAAGATAGTCCTGAATGATGTGGCTCAGTGGACTGAGTGCCAGCCTGCAAACTGTAAGGTCACCAGCTTGATTCCTAGTCAGAGCACATGCCTGGGTTGTGGGCCAGGTCCCCAGTAGGGGGCATGTGAAAGACAACCTTTCTGTCCCTCTCTTTCTCCCTCCCTTCCCTTCTCTCTAAAAATAAATAAAGAAAATCTAAAAAAAAAAAGAAGATAGAATGATCAAAGTGTGCAAGATACAAGGCAGTATTTTAAATGTCTGGGCATATATTAAAAAGTACAAAATACAATTTTTACAAATAAAAAATGTAGTTGTTGAAAAACAGGGAGTTTAGGGGACTTCTGGTCAAGATGGAGGCATAGGTAGACACACTTCACCTCCTGCACAACGATAAGAAGGATCACAACTGACCTCAAAATTAAAAACACCCAGAACTGCCAGAAAATCAAACGGTATGGAAATCCAACAACCAAAGACTTGAAGAAGCCATATTCATCCAGATGGCAGGAAGGGCAGGGATACGGAGCTGTGGCAGAGAGGATGCAGTGTGGTGGCGGTGAGGCAGTGGTGGTGAGGGGCAGCAGTGGTCAGCAGAAAGGGCAGTCCTACATTCACGTGTGATAGATAAAAAATGGGAGATATACTCTGAGAGTGAACAATCCCAGCCGCAGGCCAGACCACACAGCCCAGGGTTCTAGTGCTGGTAAATAAAGTCTCGTAAGTTCTGACTGTAAAAACCAGTGGAGGTTGGGACATCAGAATAAACTAATGGTCTCTCGGGAGCATCCATTTAAAGGGTCCACACAGTCTCAGAACCCACCCACCCACTCTGGGAACCCACCCACCCATGCAAACCCACCCACTCTGGGAACCACTACTGGGGCAGCAGTTAGAGGGGTGCTAGTTGCATATGGGAGGGGGTAAAGTGAGTGGAAATGGGGCAAGTATCTAGCAAGACTCCATTAGCCAGGGAGTGGCATTGTCCCCTCTCCACCCCCTCTACTACATACAGAGCCACAAAGCAGTGAAGTGCGTTGCACTGCCCTAGTGAATATCTGAGGTTCTACTGTTTACCATTTAACAAGTGCACTAAGACAGGGAGTCAAAGCAGCTCTACCTAATACACAGAAATAAACACAGGGAGGTTGCCAAATTGAGGAGACAAAGAAATATGGCCAAAATGAAAGAAAAGAACAAAATCCCAGAAAAAGAACTAAGTGAAATGGAGATAAGCAACCTATCAGATACAAAGTTCCAAACACCAGTGATAACAATCCTCAGAGAACTCATTGAGTATGGCAAAAGCATATGGGAAGAAATGAAGGCTATAGTAAGTAAAATAAAGAAAAATCCACAGGGAAGGAAGCCAGGGTTATATCAATGCTTTGGAACGTAAGGAAAAAGTAAATAATCAACCAGAACAGAATGAAGGAAAAATAATTTTTTTTTTAAAGTGAGGAGAGAATAAGAAGACTCTGGGACATCTCCATGGCCACTTGGGTTGCTTCTACCTTTGTTGTGAATAATTGAATCCTCTTCAATAAGATAAATAATGGACAGTTATACTATCCATTTGCAATCTTCTGCTTCCTTTTTTGGTAACTATTCAAATAAGCTTCCTTTAGTCTCTACTGGACAAATTGCAAGGTAACAAGCAAACCAAGAAGCAAGTAATAAAAACTTTCATATGTCCATTTCCTTCCCTTGTTGAATGTTTGTAAATTGACTGTGAAGAATAAAATTAAATGATCATGCCTTTGAGGTGCCATACTGTAGAAACACTGATAACAGTTGAGCAAGTCCAAGATTTTTCAAATGAAAGATTTCTCATGACTGAGAAGTTTCCTGGTCAGCAGTGTTTGCTTTTCCAAGTGTCAGACATAAGAAATGTCTAAACCTGTAGAGAATTTTTACAAGAGTTTGTCTGAGCTAAACTGATGCCTTATGCCAGGGAGCAAGATTTTAAATAAAGCTCCAGAGAATAACAGTTTTGCAGCTTTTTTCATACATTTGAAATTAGGTGGGAACATAAGGAAGATTACATGGAGGTAGGACAAAGCAAGACAGGAATTGAGTTACAGGATAGTTAACAAGATTCTGCTCTCTTGAGGGTCATTACATCTTATGTTAAAAGTGTATTAACCTAAATGCACAGAAACAATGGACAGAGCTTACTTAAGGCAAAGATGAGCCTTTTAGTAAATAAGTTATATGCCTGGCATGTGACTACCCACCATGACCTGCTAGGAATTTATGATCAGATCACCCTGTGAGGTTATTTTCCATAGAACCCCTTTATTTGTGCACATAAACATCTCCTAGCATAATACATTACTAACTATACCCCATTCCTGAAGAATGTGCTGACCTCCTCTACTACATGAAGTATCAGTCCTTGTATTAGTTTTCCATTGCTGCATAATAAATTACTACACATTTAGAAACTGAAAACAACACACATTCATGAGTGTGCAGTTATGTAGATTGGAAGTCTGAATGAGTTCAACTGAGTCCCTGTGCTTAAGGTCTCACCAAGTTAAAGTCGAGGTGTTGGCTGGGCTGGGTATTTTTGTGGAGGACCTGGGAATGTTCTGCTTCCAAACTCACTCATATTGTTGGCAGAACCTAGCTCCTTGGCTATCAGAAAGTTGGTGCACCTAAAGTCTGCTTGCATTCCTTCTTATCAGACTATCTCCAGCTTTAAACCAGAAACTGTACATTGAGTCCTTTCCATGCTTTAAGGTTCTCTCACTTCCTCTTATGCTATTGCTTGGAGAAATCTCTGATTTTAAGGGCTCACATGATTAGTTCAGGCCCACCTGGGTATCTTCTTATCTTAAAGTCAACTGTGCCATGTATGGCACATAATCACAGCAGTGATACCTCATCATATTTATAGTTTCTGCAGATTAGGGCCTTATACTGCCCACTGTATAAGCGCCCCCTCCAATTCATATTTCTCCCAAATGCAAAACATATATATTTTGTTTTAAGATTTCTGAGGATCTCATTCTGTTATAGCATCTCAAAGTTGAACAATCTGCTTAATTGGTGGGCAGTGTGGAGCCAGAGAAGTGTTTTGAACATTGAAGTTATACAATCAGAATTGTTCTTCAGAAGCTTAACCTGTACAGAAAGAGCATTTTACAAAATCTGACACTGATTCATGATTTAAAAAAAACACTCAACAACCTAAGATTAGAAGGGAATTTCCTCAACCTAATAAAGCCCATCTATGAAAAACCTGCAGCAAAAATCATACATGCTGATAGTCTGGCAGCTTTTTCCATAAAATAAAATATAAAATAAGGATGTCTGTGCTCACCACTTCTATTAAATATTGTTATGGAGGTTCAGAGAAGGCAATTAGGCAAGAAAAAGAAATAAAAGTCATCCACTTTGGAAAGGAAGAAGTAAAGAGAGCTATCTCCATTTGAAGAGAACATGATTTTGTATGTATAAAATTGAAGGAATCCAGTAAAATTGTTAGATAAATGAGTTCAGCAAGGTTGTAGGATACAAGACCAATATACAAAATTTAATTGTATTTCTATACGCTAGTATTGAAAAATTCAAAAATGAAATAAGTAAACAAGTCATTTACATTAGCATCAAACAGAATAAAATATCTAGAAATAAAATTTACAAAAGAAATGTAAAATTTATACTCTAAAAACTAGAAAACACTGTTGGAACAAATTAAAGAAGACCCAAATAAGTAGAAAGACATTCCATGTTCATGAATTTAAGACTTAATATTACAATACTCCTAAAATTGATCTACATATTCAATGGAATCTCTATCAAAATCCCAGCCAGGATTTTCCCCCACAAAATTGACAAACTGGTTCTAAAATTCATATGAAAATGCAAAGGACCCGGAATCATCAAAATAATCTTGAAAAAGAACAAAACTGGAGAACACATTTCCTGATTTGAAACTTACCACATAGCTAGCTAGTTGCAGTAATCAAGACTGTGTGGTTCTGGCATAAAGATGTACACACAGGTCACTGGAATGCAATTGAGAGTCCAGAAGTAAACCTTCATGGTCAACTGATTTTCAACCAGGATACCAAAACAATTCAATGAAGAAAAATAGTAATATCTACATGCAAAAGAATGTGGATATCTACATTCTTATCTCATATCATACACAAAAATTAACTCAGAATGGACCATAGACCCAGATGTAAGATGAAAGCTATACAAATCTTGGAAAGAAAAAACATAAAACAAGTAAATTTTCATGACCTTGGATAGTCAATGATTTTTTTGTACATGACAGCAAAAGTATAAGCAACAAAAGAAAAATCAGATACATTGGAATGAATCAAAATGAAAAATTTTTATGCCCTGGTTGGGTAGTTCAGTTGGTTAGAGTGTTGTCCCAGTACACCAAGGTTGCAGGTTGGATCACTAGTCAGGGTACATACAAGTATCAACCAATGAATACATAAATAAATGGAACAACAAATTAATGTTTGTGTGTGTGTGTGTGTGTGTGTGTGTGTCTGTCTGTCTGTCTGTCTGTCTGTCTCTTTCCCCCATCTCAAATCAATAAATAAAAAAATAAAAACTTCTGTTGTCCATTGAAACATATTCTGTGTTTCAATGGACAATATCAAGAAAGAATGGGAGAAATTATTTGCAAGGCATATATCTGATAAGGGACTTATATTCAGAATATAAAATGAACCCTCACAACTCAACAATAAAAAGACAAGAAACCCAACTGAAAAATAAAGGGATTTAAATAAAAATTTTTCCAAAGAATATGTACAAATGATCAATAAAGTACATGATATTGGTCATTAAAGAAATGCAAATCAAAATCTTGAGATAATACTTTATACTCACTAGAATGGCTATAATAAAAAAGATAGAGAATAATATGTTGACAAGAATGAGAGATTAAGCAAATCCATAGAGACAGAAAGTAGATTAGGGATTGTCTGTGTCTGGGGGTGGAGGAAAACAGAAGTAACTGCTAGTGGCTATGGCTTTTGGGGATGATGAAACATTTTGTAATTAAATAATAGTGACTTTGTATCCCATTGTTTTGCCAAATCCCTTTATTAGGTCAAGCAGTTTTTGGGTAGAGTCTATAGGATTTTCTATGTACACTACCATGTCATCTGCAAACAATGACAGTTTTGTTTCCTCCTTTCTGATTTGGATGCCTTTTATTTCCTTTTCTTGTCTGATCACTGTGGTTAAAACTTCCAATACTATAGTGGATAAAAGTGGTGAAAATGGACAACCTTGTTTTGTTCCTGATCTTAGTGGAGAAGATTTTAGTTTTTGCCCATTGAATATGATGTTGGCTGTAGGTCTCTTATATATGGCCTTTATTATGTTGAGGAATGATCCCTCTATTCCCACTTTGCTGAGTGTTTTCATCATAAATGAGTGCTGTACCCTATCAAATGTGTTTTCTGCATCTATCGATATGATCATGTGATTTTTGCCTTTGCTTTTGTTTGCGTGATGTATTACATTTATTGATTTGTGAATATTGTACCATCCTTGCATCCCTGGGATGAATCCCACTTGGTAATGGTGTGTGATCTTTTTAATGTATTGCTGGATGTGATTTGCCAATATTTTGTTGAGGATTTTAGCGTCTATTTCATCAGTGATATTGGCCCGAAGTTTTCTTTCTTTGTTGTGTCTTTATCTGGTTTTGGGATTAGGATGATGCTGACTTCATAAAAAGAGTTTGGGAGTCTTCCATCATTTTGGATTTTTTGGAATAGTCTGTGAAGGATAGGGGTTAGCTCTTCCCTAAGAAATCAAAGGCGTTTTTTGTATACCAACAATGAAACAACAGAAGCAGAAATCAAGAAAAAATCCCATTCAATATAGCAAAAAGAAAAATAAAATACCTAGGAATAAACCTAACCAAGGAGGTAAACGACCTTCACTCAGAAAACTATACAACAGTGAAGAAAGAAATTAAGAAAGACACAAGCAAATGGAAACATATACCATGTTCATGGGTCAGAAAAGTTAACATCATCAAAATGTCCATACTACCCAAAGCAATTTACAGACTCAATGCAGTACCTATTAAAGTACCAATGGCATATTTCACAGACATAGAACAAACACTTCAAAAATTTATATGGAAACATAAAGGACCCCAAATAGCTGAATTTTTGAGAAAGAAGAGCAAAGTAGGAGGAATCACAATACCTGATACCAAATTGTGTTACAAGGCCACAGTAATCAAAACAGCCTGGTACTGGCATAAAAACAGGCACATGGACCAATGAAACAGAACAGAGAGCCCAGAAATAAACCCAAGTCTCTACGATCACCTAATATTCAACAAAGTGGGCAGCAACATAAAATGGAGTGAAAATATCCTCTTCAACAAATGGTGTTGGGAGAACTGGACAGCTATGTGCAAAAAAATGAAACTTGAGCACCAACTTACACCATACACAAACATAAATTCAAGGTGGATAAAAGATTTAAATATAAGCCGTGACACCATTGAAGTCCTAGAGGAGAACATAGGCAGGAAAATCTCAGATATTTCACACAGCAACATTCTTACTGATATGTCCCCTAGAGCAAGGGACATAAAGAAAAAAAATAAACAAATGGGATCTCATCAAAATAAAAAGCTTCTGCACAGCTAAAGAAAACAGTATTAAAATAAAAAGAGAACCAACTGTATGGGAAAACATATTTGCCAATGATACCTCAGACAAGGGTTTAATCTCCAAAATACATAAAGAACTTACATGACTCCACTCTAAGAAGACAAGCAACCCAATTAAAAAAATGAGCAAAGGATTTGAACAGACACTTCTCCAAGGAGGACACACAGAGGATTCAGAGACACATGAAAAGATACTCAACGTCGCTAGCTATCAGAGAGATGCAAATTAAAACCACAATGAGATACCACTTCATGCCGGTCAGAATGGCCATCATAAACAAAACAACAGACAACAAATGTTGGAGAGGTTGTGGAGAAAAGGGACCCTAGTGCCCTCCTGGTGGGATTGCAGACTGGTGCAGCCACTATGGAAAAGAGTATGGAATTTCCTCAGGAAACTAAAAATGGAACTGCCTTTTGACCCAGAAATTCCACTGCTAGGATTATATCCTAAGAACCCTGAAACACCAATCCAAAAAGAACCTATGCACCCCAATGTTCACAGCAGCACAATTTACAATAGCCAAGTGTTAGAAGCAACCTAGGTGCCCATCAGTAAATGAATGGATCAAAAAACTATGGTACATTTACACAATGGAATTCTATGCCGCAGAAAGAAAGAAGGAGCTCCTACCCTTTGCAACATCATGGATGGAACTGGAAAGCATTATGCTAAGCAAAATAAGCCAGGCAGTGAAAGACAAATACCACATGATCTCACCTTTAACAGGAACCTAAACAACAAAACAAAGAAATAAGCAAAATATAACCAAAGACACTGAAATACAGAACAGGTTGACAATGACCAGAAAGGAGTGGGGAGGGAATTTCAGGGGAAAAGGCGAAGGGTTTCCAGGAAAAACTATAAAGGACACATGGATAAAACTTAGGTGGC
This sequence comes from Tonatia bakeri, assembly GCA_004024845.1. Classification (NCBI taxonomy): domain Eukaryota; kingdom Metazoa; phylum Chordata; class Mammalia; order Chiroptera; family Phyllostomidae; genus Tonatia; species Tonatia bakeri. The sequence goes on along the minus strand of PVIA01001163.1, from coordinate 252,655 downwards.
AGGGGTGGGGGGGGGGCGTGGAAATGGGAGGGAGGTGGGCAGGGCTGGAGGGTTTAGCTGGGATGGAAGTAAAAGACAGAAAACTGTACTTGAACAATTAAATAAAAAAAAAGAAAAAAGATAATAGTGAAAGTTGCACAAGTCTGTGAATATACTAAAAACCACTGACTGGTACACTTTAAAAGTGTGATGTTTATGAAATGTGAACTGTATCTCAACCAAGTTGTTACTAAGATAAAAAAAAATAAAAAGCTTAACCTGGCATCAGTCTATGAGTGGATTGGGGTAGATGAAGGAAATAGAATAAGTTAATAGACTGTTGATTGACTTAAAGTTCAGTGTCAGTGATGGTAAAGGGGGAAAAATGAAAGAATCATAACAAAAGGTAGACTTCAAGGATGTATCAGCTAAATGGCAAGAGGAATGAGAAAGAATGAATGGACTTTGTTTCTGGGTAACTTGGAGAATGGTTATGCTTTGGAGAAATAATTGAGAGGCAGGCAGGCATGGGGGTGGGGAGAAGCAATATGATGCTGGGTTTGGAGACCCAAGTGGAAAGTGAAAAAGTAAAAGCTATTAAGTATAAAACAACAGCTAACTTTTATATAGACCTTGCTATGTACCAAATACTATGGTAAGCACTTAGCATGATCCATTCAATTTAACCCTTATAACAACTATAAGGTACGGACTATAAATATCTCCATTTTACAAATGGAAAAACCGAGGCACCGAGAAGTTAAATAATTGCCCAAGGTATAATATGAACTTAAACTCTTAATTTCTGTACCCATACAGCCTTTCTAGACAACAGACAGACACGAGTCATTATATAAATAATATTAATTTCTTCAATTCACAATTATTATTCATTAATCGCCTATTAACAAACCACAAACAAATCATCATAAAGTATTTTAATTTTGATTTACATAACTTGACTTTGGAATCTATTCGAAAATGAAACCTGCCACCTTGATGGCAAATTAACTATTACCATGGGTGTCTGGCACTTCAGGCAGATGTGAAGGACAAGTTTTAGCGGGATTGCCAAATCAGCCAAGGGTAAGACTGATGTCTTCTCATGTCTCTTCTGAGACACTTCCATCCTTTGTGAAAGAAATTCTGCTCTGCTGGACTCCCTGTGAGTTCTGTAATGTATGCAGAGGATTATCTTTCTGGAGAACTTGAGATTTTACTTCCACTAGGCATTATTAGTTTTGCAGCTATCTTTCTGGCATAATTCCTAAAATTTAATTTGCTAAAGTAATTGTTTTTCTAATAATGGTGGCTCACTGTATCCCTCTGATATTTAAAATTACTTACCTCTAACCCTCGCTACGAGATAATTATATTTCCTTTACCTCCTTTGTCAAAAGGAGGTTACACTGTCTGGCTCGTTTTCCTATGAATGAAGGGTTGAGGGAAGGCAGTCATGCACAGCCTGCTGACCCTTGCAGGGCTGTGTAAGGGCGTACCTTGGGCCCGGACCATTTCCTTACGTGGAGATAATAAGCCCTTCACAGCCTGTGCTGGGCATATCGCCTTATCTGGGGATTTCTTCCCTGTTCTGGGTTTGATGTGTGCTTCTTTGTTCTGCTTAAAGTGTGTGCATACTGCTTTGGCAGTATGGCACCCCACTGCTATATCGGTTCCTAGCAGGGAGAAAACCACCTGTCACACAAGAATGGTTAGTGCAGACCTGTGTCAGCTGTGGGGCAAGACACACTGGCCCTTTGGGTGGGATGGAAGCTTACTGTTGAGGTTGATCTTACTCTGTCTCTTCTCCATGTGACTGAAGTGTTGTTCCCTCCAGTTACTGGGGGAGTTGTGTCTTTCTTTGCAACTCTGATACATGCACATCATGCAGTAGGTTGCTGTCCTGGCATTGCTGTTCCTTGTGGTGAGATCCTCCATGCAGTGGCACTCTGTCCTTGGAGGTAAGTGACCCCCAGGTGTCACTTACTTAATCAGGGCCAAAATGATTCCCTGTATGAAGAAGCAGAACACTAAGTGCTAAGATTATTAGGCTGATGTCAAGCCTTCAAGAGCTAAAAATCAAACTCCAATAGCAATGTTTTTTAAATATCAATGAGCAAAAAGAAAAGCGACTTGTAATCCCATCACTAAAACACAATCACTGATAATGTTTTGGCGCTTATCTTTCTAGTTTTTTTCTTCTTATTTTAAAATATACTTTTAAAAAGTTTTATATTTACAGAAAAGTTGCTAAGGAAGTATAGAGATTTTCATATACCCTTACCTAGTTCTCCTATTATTGATATTTTGCATTAGTATGGTATATTTGTTATAATTAATGAAGAAATATCAATACATTATTATTAACTAAATAATATACTTTATGCAGAATTCCTTAGTTTTTACCTCAGGTCCTTTCTCTGTTTCAGGATCCAAGATGCCACATTGTATTTAGTTGTCATATCTCCTTAGGTCCTTCCTGGCTGTGACAGTTTCTCACCTTTTCTTGCTTTTGGAGCAGTACTGGTCAGGTATTTTGTAGAATGTTCCTTAACTGAGACTTGTGTGATTTTTTTTCTCATGATTAGACTGGATTTTGGGTTTTCAGAAAAAATACCACGGAAGTAAAATGCCATTCTGATCCCCTCGTATCAAGAGTACATATGCATATAACTTTATCAGTGTGAATGTTGACCTCAATTGCCTGGATGAAGTTATGTTTTTCAGTTTTTCTGCACCACAAAGAGACTCTTTTCTCTTCCCCTCCCCATACTGTACTCTTTGGAAGAAAGCCTTTATGCGTAACCCAAACTATGGAGTTGGGAGTTATGTTTCACCTCCTTGAGGGTGGAGTATTCATATGAATTATTTGGGTTTTTCTGCATAGGAAATTTGTAGGTATGTCTGTATGTATTTCAATATGAAGTCTGGATATATATTTTATGCTTTGAGTTATTATCCCATTCTGCTCTATTTTAAAAAAAATATTTTTTATAGTGAAAAGTCACGATTTTGCTATGAGTGCCACCTATTGTGCTTTGACTCATATTTCCTATGAGCAAATCGAAGGGTTTGAGGATGCCCACCAGAGTACTGCACAAAATATGGAACCCCTCAGGAATTGGTGTGTCATCCTTGCTCAGGGACCATGCTAATTGTGTCATTCCAATTTTAGTACATATGCTGCCAAAGTGTGAGCACTGCTTTATTTTCTTGCTCAAATTTTTCAAGCTTTAACCATTGGGATCTTTTTCAGTTGGCTCTTGTGTTCTTGTGCTTTGACGTGCCTCCACAACAGTAAGTCATTTTTGTTTGTTTGTTTGAGTACGTTCTTGCTGTCTGGTGCTGCACAGTAAGAACCAGATGGTCTGGGTTCATCTTTACAGCCCGGGTTCTAATCACCCATTTCTCCAAGAAGCTCTGGTCCTTTTCTTAGAAACCAAGCTTTGGGTGTTAGATGTGCTCATTGATTGTGGTATATCAGTGCTTTACTCCCTTTCAGATAACAGCAAGGACATAATGGTGCAGTTCTAGTATATGTGTATAGCAGAATGGAATTGTTAAGAGCTACACCTCTGGGGAACAACTTTATTAACTAGAATATTTATATGCAATTTATTTTGCCTTTAATCTTCTTGTTTTCACTCATTTCTAAAATTACTTAGTCAACACCATTTCCCCCAATACTTCCAGTGAAGTTGTTTCTTACATTAATGATACAATTAGGTTCTTTTGTCATGTTCTGCATTCCCTGTTGGGATGCCTAAGACCTCCTAAATGATTTTTCAAAAACATTGCATATGCTAAGGTTTACCCTTTGTGCTGTAAAATTTCATGGGTCATGACAAGTGAATTACGTATCCACCACTGCAGTTTCATATAGAATATTCTCCCTGCCCTAAAAATCTCCTGTGCATCACCAATCAACACTCTTACCCTCCCTCAAACCTCTGCTAAAAACAACCGGTCTTTTTAGAATTACTTTTTTTTCAGAATGTCGTAATTGGAATCACATGGTATGTTACCCTGTTCAGACTGGCTTTTTTTCACTTAGCAAAATGCAGTTAAAATAATTATATTTTTTAATGGTTTGAAAGCTTACTTCTTTTTATTACTGAATAATATCCCACATTTTGTCCTTGAATAATTTATACCAAAATTTGTTTATCTACTCATCTTTTAAGAACAAGTAGGTTGCTTTTAATTTTTACTCAAAAATAAAGAGTTGCTGTAAGAGTTCACATGCAGGCTTTTGTGTTGATAAGTTTTGAAATCGTTCGAATATGTACCTAGAAGTGCAAGAGAGTGCCAAACTCTTCCAAATGGCTATACCATTTTGCATTCCCACCAGCAATGAATAATAGTTCTTGCTGTTCCACATCCTCAAGAACAATTGGTATGGTTAGTTTTGGGGGGTTTTAGCCATTATAACAGCTGTGTAGTTATATTTCATTGTTGTTTTAATTTGCAATTTCTTCAAGATAGCTAATGTTGAGAATCTTTATATATGCTTTTTTCCCATTTATCTTGTTTGGTGAGGTGTCTGTTCAGATTTTTGTTGCAATTTTTGGGGGTAGGTTGCTTTCCTATTGTTGTAAGAGGTCTTTCCATATTTTGGATACAAGTCTTTCATTGGATGTGTTTTGCAAATCTTTCCTCCCTTCTCTGTGGTTTGTCTTTTGATTTTCTTAACAGTGCCCTTGACAGAGCAGACTTTTTGAATTTTAATAAAGTCATACTTTTTCTTTCATGGATCATAATTTTGGTGTTGTGTCTCAAAAGTCATCTAAGGCCACAGATGTTCTCTTCCATCTTTTTTTATGCCTATCTATTCTATCAATATGAAATTATACTACATATGCTATATTGTAATTAATAAAATATGTGAACTTTGTCATGTTGTTAAATATTCTTCTATGTTATTTTTATATTGATTAAGTATTCTTTTATATAGATATACCAGTAAGCATTAAATGAACACTCTAATGTTGAATAATGTATTTTTAGGTTTACTGAATCATTATAGTAGACATATATTTTTAGATTTACTGAATCATTGTAATATACATATTTCTGAGAAGATGTTTTAGATTTAAACTTGTTGGACTAAATAAGGGGAGATTAGTCTCTGGATTGAAGTAAAGACTTTATCCTTTCTTTTCTCCTTTTACCTTCCTGACACAAATATTTAATGAGTCTATGCTATGTGTGAGGTCATCAGAGATTCACTCCATTAATCTCTGGGGAAATCTCTGTGAACTGGAGTCCCTGTTCTTACATAAGCTACGTTCTGGTGGAATAGTGTTAAAACAAACAAATCAATAATATTATTTCTGATAGTAATCATTATAATTAAGGATATAAAGGAGCCAAAGTGGTAGTGATAGACCATGTGTCCTGAGTCTCAAGACAGGGCAGAGAATATAATACATTAAAAACTGATAGGTTGGAAGAGGATGGTGTCAGGGGAATAAAAATTTTGCTGACATTTTTGAACTGCTCTGGTGGGAGTAAAGGAAGGGGGGGCAGAAGGTTAGAGAGAGTAGAGTGGATGAATCAAAAGAGGTGCACTTCTAAGTGGTGAGATGTGTCTAGTGTGAATGTGAGAAGGAGTGAGTGATATGGCAAAGGCCACAATCAGTAGAACTTGGAGGAACCATGAGGCTAGGGCTCTGGATGGCCTTCCACATGGTCACACAGGAAGGACAGGATGTACTTGGAGTGTTGAGGAAGAATTTGAGCCAGGCCAATTCATATTCAGGGCGGGGTAAAGTGACTGGAGATGAAAACTGACAGAGACGAGGAAAAGTAAAAATGATATAGACAAAAGGCAGGGTCCTAAACTGAGCAGGGCTACACAAAAGGAAAAAATACTAGTCTGGGAGTGGCATGAGTGACTAAAGAAAATGCTGACTCCACTTCTTAACCCTTATGCATAGATTAAGAAAATGAGATAGAACAATCTCCTAGCCTGATGATCTTCAGGAGCAACACTCTTAGGAGAGACAGACTTTAGCCAGGACAAAAAGATGACAGGAGAGTCCTGTGAATAAAGGGTGGAGGAGAGCTTGTTTTAGTGGAAAAAGGCAGAGCACATGTCAGGTCAAGTGGGGGTCATTGTTGGGAAAGGGTGCAAAGAAAGCTTTACTGTGGTAATAACGGGATAAACAAAATTATAGGCGGTTGCTGATATTTGGAGGAGAACGAAATAGTGTAAATACCCTCACACATTTCAGAAATAGTCAAACAATTAATTAATTAGTTACAACTCATTCAAATTTTATTTAAAGCAATTCTCTCAAAAAAAATGTGTCTAATTGTAGTGCCTTCCTCTACTCCCTGGTTGTGTGTACCTGAAAATAGTTAATCTGTATTTCTTTAAGTATTCTTATTGTGGGCTGAATGAATGCTTGTGTTCCCTGTATCCCTTCCCAATTCATATTAAAACGGATGTGATGGAATTAGGAAGTGGGGCCTGTGGGAGGTTGTAAAGCTGAAGCCCTCCTGAATGGGGTTAGCGTTCTCATCAAACAGACTCCACAGAGCTCCCTCCCCTTGTCTACCACGTGAGTACACAGTGAGAAGATGGCTGCCTATGAGCCAGAAAGTAGGGTCTCACCAGATACCAAATCTGCTGACGCCTGGAACTTGGGCTTTCCAGCCTTCAAAACTGTAAGAAATAAATGTTGTTTAAGCCACCCAGTCTATAATAATTTTGATATATGTGCCTGAAGGAACTAAGACAATGCTTAATAATTAAAAAATCACCCTCATGTCTTCTCCAACAGCTACTTGGCTTGGCCTTGGCTCTAAATAGAAACAATTCTTTCCTATCTTCTGTGTTTTCTACTCATATCTCAGTATTTCTTGTGCTTCCTCTCCTCTTCTGTGATGTCTCTTGCAATGTGGGAGGAGGACTCTGGGACCTCAACAGATGGCTAACTTCACTTCCATGGGGAGAAACTCTACATGACCTAGCCCAAGGAAAGGATAGGTCATTCTTTTCCCATAACTAGAAACAGCAGGCATTTTTTTCTCTTTTTTTAACCTATAGAGGTTTTTTTGTTTGTTTGTTTTACTATAAAGGTCCTCTTCATCACACAGAAATGATAGATATTAAGCCATTTCTGAGTGGCTATAATCATCCTTTGGGCTCTCTAAATGTTACTCTAGTGTAAGGGAAGTGATAACTGCCGTAAAAATTTGCCCCATTATGTGGAAATCATTTTGGACTTGGAAGAACCTGAATCTAAATGCATATAACACTAAATATAGTTAAAATGTATAAATAAAATAAAACAGATGAAATGATAATTATGAATAATTTTAAAAAATTAAGCTAAATGTTTAAAAATAAATAATTATTAGAAAATAAATCAAATGTGTAAATAAAATATAATCAAAATCATTAAGGAATCTATTATATGTACTTAGAATAATATTTTGAAAAAAAATTTAGGAGCAACATATTAGAGCCAAAGATTAAGATGTCAGCTAATGATTATTTAGAAAGGGTTTTTTTTCCAATTATATTTAAATTAGTTATTGAGAGTTTGGTATAAGTGCTATAAATGTACTGTCAGTATATATATGTGTGTGTATATATATATATACACACACATATATATATAAAACATTTTTTCACTAAAAAAACTTGCTTTCATCTGAAAAGCTACTAGTCTTCTTAGTAACATAAACCTTGAGAGAGGCTAACCCTTGTCTCAGAGAAGGGGAATAAAGCCCCTTAACAAATACAGAGACTTCGCATGTGAATGAGAACTTAGGATCTGGGAATAAATGTTCAGGCTCAGCAGATCAGGAGAAAAACTTTAGGTTGAGAGAAGATAGACAAAAATTAGAATTATCTAAACAAAAAGTAACTTGTTAAAATGGACTCCCCATATTAAAAGGAGAAAGGGAGTAGCAAAACTGAACTGTAAATATTCCGAAGTTTATGTAGGGGAATTCTATGTATTTGATGTTTTCTTTTGACTTGAAAGTTAAAAATACTTTTTTATGGGTGACAGTGCCCCAGAAAATGATACAGTTAACAAGCACACTTATGATGGTGTGTTGTGATGTCTGGCATGACTCAGAAAGTTGACTCAGAGTCTTGACTCTCTATTGACTAAGGGGGTAATAAGCCAATTCAGGTGTCTCCATATAACAGTTTTGTTAAGACTAATTTAACCCATTCTCAGGAATGAAAATTACATAAATTATGTATATAAAGAGTCATAAGTAGTTTGAAACTGAGACTTGACTGAATGCATTCTGTGAAATGTGTAATTCCCTCAAGTAATTGTCTGCCTCCAGTGATACACATAGGCTAAGGAATCTGGAAACAACAATAACAACCTAGGTTTGTGACTTCTTGACTAGTTCAGATATGTATGGACATGTCTTTTGAATAATAAGGGTAGAAGACAATGGAATTCAGCTTTCACACACCAACATTAGAAATAATGAGGTCCAAAAAAGTTGTAATTTCAGATATGATAATGTTACACACAATTCTTTTCTTTTCAAGCCAGTAAGAATGCTACTTGGAGGGAACATTTGCATTCTCACTTTAGAAAGTCTATTGAACTCTCAAGACACCAGGAAATGAGAGCACTTCAGGGATCTGTCCTTAGCATAGCAGAAGCTAATGGGATATTGTTAGGATTGCATGGGGGACAGTTCTGAACCACAGAGACCAGCAGAGACCGAGACTGTGATCGGCTGAGGCCATTGGCTCTGGATTGCTGATCACAGATTGTATAATTAGTGTTTGCCTAGTAGCCCAGGAATGACTTTGTGATGCTGCAGATATCGGTGTCTCTAATTCTAGTGCTTTGCGACCACACTTCTTCTATTGCATCAGCATTCTACACACTATGGTGGTGATAACTGGAGATTAGGGGCAGTGGCAAAAGGCGTAAATCTTTTTTGGTTGGAATTGCCTCGCCAGGTGATACTTGCTATGTGACACCACTAACCACCATTAACCACCCCCTACCTGCAATGCCTCAGGAATAGTTCAGGAGCATTCTGTTTAACTATTTCATTTCTTTGGCCACACACAGTCTGATCACCTTGGAGACCTGAAACGGTTTTAAGAGTTTGGCTCTAACCTACTTACCATCCTGTGGTGTTTTTACAGATTTGATCTTTTAGTGCATCCGGAGAATTATTAGTGCCCAGGGATGTTATAAGGTTCTCCCTCCAATTTTGTGAATCACTTGACTTAACAATGTTGAACAGATTCCTTTACTGCAAGACTTTTCAGGGTCATTAATATGCTAATGTCAATTGGAAAAAAGAGAAAATGATATAGTATTCACTGTGTCACAGATTTATTTGAATACTTTTCACAGAATACTTATTAACACCATTTTCTCACATAATTCTTATTAATAACCTGGAGGACAGTACTGTTCCAGAAAGTATAGTTTGAGAAATATAGTTTTACAGAAATTTAAAAGCCTTAACCTGACCTTTTGAATTAAAAAAATTCTATCAATCTTTGGCAGAACTGAGCTATTATATCTAGGTGAAATTCCAACTTCATTAATGAGATTTTATTAACCAAATAACCTTTCTGAGCCAATGGGGATAATCTGTCACCTCCCGTTTTTAAATTTCCAGACAACTCCCTTGGGAATTAACATTTAGTTCACCGTGAGGAAAACAAATTCTTTTCAGTGGAAGGAGTCCAACTGCTTTATTATGTAGTCATAGTTACATGTTTTTCTTATCTTTATTAATTTTTTTTAAAAAGAGCAAAAATAATAGTAGGACAATGACTAGATCTTACTGTTGTGTTTTAAAAATGAATTTTATTATAATTAGGTATAGTAGCATAGTCATTTTCCAGGAGGATAACTGTCTGGATCAGCTCTTTCTCCTAATCAAATACAGGAGCAAGCAGCCAAGACCAGCATCCCTCCTGCTTGTGATGGTGGGATTTGCCAGTGAGGGCTCTTGGATGCATGTTCTCAGATGGGGACAAAGATTGCAGCTTGAACTCTCTGTGCTTTAAAGTTCACATGGGACTGAAGTAGCTGGGATCACGGGTCTTCAGCTGACAGAATCTTATGTCCTCCTGGTATTTGTGGTTGGGACACAATTATTTCCAAGGTTATGCTTAATGTAATATACGCTATAAAGAAGGGCAAACATGAGCATATGTTTTCTGACTGGCAGGTTGAGTGATAAGCTCTGCTTGCAGGTACACTTTTGGGGTAGTGTTTGTGAACCCTGACAGTGGGTCTTCGAACCTCATTACCTGTGGTAGCCAGCAAGTAATTAGTTCTTAGACATTGACACAAAGCAATACAGCACCAGTTTTTGCATGATCTCTTTAAAACAAGAGATTAAACATATAATACTTAATCTAAATATTTTCAAAGCACTCCTTAGAACAGTATACTTTTTGCTTTTATGAAGTAATACTAGGTAATTGGATATTATATTAGCTAGCATGGGCTAGGTTTATTGTGTTAACACACAACTCTGAAATCTCAATGGCCTACAATGCAAAGATGTATTTTTTATCCACATTAACAGTAGATACAGGTCCATTCTCGGTAAGCTAAGATTCTGCACCCTATCATCTTTCCTCTAGTCAGGGTGGTGCAGTAGCCTCTTTCTGGGTTATTACCAGTTTTGTGACAGAAGGAAAAGAGACACCAAACCATGTGCTGGCTCTTAAACTTTCTGTACAGAAATGACATGTATCATTTTGATATTTTTTAGTAGCTAAGAACAAATCATAAGTCCAAATCTGATACCAGAGGTGTGGGAAAGTATAGTCCTTCTCTAGAGAGGAGCAGTGAAAAATTTTGAACAAGAATGCAGACTATCATGGAGCTCCTGAGGTTGTTTTAGAGGGCTGTGGGTTATAAAGTGTACAAGAGAAGACTTAAGGGAACTCATTGCTATTCTAGAAACCTTCTGGGTACCAACTCTCAGTGTAGAGGCTGTTGGCAGTACAGTACCTCACTTCTCCAACACACAACACTCCTGTCGATGCTCCAAAGTGTCCTAGCTCCCTGAGATAAGTTCAAGAGTATTTTGGTTTGGTCCAGAGAGCACTACAACTTAAGCTTTGCTTTAGAGGTTTTCTGGACCTCCACAACAGCTATGCAGCCTGAAAGGGGATGGAAGGCCAGCCTCGAAGGGCCAGCAACATTCAGATGTCAGTGTCACCTTCTGTCAGCATGGTCTGCCTTTTGTCACGGTTCCTCCCCTGACCCGCATCTATGTTAGTGAAGGGGTATGTGGTAATGAAGACCCAAAGTTGCTCCCATAGAAATATAAACTTTGTGGACAACCCAGAATTCCTGAGCTCATGAGGAAAACAAAAAGTAGGTTGAGCGAACAAGACTTTATTTCATCTGGAACAATTATTTTATCCAGAGTACTCCATTTCTACTTGTTTACACAATTGAGGACCCCCATAAGATTGAGTTTGTTAATAGCTATCCCCCAGAAAGAGCTTGAAACCACAGCTTTACAGAGGATGAAAGCAGGTTCTTAAATTAGTTAGGTATGGGAATAAAATTTAAGGAATTTTCTATTTATAGAGAACTTTAGAGCCTATTTCATTAAAAGAAGATTATATACATTTCCACCCGTATCTTTAATCTTTCATGCTAAACCCATCTCCTTTAGCCTATCACTGGTAGTGGTCTGGAACAGCTCAGCAGCACTTGGTGTGTGTCAAAAGCAGCATGGAGTTTATCCTTCCTGCTCCTCTCTCAGAAGTGTAAACACTTCTTTTGGGATGTTTAGGTTTATATATACACATACACACACACATATGTATATATTTCTATTTATATAATCATATATATGTTTTTATATATTCTATATGTACACTTACATTTATTTTGAAACAGCCACAAGCTTACAGAAAATTTTCAGGTCCATTTCAAATTGTTTTTTCCTTCAAATAATTTGAGAGAAAGCTAGTAACCTAATCCTCATCACCCGTTATTTAATTATTCATTATTTTACAAACAAGGGCATTTTCCTACATAACTACAATATAACCATTGTATTAGTTTGCTAGTGCAGCCATAGCAAAACACCACCAACTGGGTTGCTTAAACAACAGAAATTTGTTTTCTCACAGCTCTGAAGGCCAAAAGTCTAAGATCAAGGTATTGGCATGTTTGATTTCTTCTGAGGCTGCTCTCCTGGGCTGGCAGATGGTCGCCTTCTGCCTGGTCCTCACATGGCCTTTCTCTCCATGCATGCATCCCTAGGGTTTCTCTGCATGTCAGAATCTTCTTTTCTTGTAAAGACAGTGGTCATACTGGGTTAGGGCCCACCCATCCCCAAAACCCCATTTTAACTGAATCGCCTCTTTAAAGGCCCTATTTCCAAATACAGTCAATCTTTGAGGAACTAGAAACTTCAGCATATAAATTAGAGGAGGGACAAAATTTAGCTCATAACAACCCCCAAAGTCAGGAAATGAACACGAATAACGTACTGCTATCTAACCTTCAGATCTTCAGATCTCATTTGCCAAATGACCCAATAATGTCCTTTCTAGCAAAACAATCCAGTTCAGAACCCTGCTACATTTACTTATCATGTCTCTTTAGTCTCATTTTGTCTGAAACACTGTCTCAGTTTTTCATGGACCTCATGGCCTTGATACTTTGAAGTTATAGGTCAGTATTTTTGTACAATGTCCCTCAGTTTGGGTTGTCAAGTGTTTCTTCATGATTTGGTTCCAATTATCCACCTTTGGTAGGAATAACTCAGAGTGCTGCTGGCTTCTCTTTGGTGATTCATCTCACTGCTAGAGAAGTTCACTTTTGCCACTTGATTAAAGTAGTGCATGCCAGGCTCCTCCACAATCTTATTCTTTTGCAATATCAGATATTTTGTGGATATATCAAGTTGATCATGTCATAAGTTATTTAACTGCCTAATTGCTATGTTGTACAACCAAAACTAATATAATATTATATGTCAACTGTAATTCAAAAAATTTTTAAAGTCTTATTCATTCTGTCTTACTTATTTTCCTGGCCCAAGATGTTCTAGGCTTGCCTTGTGTTTTCCCTATTCCAACTCTGGAATTAACCATCTTACCTATGAGTCCTTGTTCCTTTCAGTGAGGAATGGTATTCAGATCTATTTCAACAACAGTGTGTCCAAATCCATCTGCTTTAATGATATCCTTCTGTACCAATGTAAATGTCATCATCTATTCATCCTTCTATTTGTGTTCTGAACAGATTAACACTAATCTTTCCTGTGTGATTGTTCATTTTAGTATTTTTATGGAATAATATATATAGTGATATGTATAAAGAAAAGAACACAATAAGATATCTACATAGAAATTAACACAGATGAGTCCTAGTTCTAGAATTTATTTCTGGGAAAGAAACGAATCTCATTTATTTCCAACAGAGCCAATTAGATAAGAAATCCAATTAGTCTCCCAAATCTTGCTTTCATCTCTCAAATTAATTCATCAGAGATGTCGCCTTGGACTATTAGAGTCCACAGCTTGCATTTGATAGGAAAGCCAAATGTGTAGCAGGCTTGTATGGCTACACCTAAAACGAAAATGTGAAGTGTAACCTATTTTTAGAATTCAATTTGAAACACTGGCCTAGAGTGCCTCTTTCCATATGTGAATAATTGCATCTAAGTTAAAAACACTTCTCTGAAGAGCTGCCTCTTTTGTTTATTTACCACCTTATTGAGAAAATATTTCTGATTTTTAAAAAATTTTATCTGTATTTGAGACAGTGGAAAAATAACTTAATTGTTTCTATTCTTGGTTTAGAAACTGTTCTTTTTCTATTTTTCTTTCCTTCCTTATGCTTTTCACTTCCCTTTGCCCTGCTCTTTCCTTGCCTGTCTTAGTTTTGTTAGTTCATATGCTCTCCTATGGTCAGAGTCACCACTGGTGGAAGAAAGTGGCTGAATAGCTTGACAGCTTTTTAATTTATACACTTGTCAGAGATGGCATGGAACATTTAAGCTCTGTCGCTGATTTCTGGCATTTAACTCTGTTGAACAGTATGGAAGATAAAATTCAGGAAATTCATGTTGGTAAAAAGACATATTAATTTTGTTATATGTCTTTTAAAGTTTTTCTTTTGGGAGCTGTGACCATGACCTCCTAGCAATATTTTTTTTTTTTGAGAAGTGTAAAAGGTGTGTCTGCTCCATGTGAGAAATGACCTACTTGTGGACAATTGGACAGTTAAGAGAAAGCCTAGCAGGTATATTATCTATAAATGTGACCTTCAAATTCTAGTATTTATGAACAGGTCTCTCACAGTTTATAATAAATGATGTTATATGAACTAATTAAAAATGAGCAAATTGTAAAATAACTCTCCATTTTTGCAATTCTTTGGACTCTGACTCAGGAATCATCTTTTTTTCACATGGTGTGTGATATACTTCACTGTATATGCTGTACTTCACTCCAATATTAGACTGTTTTTTTTTAATTGCCAAAGGATGTGTCTAGAAGAATGTTCAAAATAAATTCTGTGACACATAAACACTTTAATTTAAAGGTCAACGGAAATTTAAAAATCCAAATGCACAATAGAAAGTATAGTCAGATAGCAATTCAGAATTCATTTTCTCTTATTTTCCATCCTCAGTTATTTTAAAATATGAAACCAGCTCCTTAGGTAAACAGGCATTTATTTATAAGCTAATGTATATTTGATGTTAGCAGTTATAAAAACACATTACCAGGCATTACGATCCTTTGTTTAAACTTTACAAAGAAAGCTTTTATTCTTAATTTGTTCAGGCTGCTATAATAGAATCCCACTGATGAGCTCATAAACAACAGAAATTTATTTCTCATAGTTCTGGAGGCTAGGAGATTCAAGATCAGTGCATTGGCAGATTCACTGTCTGTGAGGGCCCACATCCTCTTTCATAATGGCCATCTTCTCATTGTGTCCTTGTATGATGGAAGGTTCAAGGGAATTCTCAGCAGTCTCACTTATTAGGGCATTAATCTTATTCACACCATCACAATCTAATCATCTATCAAAGGCTTGACCTTAAACACAATCATACTGATGATTAGGTGTTAACATATGAATTCTGGGGGGACACAAACATTCAATTCATAGCACTTTTTATTTAAAAATTATTTTCTGAGATCCAAGATGGCAGAAGAGTAAGGGAAAGCTACACTGACCTCCTCCCAGGACGAATCTGGACTCACAGTTAAATTGTTGAGAAATCATCCTGAATAACCAACTGAACACCAGCTTGGGAGGAGCCTTATAACCACAGACAAAAGAAACCACTTCACCATCATGAGACTAGTAGAGAGTGGGGAGGAGGCATGAGAGGGCTGGCTGGGCTGCCATGGGTGGCAGCCTAAGTTCTGGAGGGATATTTCAGCTGTCGAGGGGTGGGGTGCAGTTCCCCTGAGAGGTGTGAAGTCTCAACACCAAGCTGGGCTCCACAGCCTATAACACTAGAGCCAGAAAGGAACATAGATAACATGCAGCTGTGAAAGGCAGCAGGGTTTCTGTCTGCCAGGGATAGATGGGTGGAGACACAGAGAGCCTCTTAAAGGGCCAACACACAAAATTTTGTTTGCAGCCACTTATTGTGGGCTCTGGCAGAGGGAGGGCAGAGTAGACTAGAGATACTTGAGGAAAGTCTGGGGTTGGTGGCTCTGGGGAGAAAACTGAAGGAATAGCCACCAGGATCAATGTGCTGAGTCATTCCTCATACTCAGAAGCCCTCTTTCTCTGGCAGAGCACCCCTTTTCATATGGCATCAGCTTGAGAGGAAGCAATAGCCCTGCCCACAGGAATTACTCTGTCCCACCATGTGGAGCTTAAGCCACACTGCTGATTACAGCTTGAGGCTGTGTCTTTGATTAGCTTAACAAGTAATGTAGATCTCAGGGAGCTCTGTGAGACTTCAGCTGATTCTCTCCAGGGCCTGAGGCTGATAAAAGTTGGCTTTGGTGCACAGTGTGTGGTTCTTGTTGCACACAAAGAGGCCCAGAAGAAGGAGCCACAAGTTTGGATCACTGACAGTTCCAAACAGGATGACCAGGGCAAGTCATAAGGAGTGCCTGACAAAGGCCTACACCAGAGTCTTTGCAGATCTACCTAATACATAGAAACAAATACAAAGAAGCAGCCAAAATGGGAAGACAAAGAGACACCAAATGAAAATGTAAGAGAATTCTCCTGAAGAAGTGCTAGATGAAATGGAGGTAAGCAATTTATTAGATAGAGAGTATAGAGGAATACTCTCAGTAATCCTATAGAAGGATACACAGCAACATGAAAAAAAAAGGCATAGAAATCATAAAAGAGGATCAGTCAGAAACAAAGAATACAATATCAGAAATAAATAACATACTGGAAGGAATAAACAATAGTTAGATGAAGCAGAGGATAGAATCAGTGATTTGGAAGACAAGGTAGAAAAAAAAATCAGGCAGAGCAGCAGAAATAAATCAGAATTTTAAAAGAATGGCAAGAGCTAAGAAACATTTTGGACAACATGAAGCATAATAACATCCAAATCATGGGAATACCAGAAGAAGAGAATGAGCAAGGCATTGAAAATCTATTTGAAGACATAATGACCAAAAATTCCCCTAATGGGGTGAAGGAAAAAGACACAGAAGTCGAGGAAGCTCAGTGTGTCCTGGGCCCAAATAAGGCTACACTGAGATACATCATAATTAAAATGATAAGGCTTAAAGACAAGGAGAGAATCCTAAAACCTGAAAGAGAAAAGCAGGTAGTTACATACAAGGGAACACCAATTAGACTGTCATCTGATTACTCAACAGAAAAACATTTCAGGCCAGAAGGGATTGGCATGAAATAGTCAAGGTAAAAAAAGCAAGGACATACAACCAAGGCTATTTTACCCAGCAAGGCTATCATTTAAAATTGAGTGAGTAATAAGGAGCTTCTCAGAAAAGAAAAGGCTAAAGGAGTTTGTAAACACCAAACTAGTACTGCAACAAATGTTATAGGGCTTGCTTTAAGAAGAAGAAAAAGAAAAAGGAAAAAAAAAGAAGAAAATAGTTTTACAGTAAAATGGCACTAAATGTGTATCTATTAATAATCACCTTAAGCATGATTCTAAATTCTCCGACTTAAATTCTCTGACCCAAAGACAGAGGGTAGCTGAATGGATAAGAAAACAAGACCCAGGTATATGCTGCCTCCAAGAGACCCACCTCAGATAGAAAGATACACACAGACTAAAAGTAAATGGGTGGAAAAAGATATTTGTAGCAAATGGAAAGGGGGGAAAAAAAGCTGGGATAGCAGTACTTATATCTGACAAAATAGATTTTAAAACCAAGGCTATAGTAGGAGGCAAAGAAGGACACTATGAATGATAAAGGGGCCAATCCAACCAGAGGATGTTACCCTCATTAACTTTTATGCACCCAACATGGGAGCACCTAAATATGTGAAGCATATCTTGATGGACATAGTGGGAATGATCCACAGAAATACAGTTGTAGTTGAGGATATTAACACCTCACTGACTTCAATGGATAGACCTTCCAATGGTATCTCACTGTGATACATCATTTATTGGATAAAGAGAATGAGGGAAAAGTAGCTTCAATGACAACTCATGGGTGTCTGGATATACAAATGGACTGATGAGACACTCATGAGATAAGAAATCCTGAAAGAAGACCAGGTTTGGGGATGGTTGCAAGATTCTAAGTTTAAGGCTGGTCATGTTGAGTTGATGGTATGTTTGAGAGAAGTCACTGGGCAGTTGAATGTCTTGGACTATACTTAGAGGAGAGGTCTTGAATAAAAATATAAATTATTAATCATCTGAGCATTCATAGTAATTGAACCATAGTTCTAGCTGTATATTCTTAAGGAAAGAAAGCAGTGTAAGAAAACATGTGGGGTGGATGCAAGCCCAGGTCTGTGCTTTGAAGGAGATGTGTATGTATAAAGAACATAGAAGAACTGGCCAGAAAATATAAGAGAGAAAACAGCAGTATGTGAGATGACATTAGGATAGCTGAGGGAATAAATCATAGTAAAATGAGGGTAGGGTCATCAGAGTTTTGTCAGTAACTGAGTTCCAAGATTATCCATTGATTTCAGCCACATGGAAAACACTAGTGACCTTCACAAAAGGTATTTTGGTGGGTTTTTGAGGATTTACATTAGGCCATAATGGTTTTAAAAGGAGCCAAGATTGGAGTAATTATTATAGACAACTCTTTAAGACATTTGGATGTGAATGAGGAGAGGAGAAATAGGGTAGAAACTTATGGGGTTATATGAGGTTCAAAAATTTATTTTACCTAGGAGAGACTTCAGCACATATAAATGTACATAGAAAATATCCATATTTTGGTGAAGGTGAAGATTTTATTCCAGGTACCAAAATCATCAACAAGTGAAAGAGACGCTGGGGCTATCAGAAGACATGAGTCAGGGTGACAGAACTGAATGGCATGGACTTCAAAGGAAAACACTTTTACAGGAGAGTAAGGGAGTATATATTAAGTTGGAAGAAGCAAAGTGAACACCAATTCCGTCTTTAACCACAGGTGTGAAATGTGAGTGGTAAAAGAGTAAATAGCATGACCTTGATATTGCTACAAGGAATTCCCTGTCCTCGGGAGAAAGCCCTGTTTCAGTTAGGCAAGAGGGTCTTGGGAAAATCTAAGAATAGGTTAGGGTACAGAAGCACCTGTCCATTAGACTGTGAGATCCTTGAGATGAAGGATTATGTCTATATTGACAAGATATTTAGATTCATGCTTATCAAATTTTAGTGTACATGACAATCACCTAGAAGGTTTTTTAAACACAGATAGCGATAGCCCATCCTTAGAGTTTCTGATTTAAAAGATCTCAAGTGAGCTGAAGGACATGCATTTCTAACAAATTCCTAGATGCTGATGCTGCTGGTGTGTAAACCACACTTTAAAAACCACTGGGATGGTCTATATTGGGATAACGACAAACTCTGAAATCCCAATAAGTTAACAAAATAAAAGTTTATTTTTCACTTATTCAAAGTCTAACTGGGCTAGGTAGCTCTCTAGGGCATTCTCTTCTAAGCAGAAACCCAGGAATCTCTATTGCTTGCACCTTGTAGTGATACCATCTGGAACATGTGGCTTCCAAGGTCATATAGCAAGGGAAGAGAGACCTGGAGAGTTATGTGAAGTGTTTTCAGCTGTCAGATCTGCAAGTGGTTTACATCATCTCTGTTCAGGTCTGAGTAATCAGAATTTAGTCACATGGTATAAACATAATAGCAAGGGAGTCTGGGAAATGTAAAGGAGAACATTGATGTTTTGTGAGCATTATCAGCTCTCTGTCAGAGCATCTTCTGTATCTTCTGCAGAGAGAAAAATGTCAGTCCAAATCAGCAGCACAATACCTGTTACTATGTTGATATGTTCAATGAATTGAATAGAATTTAATAGTTATTAACTGAAACCCAGATTTTAGCTTTTCTTTTAACAGATACAGTGCTCCTTATAACTAACACCACGTACATCCTCCAACACACACACAAATCGTGGCCTTCTCTGAGTGACCTTGCCTGACCTTGCCAGGTTCAAATGTACATTCCTACACTTGGTACATTCATAGATTGAAGTGATATAAACATGCTGAGATGGAAATAACAATTATACTAATTTTTAAAAAACAAGGCTATATCATATTCTCTTTTCTTTGCTGTGAATTCAGACGTTTGAAGTAGAGTATTTAGTTTAACAAGCAGCCTCATTCTTGAGAAGGTTATGCCCTTGGGATGTTCCACTTGCTCTGTCGCCTTTAAGACCTTTATTATATTTGAGGGCTGGTGATGGCCAAGTGACAGGAGAGCTGACAGTTCTATTAGTGGTAGAATCGGAACAGGTCAGTCAAGACTTCTCACATCTCTAGGTAATGAGCTGAGTGTCCAAAGACAACCCCAATTCAGCAGAACGAGCTGCAGGATCTTGTTACAAGATGAAATGGGCTTCAAGGGTTGCTTTTACCTCTAGGATCCTCGGTTGACACTGGAAATGGACAGCCGTTAGTCCTATGTCAAACTTGCTTCCTGCCAGCCTGCAGTGGTACCTAGTACAGAAGACAGATACAGACTGAGAGAGAGAGAGAGAGAGAGATTTCCTCAGCTCCAAAGTGTCAGGAGAGCAACCTTTATCCTCAATCACTTGTGGTCTTTCAGGAAGGAAAGGATCCTGTGAGGAACATTTGAGATAAACAGACCTTGAAATCAGACAGACTTGTATTTGTTTTTTCTACTTTTGGCTGTATGACTCATTGCAAGTTATTTAACTTCACCAATATTCAATTTTTTTAATTGGTTAAATGGTGACATTAACAAAAATTTCATTTGGTTTGTGGGGATTTTCTCAGTGTCTGGAATACATCATACCATAAATGGTGGTGGGGTTTCTAGTAATTATTACAGAATTTCAGCAATTCTAATTATATCTGAGTTAAAATCCGTGTTCAAATAGATTGTAGCAAGATACCATGCCACACGTCATCGGACATCAGTGTTTTTAGAGGCCGATTTGTGCTAAGAAATGTAATTCCTGAGGCATCCTGAGTGGATCCTTGAGATATGCAAGTCCTTCTCGTCCTCCAAATGCTACACAGGACAAGTCAGACAGATCCTTAGGGGTCCTTGTTGTAAATTCTCCTTGGCCTGGTGGCTGACAGATTTGTGGGTTTTTTAATTCAGCAGTTTATCTCTAGGGTTTCAGTTTGGTCCCAGTGTGAATGATGCATAATGAAAACATTAAAAGTTAGACTTCCACCACAAAAAGGCAATGTCGATGCTTCTTATGGGGCATGTAATTAGATTACCTGAGCCCTCAAGGCAATTACAAAGGGGGTATTAATTTTATGTTGCTCAAATTGTTTCAAGCTTGAGAAAATGTTATTCCTGCATTTGAGGACTAATATTTATCTAATATTTAATGCAAGTTAATCTCTTGACTGATGCTTGCTTGGAAAAGCTACCTTAACTATATTGCACTGAAGGACATATGGGGTACCTATGCCTTTGTTCTCTAAAGAGAATTTTCTTCCCTTTTATCTTCTAAGCTACAAATTTAAGGAAGAATGAATAGAACTAATAGACATCATTGTACCAAGTTAAAAATAATTAATAAATTGACATAGATGAAGCATGATGCTCCTAGTCACTCTGGTGATAGGCACTTTGCAGATTTCCCGGGACAAATTTAATCCACCTGGACACCTCTGTGTGTGAACACTATGTTAAAGACATGGACGGCTCCTTCACTGACCTTGTAGAATAATTGGTCTTCTGGCATTCTATGTATTAGTATTCATTTTGTTCGAAAAGAGGTAACTCAAAATCATGTTTGGATTCATGAAAACATAATTTACCAAAGATGTTGTGACAATAATGGCATGTGTTCATTTGTTTATAACCTGGGACCATAAACTGGGAAGAGCCCAATAAGTAAGGAAGAAAATAACGCCTTTGTATGAGTACCTGAAGTACCCATAGCAAAAACATGGGAAATAAAAGTATTATTTACTCACCATGCTCTGCTCAGCTGTACCACACTGTATGAAATGAAATGCAGGGCATTCATAGGACAAGAAAACCTAGTGGAGCAATTTAATAAAAATACAAAGTAAAAACTATGAAGGCCCAGAGAGAGTGTTCTGTGGGATCCACTCTTTCATGGATAGTCAATGATAAGATGCTCTAAGGATCATTTTGGTAACTGACAACTGTCCTGTTATTAACAGAAATGCCTCTCCATCACTGCTAGATGGCGTGTCTTCTTTTTCACAGATCACTGAAATTTTATGAAGTCCTTGTGAGTATTTATTTGACACCTATCATATAGAGACGAAGAAGCTGAAATTTAGTATTGTGAAGCACACATCAACTTGTTAAGAAAATCTGACATATGATGGCCACGTAGTTAAGAGCAAAAGGCCATGAATAATTTTCTGAATCAATGATCTATATCTTATACATGCTCTAAGAATTGACAGGTGTGAGAAAAACCACCAGATGCGGGATGCTGGAGAAGTTTTCATGTATAACATGAAATCTGATCTGAATCTTGGAGAACAGCTGGAATTTTGAGTGGGAATAGAAAAATGCAAAAGATCGCTTTTAAATTTTTGGTGGAGAGCAACTTGGATAAAGTCACTATGATTGCACATAACACATCTGGATTGCCGAGCATGAGAATCACCCACTGGTTGTAGTGAAGTGCTCATATTTGGAAAGAGTGGGAGAAAAAAAGGTTTGAGAGTTTCCATCAAAATTGCACCACTAATTAGCAGGTTATCTTCCCCTCCACCCCCCCCCAAATATTTCATCTATCCCCAAAATTCAGTTCAAATCCATTTATATTTTCTGTAAGTCTCTTTTTCACATTGTGCTGGGTAGACTCAAACCTAAATTAGCACACCTACTTAATATAAGCTCCTTTCCAAGCCCTGTATATATGGTCAAGGATGTTCCCTAATGAAGCAAAAGCTGATGGCTTTTAGCTACTTTCTAAGTATTATTATTTATTTCTTTAGGGAAAAAATTGTTTGTATGAGTTATATCATCTGGGTACCTGACTCCAGGAAATATGAAGGTCTGTGTAGGTGCTTATATGTCATACACAATGCATGTAGAGGATGCATTTTAAATTTTTGGTAGAGAGCAACTTGGATAAAGTCACTATGATTGCACATAACACATCTGGATTGCCGAGCATGAGAATCACCCACTGGTTGTAGTGAAGTGTTCACATTTGGAAAGAGTGGGAGAAAAAAAGGTTTGAGAGTTTCCATCAAAATTGCACCACTAATTAGCAGGAAGGAGGATGCATGTAGAGGATACTCAGTAAATATTTTCTAAGTAAATTGAATACATTAATAAATACATTTAGGCTTCTTTATAAACTTTATTCCTTTTAGAATGATTGGCACATTGTGATTCTACAGTTTTTATGGTGAATAATCTGAGGGAATTTTAAGTTGTTCAATAAATGAGACATAAATCTCTAGGACTTCTTGAGCAACTTGGTTCCTTACCCCTATAATTAGAAGCAGGTTTTATTTTTTAACAAGTAGATTTTATTTAAATTATGAGTGAAATACAGTTAAAAATCATCAAAATGAAAAATGAACCTACTATATGGGAGAACATATTTGTCAATGATACATCTTAATTTCCAAAATATATGGATAATGGCTTAATTTCCAAAATATATAAAGAACAAAGTAAGTCAATGGCCGGTGCCTGGCTGGCTCAGAGCCAGGGTCTCCAAGTATGTGGTAACTGCACGGTGGAGGGGGCCTGACCGACTGAACCCAGAGGGAGAACTTCGAAAAGGGACAATTTGTCTACTCACTGGCTAACACACTAATGACAGTCTCCACATTCTTGTCATGTGAACTGACTCGTCTTTATTGCATACGCCATTCTTGTTTAGGTATTGTTACTTGTGGTCAAAAACATTCTTTCCTAATAGTTTAGATAGCCAATAAGTGTTTGCTGAATGTATATGTTGCATTGTGCATCATGAAGGTAAAATTCAGTATTATTTACATCTTGGCTCCTTACAGCTTTTAGAGCAGTTCCTGTTACACCCTTGCCTTGGGCTCAAACATGTAGGGTTGAGTTACATTCCCTCTGTTCCCCCAAATGAGAAATTTGAATAAATCTAATCTCAGGTAAATAAATAAATAAAGTTGTGAGTGAAATGATAAAATTATAGAGAGCAATATTTTACTAGCTATATATTAGAACACTATAGAAATCTATATCTAATATTTATTAAACTGTCTCACCCACCTATGGATGTGTGGGTAGGGATCAATTTCTAAGACCCTTAAGTCTCTTTTGTCCAATTCTTATTCAAACTTAAGTTCCATGGACATGGACAATAGTGTGGTGATTGCAGTGGGGTGCAGGGTATAAGGGGACTAAATGGTAATGAAAAAAAATACAATAATAAAAAATTTCATATTGGTATAAAAAATAAATAAAACTTAAGTTTGTAATGTGGCTTTCCTGAGATTTCATGTGTCTTTGACCATCAGGAAGCCCTGAGTCAGTTTTCAACTAATTGTGGAAATTATTCATACTATACTTCTTGTCTCATCAGATGTTTAAAAATGCATTTATCATATTGTTGTTTTTAAACAATGTCTGAAATCGTCTTTTAAAAAGGAGCAAACACTTAAAAAGTACTTACTTTGTTCCAGGTACTGTTAGTTGCTACAGATGTAGGTCAAAATTTGCTTAGTAAATTATAGAAAAACAACATTGAAACCTAATGAAAATTGGTAAAATCTCTCAACCCCCTCAATACATGGCAATTTAAAGACATAATATGGCAAATGGGTGCAGCCATAAACTCCTTTATCGATCTAGAAGTAGGAAAGGACTAAGAAGGGTATTTAACACAGCTTTCTCTGAACATGTTTTGTGGAACAGTATTGCCGGAGATAGTACTAGTTTCAAGAGATAAACAAACATTTCCTGTGTTCTGATGACGATGGTGCAAAATCAACCGGGGGCAATATTGCTGTGCCTCAGCCCGAGTCCAGGGAGTAGCTCCCAGCCGTTCTGGTGGTCACCGTGTTCCTGTCACCACACACTTTCAGAACTGCAATGACAACAACAAAGCAAAAAGCCAGTTTTATCTTATGCTGTGTTTGATGCAGTATAAAAATATTAATGTTATTAAATCTTGACTATTGAGTATACATATTTTAATACATTTACGTGGAAACTAAACTTATAAACGCTTTCACTGAATGTGAAGTAGGATGGTTATCCTGAGGAAAAGCACTTACTGAGTTGTCTGAATTGCAGCTGGTTGAGCCTTGTTTTTCCTGGAACACCAGGAAAAGATTCCTTTTCACTTAAAAGAATGACTAACAAACAAACTATTGGTATTGAGACATGAATGTTTAGCTGACATATTTTTAAAAGCATAAATCGGTCCTGTTACTTCAAGGAAAACAACTGACAGTGTTTGTTACCAGTGATAAAATTTGAGGTTTCAAGTGAAAATTTGAATTTTGGAAAACACGTATCTGCCACCACAAATCTGATACAAATTTTCCATATGTAAAGACTTTTCTGGCGAGATTGGAGGTGATGTTAATGGATGTGTTTTTTTGATGTTATATAAAAGTGTGTCAGCCTTTGGAAGATCTCCGTAACTCAGTGACTTGTTATGCTCCAAATGTCACAAAATCATGCATGGGTAAGAGAGCCATTCAAAGTACAATTTAAACCAGTAGATTTTAGTGTAACAGGAAATAAAATTTCATTGATAATGTAATGAAATCTCTGATTTCCATACTGCAGTTAACCTTTCAGAAATGAACACTTTTTGAGTTGTGTCGTGGTATCAAAGGATGTTCACAATTATCTGAATTTTGAAATACTCTTCACTTTCCAGAGCATAGACTGAGATGCCAGGTTTCCATATGAGCCTTATCAAATACAACACATCACAATGAACTGAGTGCTGAGAATGTAGCCTTCTTCTACGAAGTGAGACTCAAAAGGGATTTTTTAAATGTTAAAAAAAAGGGGGGATTCTCCTTTGCTTAATATCTTTTATTTTGGAAAACATACTTTTTCTAAAGTATATTTTATGGTGATATGCAGTGGTTATACTACTGTTATTTTCAAGTGAACTAGTAAATATATAAGTCATCCTTCAATTTTAATTTCTAAAAGAGTAAATATCAACAGAAATAACCAACATAAATGAAAGCAGTTGTATCTTGAATAATTTTTTAAGGATGAAAAGGGGCCCTGGGACAGGAAGGTCTGGGAACCACTGCACCAGATGAAACTTCCTGAGGTCACATTGAAGTCCTCTTACTTGTGTGTCTCTTATTTGCTAATACGAAAATTAAAACCAGCCCTCATATTTCTATGATGTGAAAAAATACACACAAAAACTTCAGTAGCATGGTAACTGTGAAAATTATGTCTTTTCTGATTATTTCTAGGTACAAACATTTATGAAGAATGGAAATCCTGAAATGTTTTACTTGTTTTACCAAGATTTTCATGTGTTTGGGTATCAAATACGAATTCTCCGGAAAGTTTAATGATGTCTATACTAAAATAATGTTGCATACAGATAAAGCTGAGACTTGTAAGAGATATTGGCATAAATAGAGGTTCGAGAGTAAGGAATACATTCATTATACTTGCCCATGGGCTCCTTTCCATGGGGTTATGACACCGGACAAATGGCTGCAGGAAGATTGTGCCAAATGAGTTCCCCTGTTTACAGCTTGTCACAGGCTGGCGCAACACAAAAAGAAAATGAATGCATCTTTCCCTCTCCAGATTGTCTGTACTCATTGTTCTCTCCCATCCTAGTAATGACTGTCTTAGACCACAAACAACAGATGAGTGACGCGGTTGCTTGATGAGCTTATGGAAACAGAACAAGGAAGATGGAGTCGCATGCATGGATTTCCCTGCAAGGTGACCCCGCACTAGCTGAAGCAGCATGGCTTATGTTTTCTACAGGTGCCAATATTTTTTATTCAAATTGCCCTTTTGGTTCTTCTGATTCAATTTTTACTATGCTTACATATTGCTACCTACTAGAGCCTTGCTGCTCTGAGAGAGAGACACCAGCCAGCAGATGTGGGGATATTGGAGAAGCACTGCTGTACAGCAGATGGTTTCAATCACGGCTGAACTTTGAAAGCACCTGTGGAATTAAAAAAAAAATCCTGATGCTTGGGCTACCTTACAGAATAATTAAATCAGAGTTTCTGAGGGTAGGGCACTCTGCTCAAGAAGAATAAGCATTCTTCAAGCTCTGCTACGTCTGTATTCATGAACGCACCTTTGAATTTATTATGGAAGTCAGTGGGAAAAAAATAGTCCCTTAATAGGCAACTTTTAAAAAACACCTTCAATGAGGTATAAATGATATTAAAAACTGGACATCTTTAATGAATATAATTTGATGAGTTTGGACATATGCCTACACCCATGAAACCATTACACAATCAAGTTGACATAATCATCAACTCCAAAAGTTTCACTGTATGCTTTTGTTTGGTTTATATTTTTCTGGAAGGAACATGAGATCAACCCTTTCAACAAATGTTTCGGTGCACAATGCAGTCTTGTTAACAGTTGGCACTGTTTTGCAGAAGACCTCTAGAACTTTTTCAAATTGCATAACTGAAACTTTGTGCCCATTGAACAGCAGCCTTCATTTCCCCCCTTGCCCCAGGCTCTGGCAACCAATCTATTCTCTGGTTCTATTATTTTGAATATTTTAGATTTCTCATATAAGTGAAATCATGCAGTATTTCACTGTAATTGGCTTATTTCACTTAGCATAATGTCAAGTATCCAGGAATAGCAAAATTAAAACCACAGAATCAATAAAAGATACTTAATAAGAGTTTATTGTTCATTTAAGAACAGTTTATGAATGGGAAGCTTTCAAATTCAAAGACTGATATGAAGCTCAGAGGCATCTATGTTACAGGATAGCTTTTAACATGAAAATGATGAAGTTGTTTAACCTTTACAATGATTAGTTATTACAATGGGGTTTTCCTAAAGTCAAGGGTTGGGTTAAAGGGGATTATCTTATATCATTTTTAGGAAGATGACTTAAGTTTCTTTTATGATTATTAGGCATTTACAAGAAGTGGACCAAGTTAAGTTTCTCTTGTTTTGCAGAATAATCTAAATTAATTTTTACTTATGTGGCTTAAATGATTTTGTTTGCTCAGAGAATGTTCAAGTCTGGTCTTCATTTTCTATTTAATTTTAACAGTGTCCTCTGGGTTCATCCATGTTCTTGTATATGGGAGAATTCCTTTTTTAAAAGGCTGGTATCTCATTATATTTACATATTTTCTTTACGTATTCATCTGTTAATGAACATTTGGGTTATTTCCATATCTTGGCTGTTGTGAATAAAGCTGCAATGAACATGGGAATGCAGATATCCTGTCAAGATCCTGATTTCAAATCTTTTGGCTAAATACCCAGAAGTGGGATTGATGGATCATATGATAGTTCTATTAGTTTTGGGAGGAATCTCCATGTGGTTTCCTAGATCAGCTGCATAATTTTCCACTCTCATCAATAATGCACAACTGTTCCAATTTCTCCATTCTTCTCCAACACTTCTCCCTTGTCTTTTTAATAATAGACATCCTAGCAAGTGTGAGACAATACTTATTGTGGTTTTGATTTGCATTTCCTGATTATTAGTGATGTTGAGCACTTTTTCATTTATTTACTTGTTGGCCATTCATATGTATTTGGAGAAATAATACACTGCCCATTTTTTAATCAGTTATTTGTTGTTTTTGCTATTGAGTTGCAAGAGTTTCTTATAAATTTTAGATGTTAATCCCTGATCAGATATATAGTTTGCACATATTTACTTCCATTCCACTGGTTGACTTTACACTCTGTTGTTTCACTGTCTGTGCAGAAATGTTTTTAGTTTGACATAATTCCAGTTGTCTTTTTTTATTTTTGTTGCCTGTAATTTTGTGTCAGAGCCAAGAAATCATTGTCAAGACCAATGTTAAGAATTGTTTTCCAATATTTTCCTCTAGGTGGTTTACAGTTTCAGTTCTTATGATTAACACTTTAATCCATTTTGAGTTGATTTTTGTGTACGGTGAAGTATAATCATCCAATGTATTTATTTATTTTTTTATTGAGAATATTCAGTTTTTCCAGCACCATTTGTCAAAGAGACTCCATTGTGTATTCATGGTACTTCTGTCAAAGATCAGTTGACTGTTCATGCATGGGTTTATTTCTGGGCTCTCTATTTCATTGGTCTATATGTCTGTCATTATATTATACTGTCTTAAATACTGTAGCTTTGTAATATATTTTAAAATCAGGAAGGGTAATGCCTCCAGCTTTGTTCTTTCTAAAGATCATTTTGGTTATTCTGAGATTCTGGTATTCCAACTGAATTTTAGAATTTTTTTCTTTAAAACATGCTTTGGGATTTTGATGGAGCTAGCATCAAATCTGTAGATTGCTTTGGATAATATGCACATTTTAACAATATTAAGTCTTCCTTCATGAACACAGATGCCTCTCCATTTATTTGTATCTTTAATTTCTTTCATCAATATTTTGTAGATTTCAGTGTACAAATCTTTCACATTCTTGGTTAAGTTTATTTCCAAGTATTTTATTCTTTTTGGTGCAATTATAAATGGGATTGTTTTATTAATTTCCCTTCAGTTTTATGTTTCCTCATTCATTTCTGATTTTATTTATTCAAGTCTTCATTTCTCTTAGTCTAGCTAAGTGTTTGTCAATTTTTTTATATTTCAAAAAAACAGCTCTTAGTTTCATTTATTTTATTCTAGCCTGTATTTTGTTTGTTTTTGCTCTTGTCTTTATTATTCCCTTCCTTTTGCTAACTTTGGGTTTAGTTTTTTCTTTTCCTGGTTCCTTGAGGTGTAAGGTTAGGTTATTTATTTAAAACCTTTTAAAATGTAGACTGTTATTGCTATAACATCTCTCATAATACTGCTTTTGATGTACTCCATAAGTCTTGATATGTTGTGTTTTCATTTTCATTTGTTTCAAGACACTTTCTGATTTTCCTTTTGATTTATTCTTTGACTCGTTTTTTTCAGAAGTGCATTGTTCATCTTCCAAATATTTGAGAATTTTCCAATTATCTTTCTATTATTGATTCCTAGAAAGATACTTAGCATGATCTTAATCTTCTAAATTTGTTTAGATTTGTTCTGTAACCTATGTGATTTATGCTAAAGAATGTTTTGTGTGTGCTTGTTGTATTCTGTTGTTCTTTGGTGGAATGTTCTATGTATATCTCTTAGGTTCATGTGCTTTATGGCATTATTCAAGACTGCTGTTCCCGTATTAATTTTTCTGTCTGAATGTTCTATCCATTGTTGAAAGTGATATAATATATTTTATTACATTATTAAAGTCTCCTACTATTATTGAATTGCTGTCCATTTCTTTCTTCAGTTCTGTCAATGTTTGCTTCATATATTTAAGTGCTCTAATGTTGGTTGGGCATGCATATTTATAGTTATTCATATCTTTTGTTCTTAAAATTTTTTAATTTATTGGGGTGACATTAGTTAATAAAAATTATATAGTTATATATTCTGATGAGTTATCCTTTTATCATTATAGAATGTTCTTTGTCTCTTGAGACCATTTTTTACTTAAAGTGTATCTTATCTGATATAAGTGTACTTACTCTTGTTCCTTTTATCATTTGTCTAGAATATATTTTCCATCCACTTATTTTCAGACTGTGAGTATCCTTAAATCTAAAATGAGTCTCTTGTAGACAGCATACAGTTGGATCTCATATTCTACCCATTCAGCCATTCTATACCTTTCAATTGAGGAGTTTAATCAATTCATGTTTAAAGTAAATGTGAATAAAAAAGGACTTCCAGTTGCCATTTCCTGACTGTCTTTTAGCTATTTTGTCCTTCTCCTCTCTCTTATTGTCTTCCTTTGCATTTTTTTTGATTTTTATAGTGATTTTTTAAACTATTTTTCTTTTTCTTTTATTTATCTTCTATGTTTTCTTTGTGGTTACCAGGAAGCTTCTGTGAAACATCTTACATGTTTCTTCCATGAAACAGTTTTAACAGACTGTTTTAAGATGATAAAAACCTAACCTCAATCACATACAAAACACTACACTTTTACTCTCCCCACACACATTTTCTGTTACTGATGTCACGATTTACATCTTTTTTGATATTGTGTCTCCATTAACACAAAAGAAAAATGCAGAATTTCATAGTAAAGAGCTTGAGCTTTAGGGTGAGAACGATGTAGTTGTGTTGA
Organism: Tonatia bakeri; assembly: GCA_004024845.1. Classification (NCBI taxonomy): domain Eukaryota; kingdom Metazoa; phylum Chordata; class Mammalia; order Chiroptera; family Phyllostomidae; genus Tonatia; species Tonatia bakeri. The sequence continues at coordinate 221,800 of PVIA01001163.1, read as the reverse complement.
TCAGAACTCTTCGGTTCCAAGCAACAGATGCTAACTCAAGATGACAGCTATCTGTATCCAGATACTCAATGTTCACTCTCCCTCTCAACTTTTTCTCCCACTATTGTGGCATCATTTGCGGGAATACTCTCTCTATTTCACAGCTCTAGGCACATGGTTTGCATACAGTGAGCCCAGAGAAGAGAGAATACTTTCTTATTTACAGGAGTCTGACTGACGGAGCTTGGTTTATATACCTGTGGTAGGCAGAATCTTAAGGTTTTTCTGAAAATCCCTGCTATGCAAAACACCCTTTCCAAGTTATTCCATTAAGTACTTATCTAGGTGTTCTGGTAAAGGAATTTTGCAGATATAACTAAGGTTTCTAAATCAGTTGATCTTAAGATAGGGAGATTTTCTGGGTGGGTATGATCTAATCACACAAACCCTTCAAATAACTGTCAGAGATGGGGATGTCAGACATTTAAAATACTCCAAGTATTCAACACACCACTGCTGACTTGAAGATGAAGGGGTTCTATGGCCAGGAATGCGGGCAGCCTCCAGGAGAGGTGCCCAGGGCTAACAGTCAGCAAGGAACAAAGAGCTCAGTCCTCCCACAGGCAGGAATTAAATTCTGCCAACAACGAAAATTGTTTAAGAAGTGGATTTTCCCCACAGATCCTCAATATGAGAACTCAGCCTGGCCAACCTCTTGATTTTAGCCTTGTAATCTTTTGAGCAGAGAATGTAGTCGTGCCCTATCTGGACTTCTGATCTACAGAACTGTGAGCTAATGAATGGGTGTTGTTTTAAGCTTCTAAGTTTGTGATAGTTTGTTAAGCAGCAATAAAAAGCCAATACAATGCCCATCTCTGAATCAATCATCATGGCCAGGAGGATGGGATTCTTTAACTGGCCAGCCTGTGTCACACATTTAACTCTACTTTGTCAGGGTTAGACATGTAACTCAGGACTAGGGACTGACTAGGACTGTCCCTAGAGTAGGCTGAGAGTCCCAGGGTGGGAAAGGAAGTGGCCAAGCAAAAACAAATTCTGAGCAAATTACCTAACCTTATCATGCTTTAGTTTGTTTGCATAAGAACATTAAATAATATAGATACTTCTAGAGATTTCGAGCTACTTAAATGAGATAATGCATGTCAAGTCCTTAGTGTAGTTCCTGGCATGTAGTCTGAGATCAATAAATGCTAGCTATTATTATTGTTAATGAAAGCAGGTCAGAAAAACCTGGCAACATTAGGTACAATAGCAAGAATTGGAGAGAAGGGTGAGTTGCCAGCTCCTCTCCAGGTCTACCTTTCAGCCTAGAAGGGTTTCCTGCCATTACATTATGGCTCATCTCTTTTTATCTAATATTTTGGCTGGGGCTTGGGAGTGGAGAATGAAGAATGAGCTGCAGGGGCTCACAAAAAACAAAGATAAAGAGTTACATGATTAAAACTCTACCAAATAATAGGGTTCAGAGTTATAGTTTCCTATAAAGAAATATTTCCTTTGGAATTTAGTGTTTCTGTGAGTCCCATAATAACTCTTGAAGTGCAAAATTTAATAGGAATTACATGGGCCAAAAAAGGAGAATGCTGTGTGAACCTTCTTTACAGGAGGGTACATTTTTAATTTAAAACATCAGCATATGCTGGTTCTCTATGGAAGCTCCATTGCAGAGTCCTGGTTACCACTAATTGATTTAAACCTCAGATCTCAGTAGGAACCCACAGATGTTAACTGCTCACTGATGCACTAAAGCTTCTTAAGTTTCTCACAAAGGTTCAGGGTAATTATAAAATACTTTCTCGAAGTCCACTGTTTAGTGAAGTTGTGACTTGGGGAGGTGCTGTGAGGCCTGAGCTAATGTTGTGATATAAAGTCTCTTTGGGAAGAGGAGACGTCAGGGTAGGTTTGTGAGTTGTAGAGTGAGTGTTCAGCTGACACGTAGAGGTGATGGTCACGTGAACACAGCAGAAGAAAGGATTCAAATTTTGTAGAATCCGAAGCTTACATAATTTGGGGAGGATCTCTTTAGAAGAAAGATCTTAACAAATTACACTTAAAATAATTGCATGTTTGCAAATTTTACAAAACCAATCTGATCTTATGAGCTCACATGAGAGGGCCACCCAGGGCTCCGGAGATGGTGAGGCATACATAGGGGCCCTGAAATTAAAGCCTCATTGCATCTGGGGCAAATCCACCTCTGCCTGGCAGTGGGATTAAATAACCCAATTTCATCTAGACAACATGATCTGGGGTTGGGGTCCTGCAGCGTTTACACTTAAACCTTTGGCTCTCTGAGTGGTCTCAGGCAATTCACTTGCTCGCTTGCAATCTCTGCATCTCTGGAAAACATAGATTTTTTTTTTCCTGCACGTGTGGCTGCAGCAATGATCTGTAATATCTTTCTTTGGGAAGAAAGTTATACCAATACACCACACTACTGCATTTTTCCTCCTAAATTAATCTTTTGAGAGACCTCGGACTCAGCGAAGTGTCCGAGGCTCAAATTTAAAGTCCTCTTCATGTCTACATATCCATCACTCTAACAATAGAAGAGAGAGAAGCCTTTGTCTTGAAACCCTGTAACTTGTCAACAAAACTATTTAAGAAATATTGTATATTGTTATAGAGGCTAAAATATTATCAAATATGGGCTTAGTAAGAACAAAAGATTAAAAACAAAGTGTTAAGACAGGTATTCCTAGTGTTACTCCAATAAAAATGCGATGAAATGTAGGTGTAAACGTGTCTTGATTAAAGCAAAACTGAACATAGTGAACCAAACAGAGACACCGGGCTGATTCAGGCCAAACACGAATGGCGACGACACCTACGCAATGGTGATGCTGGGCTCTCCTAAGGCAAGTGCTGCAAATGCTACTTTTGGTTTTTGAGCAAACGTGGTTGCTTTTTCCATTTTACTTTAAAATTATTCATTAGATCAGTGTGAGCCCAATCGGTACGTGTTCTTATTCATTTATTCTTTTATTTTTTTATTGCTGTTCAAGTACAATTGTCTCCATTTTCACCCAGCACTCCCCCTACCCCAGCCATCCCAGCCTCCCACCCTCAAAGCCACCCCCTTTGGCTTTGTCCATGTGTCCTTTATACATGCTCCTTTATGGCACCCTCCCTGTTATCCCCTATTTTCCCTCTCCCTCCTCCTCTCTGATTACCATCAGATTGTTCTTTATTTCAGTGTCTCTGGTTGTATTTTTCTTGCTTGTTTGTTCTGTTGATTAGTTCCACTTATAGGTGAGATCATATGGTACTTCTCTTTCACCGCTTGGCTTCTTTCACTTAGCAGAATGCTCTCCAGATCTACCCATGTGGTCTTGAAGGATACGAACTCCTTTATTCATTTCTTAATACCTCCCTAGTGTGAACGGAGAGGAAGATTCTGAAAACTTGGCACTGTTGAGAACCTCTTACACTGGTTGAGACAGAACTCTTTACATCTTCCTCTAGGTTCCCATGACATAATCCAATTTATTTGTCTTTAAAAAATACAAACCAAGCAGGCTTGGTTTTTGCTTTTCATCATTGTTGTGAGACTTGGATGTTAGGGTGGGTTCCCCCTGGAGCACATTGCTGGGATGAGGATTTGAGTGCCAGTGGGGGCAATATTTCAGGGAATGCTGGCAGGGAGCCAACACAGTCAGCCAGCAGGTTAGCTGCCTCTGGGAGGTGCTGTACTGCATACCTCAGGGCTGTCCCCACTAAGGACCAGGAGCTGGTTAATAATTGAACTTCCCGTGTCCCTGGCTAAGAGCTGGTCTGGAGGGGTTAACTGCCCCCACACCCTTCTCTCATCCATGCATAAGCTCAGCATGCTCCTGGGGTGGGAGAAAACCCTCAGGCAGGCGGAAGAATAGGTGCTTGCTGGAGGCAGCTATAGTCAGGTGTGGGGATCCTGATGGGTGAAGGGGCAAGGCAGGGTGTCAAAGCCTCTGCCTTTTAGGCAAACGACAATGTCAGTACTGGAAGGACACTCAGCATTTACCCTGCAGAATCCAGTTTCTTGAATTGCAAAATGAAGGTTGTAGATGAAAACTCAGCCATGTTCGTCTCTAACTCTTTTGTTCTTTCATTGGCTGTAGGTCTTTCATGTATGTATAGTCATGTACAAAGTAAGACCTGTGGAGAAAGTCAAGTTCTGAACGCACTCGGTGAACGTATATTAGCTAAAAGCATGAAACAAGCACAAAGAAGGTTACAAATATCTTGGAAATGCACAAATTCAAGTATTTTCATTCTCTACAAGTATTAGCATGGAGGTTTTGTGTGTGTGTAAGTGTGATGTGAATCAAAATAACTGCTCTTTCAAGATGTTGGTAATGGAAATCTATATTGAATAAAATCAAGTAGGGAACAGAACTTAGTGTTTAACTTGAACCTGGTTTTAAAAGTAGTCTCAACTCAGGCAATTATTGAAGTTAAACAAAGTTAAAGGTTAGATATTCAAAAAGAGCAAGAGAATGATTTTCTGTATTTATCTCTGAGCTCTTTTTTCTTAAAAGAAACCGAGGGATCAGTGTGCAGTGTGCTTCCCCTCGGTGGCCTTGTTGATCCTTAAACTCTTGTGGTTCGAGTTTTGTTTTGTCTGCAATTGATCGATGAGAACAGGAGGATTTATGGGTGCTCAGCTTTAAGCAGCACCAGCAAGAGATGCAGGCAAAAATCCCTCGTGACTCACTTTGGGCACTGCCCTTCCGGAGCCAGGAATATCTGTCAATAAATAGCAAGGCAGGCGGCCAGAGAGCTGGGACCACGCTTTAGCAGCTTCTTCCTGTCCCGTGAAGGGAGGGAACCTGGCTGCCAGTGGCCCTCTGAGGGTTGAAGATCTATGCCCACTCTGTAAATAGTTCTAGAATCATCACACCACAGACGTCTGCGGCCCCCCTGTGCCTTGTGCATCAGGGAACAGTGTTATTTTGGGCCTAGCAGGCTGTCAGTGGGGCTTTCCTGCCAAGCTTTGGAAAATTTCATGATCTGAACCTTAAATTACCCTAATGCTGTTGCACAGATGTAACTAGTTTTGCTAATATATTTCAGATGCCTCTAAGCACTGGATGGGAAAAGCCCTTTCCCACAGAGCAATTACCCTAGAATGGTAGAGAATCCTTACACTTTAATCCCCTTATGAATCATTTGGTGAATTTGTTAAAATGCAGATTCATCAGTCCTTAATTGTCCCTGGGTGGAGCCCAGGAATCAGCATGTTAGTGTTTCCTGGTTAGAGTTTGAGTGAGGTGGTCTATGAATCCCACTGTGAAACATACCATGTCATGTGGATCGGTTTCATTTTAGTTAAGGGGTGAGAATGGGGGCTGTTGAGGGAGAATACTTGTCTCACCTTTGAGTAGACAGCAGCAACTAAAAACAGAACAATTCTTGGATTTACTTTTGCTGGTTTGGGGAAAAACACACTATCTCCGGATTTCATACTGGGACGCATAGGTAGTTAAAGTTTGTATATTTAATATATTGCATATATCTAGTTATAAACTTAAAAGCTAAAAGACTTTTCTGAAGCCTAGATATTATACAAATTTAACCCAAGCAAGTAAAGAAAACCCCGCATTTGCAGATATAACAGATATCAAAGGCTGTCCCATCACAGGCAAGATTTAGAGATCTAGAACTCAGCAGCAGCCTCTGGCTTGGGAGGCTTCTGGATGTGAAACCGTCGTGATGATTGGCTAGAGAAAGCAGGATACTCTGATGTCAGGCGGTGATTCAACTGGGAGGGATACGCCAGACATGTTCCACTCTGACCTGCTGTCTTTGCCCTGCTGCTCACCCTCAGTTCTCAGGTTGAATGGTTCCTTTTGCAAGGAAACAGCTCTTCTTAGCCCAGAGAACTGGTTGTTACTTCTGTCAAGGATGTGTGAGTGCCACAGTTTCTACATTTGTCCTACCTCTCCTTGAACTGATCGTTATGGAAAGTAAGTCCGTGCTCACGTGGCCTATACTCATCTCTGTATAGAACTTTGTTGCTTTACTCTCTTATTTTCTCTAGATTTTATCCTGATTTCAGCCACTGTCACCAGATATCATGTACCATGGAAGTGTAATCTGCAGATTCTCAAACTCTTTGGAGTGGCAATACTCACTTTAATTATTTGAAATTATGTTCTGGACCCTAAGCCCCTTTTCAAGTGAAAGTGGAAATTTTGGGGAGACCTTTCGAAATATTTGTGACAGATTTAGGGTTTTGGAAATCTAAAGTTAAGATTTTTGGTTTAAATAAAAGAATGGTTCTATGCAAGCCATTTTCTTAAACTGCAAGAACACTGACAACATGCCTGCTGGTTGGTTTCACAGAAGAACAGTTGGATTGCTGTGGTTGTTTGCAGCAAGACTCTTTTTGTGGTCTAAGATTAAGGACTATGCTTAGTTATCTTTATATGTCCAAGGTCTGGCATAGTACCACTTTATAATTCTAATTAACTCATACTTCAGTTTGGTTAATTGTTGAACTAATGAATCAAACAAACTTTGCAAGCCCCGGCAATTACCTGCAGGATGTTGGAATAATTCACCAGATGAGAAAGTAAGGCAGATGGGGTAAATACCTAGCATGTGTGTTGCTGCCCTCTCTTCCTGATTGCTAAGCCAGACATCACTAATGTATTAGAGTACTTTTTTTTTGGGGGGGGGGGCAATGGTCCAGGATGCTAACTTTTGATTATTTTAAACACAGTGCTTTAGAAGAGCCACTGACAGTCAATCAAAATGGGGGTGGTTAAGAAAAAAGGGGAATTGCCAGTTCAGTACTAAGTCTTAAAAAAATGAGTGCTGTCTACTGCCAAGAGGAGAAAAATGTCCCTGAGATTGCAAATGGAGCTTATCTCCCGTGCCCACTCATAGGCAGTGGTGGTGGCTGTCTCAAGCCCTGCTTTAGGATTGTGAGGTTGCAAGTAAGAGTCTTAAAAATAATGATTTTTGTCCTAGGCAAGTGAAAGAAGAGGAGTGGCCATTCCTGGGCAGTTGCCATCCCTACCCGGGCATAGTGGTAGCCCATGGGCTATCCTGAGCACAAACAGGGAAATGGGAATAGTGGAGTAGAGGAAGAAAAGAGAGCAGCAGAGCAGAACCAGAAAAAGGGAGAGGGGAGGGGCCATGCGGGAGAGAAAGAAAAGAGGCTGTGCAGAGGGCAGTGTGAGAGTGTATCACCAACAGACTTCAGGTGCCACTTGGTCATTTCAGCACCACAGGCTGCCTGTGCTTACATTGAACTGTCATGAGTCTAAATTGGCATTCTGTGCAACAACTATCACATTCAGGAAAGAGTTATATTGTGATCTGGGAGTCATAATAGCAATAGAATTGAAGAGAAAAGGAGAACTAGGGTCACGGGATTGAGAGGAACTCAGGAGATACAGTCTCAAGTGCCTCACCACTGTGGCCGTCTCTGCCCTGCCAGCACCATTCCAGTCTTGCTATGGGGATTAGACAGAAAAGAGGGGACTACAAAGCTCTGGCTGTAATTTTTCATTATTTATTCATCTAAAATGTGGGAAGCTCTGTAAAAGTCATTGGGATTTACTGAGAAATGAATAAGACCTGTTCTCCACCTTCAGGGGGTCCCAATCTGGTAGTAATAAAAGATCTATCAACAATAGCACCCGTTAAAAATGTGAGAAGCATCATGATATATATACGAACAAAGAGCTATTAATTCTGCCTAAGGGGGTTGGGGAATTTCAGCTGTGAGAAATATTTAATAATACCGTACCTTAGGAGATATTTATTTTGATAGATTGTTAGTAAGATAAATAACTTGCTGTTGAAAGAGAGATTCTAACCTAGTATAGAATTGCAAAGTAGGTACAGCAGACCCCACTGTATTGATGGATTTATTAGGAAGAGCCTGTAACACTTGAGCATGTCTTCCCTTTTACAAATAATGTATGACACATGTGCATTAAATTTAATGAAGCAAGCCAAAACGCACAGATAAATGTGCTGGTCAGTAAAAGACAAAGTGCTTTTCCTACAAAAAGCCAATCTAAATGTTTGCCTAACTGAGTTGAATTTCTTAAAGAAGAATCCTTATTACTCAAGATGATGCTAGAATGCCTGTGATTAATATCAGTCCTCTAGTGAATCCTAAAAGCAAGAACTCCATAATAATCTAATCCTATTTATGTGAAGCCAGATAATCAGTTTGAGGCTGGTGGGCGTTAGTTTTTGCAGGTCTAATCGCTCACTAGACCATTCACTGGAGTGAGGAGCACAGATAAAGGGAATCTGTTCTTCTGCAAGAATGTGCTTATATTGCAGACCTATTGCCTATTGTGGAGTTTCATTATCTGGACTTTCCAGTGGGCGGTTCTGCACTATATGCCCAGTGGTTGCTCCATTGATCTTCTCAGAGGGTTGGCAGGCATTTCGCAGCTTAGGATTGCCTGAAGTATTTGGATGGAATGTTTCATTTTAGCACTGTTTTTTAGATCCATTCTATTACCTGCTATAAAGTCAGAGCCTCAGTTCCTGAGAAGCTTACACTAATTAAAGGGTAAGGTTCAAGAAACATGCTTCTTGTTTCACCAAAAACCTTTTGTATGAAATAATAGCCCAGAATATATAGATAAACAGCCCAACAAAGACTGTGGGTCATTTCAGTTTATATGGTGAGAAGCTGAAGTAGTCTTTTGGGAAGAAAAACTTTAAAATGTGATCATTGTGTAGATACCATTTATACTGGATTCTTTAGATGTGGCACTAAATATTACTTAAAATAGAAGGTTTCAGTCAAGAAGGTTTGGTCAAAACCTATCACAGATTTAATTGGGAGTGAGCTATATATAAGAAATAGGACGGATTGGCAATATAAACATTAGAAGAAGGTCACAAAGCCTTCAAAACTGAGGAATTTGGATCATTCGGGTACTGACAAAAGAGATTTGAATCTATAGAGCAATTTGAGAATCAGCACGGGGGTGATTGTTTCTTAACCCTTCTGCTAAAAGAAAAAAGAAAAATTTTCTTCTGAGACTATGCTGTCAGATGTGATTAGTTTCTTTCTCTTTCTTTTTTATATGATTAACTTACTACTTATCAATTTTATGCTTTTAAACTCTTCCTCAAATATGAGCAAATGTACCATATGTTTCTCTTGAGAAATGAATAGAGCAGAATAAACCCCTATTCCCTTCTCTGTTTCTCTTTCTTGAATTTCTAATAGAACAGGTTAATTTTTTTCAGTCTGAATGAATCAACTTAAGCTGTGGGGTTATCATGTAAGTGGTAGAAGGGTTGTCAAGCATGATTTAGTTTGCAGTGAAATAGTCCCATCTCTGACATAGTCAAATACTTTATTTTCATAACAGTCTTAGAATTTGGGGCATTAGGAGTTACAGCACTTACATTGTAACAAATGTCATATAGGGATAAAGCTCATTGCATAATACAAATATCATATGAGCTTAGACATGTAAGTATAAAAGGAAGTAATTTTATGATAAAAATGATCACCTTTGTTTTAATGATCATTGAAGAGATTTCAAACTAGCAAACCACAGGCCAAATTCAACCTGGAGACTCAAAAATAGTTTTAAAAAATATTCAAAGGACATCTTTTGTTTATATAGTGAAAAGTAAGCCTCTTTTCCACCATTGTCCCCCTGCTGAGAAGCTGTAACCAATTTCTTATATATTCTTCCACAGATAATTCGTGCACACATCTATAAAGAAATACGTGTGTCTATTCCCCAACCCCAACTTCATACACACTGCTCTGTGCTATTTTCCCCTCCCCCTTTTTCCTTGTTGCTCTGTTCATGCACCAGAGCACTATTATAATTGTCATGATTTTATAATTAAAAAAAAAACTCGTGATAGTAGTTTCCCTATTGCTGTCTCCATTTTCAGTTTTTTTTTTCATATTCTTATTTTATTTCATATGGACTTTATAGTTCATTTGTTTAGTTAAGAAATAAATTGGTATTCTTTTTGGGATATTACTAAATATTTAATTAGGAGTATTGATCTTGGAATATTGGTCATCCCATCTAAGAAAATGGTAGGTCTTTTCCTTTGTTCATGCATCTTTTGTTTTATTTAGTATTTAAAACTTTTCTTCATAATGTTCTTGCAACTTTCTTGTTGATTTTATTCCTTGTTATTATGACATATGGGGTCATTTGTTCTATTATGTTTTGTGTTATTTTGGAACATATACTATTGATTACTAGTACATTAAATTTTTTTACCTTGTTCTTTTACTGAATTCTCTTATCATTTGCAGTTAATTAGCTTGGATGCTCCAGATGCACAATTGTATCATATGCCAAATAAATAAGTAAATAAATAAAAGTTACCTTCTCCTTTTCAAAGTTGTACTTCTAGCTCTTTATTCTGGTAAATTTTATTGACTAATAACATTAGAATATTAATAAAATATTAAATAATACTTAACATTAAATAATAAAATGTTCAATAGCAGCCATTGTTTTTTCTTCCTGACTTTTGTAAAAATGCCTCTTTCTAACATGGCTTGGGGGCCCTGTTAGAATGGTATCCATTCTTTTTGGTTTTACTGACTGTAATTCTTTGAAGAATGGTTATTGAAATGTTTTCATATACATTTCCATAATAAATTTCATGTGGTTATGTTGTATTGTTCTTGTAATATACTGTCAGATTTTGTTTGCAAATATTTTATTTAGGATTTTGCATGAATATTTATAAATGAGATTTGTCTCTACTATTATTTATGCTATTTTTGTCAGGCATTGTCTCAATGCTTTGCTTGTTTCACAAAAAGGATTTAAAATTTTAGTTTAAGTAGCATTGGAATTTACTGCTTTAATATGTTGTTGGGAGTATCCTATGAATAAGCAGGGAGTACTGCTTTTGTTGTTTGAAGTTCCTTGACATTTTTCTCTATTTTTAAATGGAATTTGTTCACTTTATATTTTTTATTTCTTTTGTGGTCAGTTTTGGTAAATGGCCTTTTCCAGAAAGTTATCTATTTCATACAGGTTTTAAAACATATTTTTCTAGAATTTACCAAATTCTATGCAAATTATTCTTTTGTGATTCTTTATTTTCTTGTTTCCATTTCCATTTTATCATCTTTTGTTTTGTGAATGCAGTTTTTGCTTCTTTGCTTTTTTCTTGCTAAGGTTAGCTGATTATTCACCCTTCCTCTTTACTTTACAGAAAGAGTTTTTGAGTTTATTTATAAAGTCCTCTATATCTGTTTCTAACTTATTAATTGCTCTCATACAGTGTGGGACAAACATAGGTTTACAGTTGCTAATATGGAAAATAATACAATAATTAATAAATAATCATATAAGAATAAACTCCATTTCATGTACTCAGAACTGTAAACCTACGTCTGCCCCACCCTGGATTGTCCTTATTAATTCCGCTCATATATTATCCTTCTGTTAATTTTGCCAATCTGTATATAACTTTTAAAGTTGGATGTTTATGTCATTTGTCCTTATTATTCAAATAACCATTTAAGGCTATGAATTTTTCTCTCAGCACTGTATTAGCTATGTCTCATTCATCTTGACATGTTAATTCATCATAACACATTGTTTTCTACAAATGTGGAAATTTTGCTTTTTAGTTTTATTTTACTCAAGAGTTGATAAAGGGAGAGTTTTACTATTTCTAGATGGAATTTCTATTTTAATGGCATCCTGATTTCTACTTTCTTGAATTTATAAGCTTATCTTTGGGGTCTAATATGTTGTTAATTTTTGTGCATGTTTACCTTTATATGAAGTTAAGGTATGGTTTTCATTTTCAGGGTGCAGAATTTTATATTTATCACTCAGACCTCTGTTGTGAATTTTTATTATTTTATTTTATTGTTCTGTAATTTGACTTATTTGTCCTTTGCACAATTTGTTAACAGACTGAGAGAAGTGACCTCAAATCTCTTATTACTACTGTGTTTCTAGGTATTTATTTCTCTTTGAATTTCTTTTAATGTCTGTTCTGTTTCAGATTCTGCCATGTAAATTTGTACAGAAATACCTGTAGCAGTCGTTTCTTCATTGTAAACTTTATATTGTAATCATAAGGAAGTTTGTTTGCCTTGCTTAATGCTTTTTGCTCTAGATTCCACTCTACCCAGGTGTTAAAATTGTAAGCCTTGCTTCCTTTTTATTTACTTTTGTTTGTTATAATGCTGCCTATTTCTTTATTTTCACTTTCTGAACTACTTTATTTTAGTTTTCATATATATAGAATTGGGTTTTGATTTGTGATTCAGTTTTATTTTTCAGTTAATGCAGGCCATTTAGATTTATTGATATGACAGGTATGTTTTGTCTGCATTCTGTTATCAGTGCATGTTATATTTTCTATTTTAAAGAGTCTTTCATTTTGTGGTCTGTTTTTATTCACTTTGTCTCTGTATGGTTTTTCTGATAGTACGTGGTTTGCATTTTTGTCTGGTTACCTTTAATTGTACTTTCATATAATATCTTTATTTCTCCATGCTCTTAGATTGTACTTATTAATTGTACTTATGTTTATTTCTCCATGCTCTTAGATTGTACATTTCCTATGTGTGCAAAACTGAAATTAGCAAATTCCTTCTTCCTTCTCCTCCTTTTAGTTCATCAATTTGTTTAAATTAACACTATTAGGTTTTTTAGTGCTTCTCTTTGTACTGCTAATCACTATATGTTTGCATTTATATTATTTGAGTTTGGTACCTTTGAGATCCTCTGATTTCCAGGTATTAAGTATGAGGTAATCAGAAAACTTATTTTACTTACCAACTTCTTTCAGAATTCTCTCTCAATTTTTGTTAGTTGTATCATGTTGATATATTCTTTCTTTGGTTTACAATGAAGAATATTCAGTGTTCACTGTCATTTCTCTTTTCATACTTACCTTAGGTATACTTTGTTTGGATGAAACTTGTCACCCAGTCATTTTCTCAGGGGGGGATCATGGAAATGTTCGCTGAAATTTTGCATACTTTAAGTGATTTGACTGAAGCTTTTATAAGATTCTAAGAATAGCTTGACTGGATGTAAATTCACCAGGTCACAATCCTTTCTTTGAAAATGTTATAGGTATTGATTTACTGGGGTTCTTTTTTTTTGGCATTGGGATCTGTGGAGAAATCTGAGATCAGCCTTATTTTTTTTCTCTTCATATAATACTTGATATTTTTGCCTGGCTTTCTGCCAAATTTTTGGGTTTTCTTTGAACTTAAGTAACTTTTCTGGGATACAACTCAATTTTGATCACTCTGGAGTAATTATTCCTGGGTCAGTGTGTGTCCTTTCATTCTAAAAGAAAAGGTCATGAGATTAAACATACCGTATTTGTTATATGATATTATTTAAAATGTAAATAGCATTCTACCGATACAGAAAAACTTACATTTTCCATTGGCACTAAAATACTCATTCAGGTTTATTTTGCACTTGTTAATGCCTATATGAATAATGAATAAATGTCCATAGGTCTAGACTATCCAATTGAACAAAAATTTGAATGCCACCAATGGTAACAGTGGTTGATATGAATCATTCCAGGTCCGCCTGTGCTTTATGTTGTCTCAAATTCAAAACAACCTTATGTGTAAATTATGTTATTTTCCATAATTTCTAGAAAAGAAGACTGAAGCTTAGAGGGAACAGATAAGTCAGTCTATCTGTCTAAAATGCAGGGCTAGGATTTATACCTAAGCCACTGACTCTACTACAGTCAGAGCTCGTTGCTGCTAGATCACCCAATTATCTAGCTACTTACATATCTCTCTTGGTGCTGAGCTGTGCTTTGATCTATCATTGTATCCCTCTTAAAAAAAAACAAAACAAAACAGTGTGCTTGAAGATTTTTGACCTTTAAATCCTTCAAGTAGCCCTGGCTGGAGTAGCTCAGTGGATTGAGTGCGGACCTGCAAACCAAAAGGTCACTGGTTTGATTCCCAGTCAGGACACATGCCTGAGTTGCAGGCCTGGTCCCTGGTGGGGAGCACACAAGAGGCAACCACACATTGATGTTTCTCTCTCTCTACTTCTCCCTCCCATTCCCTCTCTCTAAAAATGAATAAATAAAATCTTTTAAAATCTGTCAAGTAGTCAGTTCGCAACCAGAGGTGATTTTGCTTTCCAGAGGACATTGGTAATATTTGAAATGTTTGTGGTTGTTATAACTGGGGCGAGAGTGGTGCTGCTGGGTGGTAGAGGTGGGGGATGCTCTTAAACATCCTATGTTGCACAGAACCACCCTCACAACAGGGAATTATCAAGCCCAAATGCCAATGGAGGCATTGTAAGGAAATCTGAAGTAGATGAAATTTTCTCGAGAGGAATACTTTTCTTTGACTTGTATCATTCCATATTGTTTAATATAGTGCTATCACAGAAAAGTTTCATAGAATCTTGACTGTTATTTTTAACAAAAGTTATATGTACATATTTTAAGAATTCCAGTACTCCTTAGAATTGTATGACTTCAGTGCCAAAAAGGACAAGCAATCAGCTGCACATTATTCAAGATTTGACCTGGTTTAAAAAAATTGCTTCTTTTTTCTTTCCCTGATGTAATTTTATATCAATAAATATTTCAGTAATAGTTGTCTCATCATTGAATTAAAGGGAGGCTATTCATTAAGGAACTTTGTCTCCAATGCTGATGAAGAGCTCTAAATTAATTACTTCCTGATTGCATAGTACAGTATTTATGAAAATTAGTAAAAATTGTTCATTTTTCTTTGGGGGTAGAAACAGAAATTGTTAGAATAATGAAACTAGACAGAATTGTCAGAGTTTCTATATAAAAAGTTGTTTTATTAATTAGCCCTTTTCTCTCTTTAGGGGATGAGATCAACACTGACTGAAATTTACTCAGGATCACTCTCCTTACAAGACGCTCACCTTTTAATTCTCCTGCGTTTTAGAGCAAATGAGAACAACAGTACCATAGTTACACTACAGTCTGGCCACCTCAAAAACAAGGCCTGTTGCCAAATGATAATTTAAGAATTACTGACCAAAGTCTTCTTATCCCCCATGAGTCACATGTGTGCCAAGCAAGAACTTGTACTCACTGTTGCTGGAGAGGGTGCGGGCATATGGCACAGGGCTCTAAGCACAGTATCTTTTTGAAAGTAGTTTCGTGATATGTGTAACAGGGAAGTTCCTGATATTTGGTTCCAGTGTGCAAAAATGTTTGCAATTCCCCTATAATACAGTACCAGGGGCTAACAGTCAAATATTTGAAAAAATTTCAAACCATTTTAGGGAAATGATTTCTATTATAGACTTACAGCTTCCATGAACTTACAAAATTATCTTTTTAAAAAACTGGCAGTAAATCATCTTAATGAGCTCTTAGTAATTGAAGGAAATTTATTTAGGACGAATGACTTGTTCATGTTAAAACAAAAATAAGGAGCATAAGTGGGGTGTTTATCAGTATGAATTCCTCTGAGAGCCGGTAAATGCGCCTCACAACAAGTTCTCCAGCTAAAGGTCCCCATTAGCAGCTGCTTGCTCGTTAATTGTCCTTCCTCAACAAGTAGTCACAGAAAGGTTTCATGGGGCCAGAGTTCTTTCTGTGCATCTCCTCTACCCAAATTCAAAGGCACCGTTAGAACATCTGGAGGACAGTGTGACAGATAGCACAATTCTTCTGGTACTTGCACTTCCACGTGTCTCTCTATTTCTTCTTAATTAGGATGCAAAGCAAAAGTGACAGAGCTGTTGCCAGTGAGCAGGCAGCAGCTGGCACCTCCGTGAGAGGGGCAGATTTAGCGATCGGGGGTGTAGTATAACAATTCATACGCCCTGTCAGACAGGAACACTTTAAAAATGGAGTGTTGCAAGGTTCTTTGCTAATCAGATGTAACTTCCTTGCTACATTTTGCAGTTTTGTGAAATGAGAATAAGTAGGGCTACTCAGGTTCCACCAGATCTCTAACTTCTGAAGCACTCAGAATTGAGTTCAGTGGAGTGTTCTCAGGAGATGGGAAGAATTGAGACATTTCTTTGAAAAAGATAACTGGAGTATAGTGGAGTAAGAATGTCTTCAATTCAGTCTAAAAGTTCTTGATGATGGAGCTGATTGCATATATTAACTAATTAGGATTTTTAACATGTGATGGGTAGAAAAGTAGATAAGACACAAATTATGGTGCCAGAAGGCTGTTTGTAAATTTTAGAAGAAGATTATTCAAGTCTGCAGATGGGAAGTTTACATCTTCCCTCTTATTTGTAAGGCTATAGTAGATACACACACACAAAGTGATATTTTTGGGGTGCTATATATATGGAACCCTAATGTATCCAACCAAAATGTAAAAAGTTAGTCTTGTCACCTGGTGAAAATTTAACAAACTGTATACTTTCCTCTATGAATATTTTTAATAAAAACTTAGAAAAGTTGCTTAACTGTTACATTCTCACAATACAACTAAACAGGGTGACTTTTGCTCCCTTATAATTGACCAATTTTTAAAATTAAAATGACATATTTACTGTTGAAGCGAGCTATTTTGATACTGAATAAACATGATTTTGCTATCCTACTGTTTTGCCACTTATTAGCTACATGAGAGTTTGTGCATGATCTGAAATCCTTCTGAAGTTGACTTTCTTCATTTGTAAAAAGGGGCTAATAACATTTGCCCTGTAGGAGTGCTCTGAGGATGAGATATCCTCAGCTCCAAGCATTGCATCTGGCACATGGTAAACCCATCATAATTGGTAGCTAGTAAGATGATGAATAATGATGATAATGTAGCATGTAGTTCAGCAGGAAGTGGAAGCAAAATAAGTTTAATGTAGCATAAAAACATATCCAGGTATATGTTCAGAAAGTATATATTGAACACATCTGCTGTAAATCACTGTAGTAGTAATTTGGGGAAATATTACTATAATGAGCTGGGTAAGGTCTCAGATAACCTTATTGTAAAGACTTGGTATCTGATATTCCTGGGCTGTATTCTAGGCATTGACAGTCTGCTCATCAGACAATGGCCAAGACTGTTCTCCATGGGCCATAACTTCTTTAAGCATTCTAATACTGAGAGGGACTGGACTCTGTTTTAGCCCATGGCTGAGCCTTTGTCAAAGTCTCTCTCAGGCTCTGACTCTCAGGGAGAGAGAAAGAGAGCCCTGGAACCACAGCTCTGCTGATCCTTAGACTTCAGATACTTCCTGCTACCTCAGCTCCTATTGCTGACCCTCCCAGTTGATTGCACTGTATTGGGTACACATCCTTCAGGCTCCTTTATACACTGTCTATTAGGTTGTGGTCTACTTCCCTTTGGGGCCAAGTCTAGTCTGGTCAATTGTTCTAGTCTCTATTAAAATACTCTATCTTTCCTATGTGTCTTTGGGCCCCTCAGACAATTTTACTCACCTTTCAAGGCCCAGAACAAACACTATCTCCTTATCTCCTAATGAGCTTCTGTCTGGCCATTCCAGGACAAGATTTTTCATTCCTTTTTTTTATACTTCTATCACCTATGATATGATTTATGGTGAGTTTTGGGAAGGAAGGAAACGTCTACTCTATCTCTATATCCTGGTTTCTACCAGAGGTTAGCATGTATTAACTGATTAGTAAATGCTTGTTAAATGGCACTAATTTTAGGATCTCATCATTTGACTTCAAAACATATTTGTGTTGGCCAAAAAGTTCATTTGTTTTTTTCCATATGATGGCTCTAATAGTGCTCATTTGTCTTTTACTTCACTTGAAACGATTTTGTTAAGAGTGTTTTGTGACAGCTGTCATATCAGTGTGCATTTTAAAAACTTATCAAAATTGGTGAATTTTAATATTGAAGATGAAAGAAAATACATAACATTTTTGGCATATCATGCTTTATTATTTTAAGAAAGGTAAAAATACAGTTGAAATGCAAAAAATGATTTGTGCAGTGTATGGAGAAGGTGCTGTGACTGATTGAACATGTCAAAGGTGGTTTGTGAAGTTTTGTGCTGGAAATTTCTCTCTGAATGATGCTCCGTGGTTGGGTACACCAGTTGGAGTTGATAGTGATAATATCAAGACATTAATTGAGAACAATCAGTGTTTTCAATTAATGTGATTTCAATACCAATGTTTTCAATACCACATGAGAGATAACTGACATACTCAAAATATCCAAATCAATAGTTATTGTTGAAAATGAAAAATGTGTCTTTTATTTTACAGAAAAAAACTACACAGACTTTTTGGCCAACCCAATACTTATTATGGTCAATACTAGGAAAATGGAATAAAAGTTGCTTATATCTGGGTTTGTAATGTATAGGGCCAAAAGGAAGAGGGAAGGGCATGGAGGGCTTATAATGGAACATGGGTTCGTGTAGTGTTCTGGGAATTTATTAATGAGGCTATAAAGCATCTCTGTTCTCTCTGCTCAGCCCCCTACTGGAACTTCTGCTTCTTGCCAAAGCTCTTGTCTAGATCTCTTCTTTCCCTTTGCAGCAGTGTGGAAGATAATTAAGTATTTGAAAATCAAATTTTGTTTCAAAGTTCTATCCTTGTGCTGTGTCAGGTTTATGGTGAGGGGAAAAACACTTCCTTTACTAACTTTTCATCATTGGAACAGGATAGTACAAATTTCTTGGCCTCTTCCTGTACTGGCCCAGCCAGTGTTTACACCCCAATTTCCCTTGCACTCTTCCATTTAAAGTTACCCCAAAGCTATTTCCATGATATATGTATTTCCATCTCAAGCTTCTTGTGACAAGGAGCCTGAGCCCCATGCAGGAAAAAAAATAGGCTGTGGAAACAGACTGGATTGGGAGACAACAGACAGAAA
Organism: Tonatia bakeri; assembly: GCA_004024845.1. Taxonomy (NCBI): domain Eukaryota; kingdom Metazoa; phylum Chordata; class Mammalia; order Chiroptera; family Phyllostomidae; genus Tonatia; species Tonatia bakeri. The sequence continues at coordinate 203,025 of PVIA01001163.1, read as the reverse complement.
TCCAGTCCTGGCCCTAAGGCAAGTCCCTTAACCTCTGTGAACCTTAATTTCCCATCTCTACAAGCAACGATGAAATCTATTTCACAGTGTCTGGAGATAAAACATGGTGTTACAAGGGCTAGAATGCAGCCACCATTGAATAAGTACACGTTATCATTACCAATGTTGCTGTTGTTGTGCCTCAGGCTCTCCTCTCTACCACAGCCATTTCCACCCTTTTCACCTCATGGCACACATAAACTAATTGCTGAAATTCTGCAGCACACCAAGAGAATATGTTTTGCAGACCTGACAAAAAAAATAGGTATAATTTTGATTCACTCACACCAAATGGCTATTGTATTGGCTCTTATCTTCTTTTTATTTGGCAATCTAAGGGAAAGAGGTCAGTGCCCCTGACTAAGTAGTCAGGTATTTGCATGTTTTAAGAATTCTTGTGGCACCCAGTATGCCGACTGTAGCACAGCAGTTGACAACCGCTGCTGCTCCACCACTCTGCACATATTATCAACCTGTGTATTTCCTTTTTTTAAAATATATTTTATTGATTATGCTATTACAGTTGTCCCATTTTCCCCCCTTCATTCCCCTCCACCCTGCATACTCTCTCCCACCCACATTCCCCCCTTTAGTTCATGTCTATGTGTCATAAATTCTTTAGCTTCTACATTTCCCATACTATGCTTGCCCTTCCCCTGTCTACTTTCTACCTACCATCTATGTTACTTATTCTCTATACCTTTCCCCCCTCTCCTCCTCCCACTCCCCTGTTGCTAACCCTCCATGTGATCTCCATTTCTGTGTTTCTGTTCCTGTTCTAGTTGTTTGCTTAGTTTGCTTTTGTTTTTGTTTTAGGTATGGTTGTTAATAATTGTGAGTTTGCTGTTATTTTACTGTACATGTTTTTTATCTTTTTCTTAGATAAGTCCCTTTAACATTTCATAAAATAAGGGCTTGGTGATGATGAACTCCTTCAACTTGACCTTATCTGAGAAGCACTTTATCTGCCCTTCCATTCTAAATGAAAGCTTTGCTGGATAGAGCAATCTGGGATGTAGGACCTTGCCTTTCATGACTTGGAGTACTTCTTTCCAGCCCCTTCTTGCCTGCAAGGTCTCTTTTGAGAAATCAGCTGACAGTCTGATGGGAACTCCTTTGTAGGTAACTGTCTCCTTATCTCTTGCTGCTTCTAGGATTCTCTACTTCATTTTTATCTTGGCTAATGTAATTATGATGTGCCTTGGTGTATTCCTCCTTGGGTCCAGCTTCTTTGGGATTCTCTGAGCTTCCTGGACTTCCTGAAAGTCTATTTCCTTCGCCAAATTGGGGAAGTTCTCCTTTATTATTAGTTCAAATGTCTTTTCTACTTGTTGCTCTTCCTCTTCCCCTTCTGGTACCCCTATAATTCAGATGTTAGAATGTTTAAAGATGTCCTGGAAGTTCCTAAGCCTCTCCTCATTTTTTTGAATTCTTATTTCTGCATTGTTTTCTGTTTGGTTGTTTCTTTCTTCCTTCTGGTCCACTCCATTGATTTGAGTCCCAGTTTCCTTCCCATCACTATTGGTTCCCTGTGCATTTTCCTTCATTTCACTTAACGTAGCCTTCATTTTTTCAACTAACTTGTGACCAAATTCAACCAATTCTGTGAGCATTCTGATCACCAGTGCTTTGAACTATGCATCTGATAGGTTGCCTATCTCTTGGTTGCTTAGTTGTATTTGCTCTGAGGCTTTGATCTATTCTTCCATTTGGACCATTTTTTCTTTGTCTTGTTGCACCTGTTATGTATGAGAGGCGGAGCCTTAGGTGTTCACTGGGGCAGGGCAACCCAGCAGTTCCTGAGTTGTGGGAGTGGGGTCCAAGAGGAAACCATGGCGCTTGCTCTGCTCTGAGTCAGACTTTAGTCCCTTCCGCCGCTTCCCCCAAGCAAACTGGGCCTTTCTGGTGCTGATTCCTGGGTGGGTGGGCTTGTGCACGTTCTAGGACCCCAAGAGTCTTTCCAATGAACTCTCCTGTGAGGCTGGGAGTCTCTCCTGGCACTTCAACCCCAACAGGTGTTTTCAATCAGTGCCCCAAACCTCTATTTCCTGGAGCTGGGACCCTGGTTTGCACGGTCTGTCTTGCTCCCCAGTTTTGCTTGGTTCATCTGCCCATGAATATGGGACCACCTGGTCAGCCAGCCACCTTGCAAGCAGTGCCTTGCCTCACAATTGCTGACTTGCTGGGTCAGCCTTTTGTCACCCTGCACCTGGGGTCTGCCAGCCACCACCTGTGCACCCAGGGTCCACCTGCTGCCATCTTGCGTGCCCAGGATGCCTTATGCGCCTGGTGTCACTGCTTTTTGTGCCTCAACCCCTTTCCGCCTGGCTCCGCCCTTCCTACCAGTCTGGATGAATGTGTCTATTTTAACTCCTTGGTTGTCCAACTTCCATACAGTTCAATTTTCTGTCCATTCTCGTTGTTATTTTGTTTCTAAATTGTTGTTGTCCTTATTTTGGTTGTGCGAGGAGGCACAGTGTGTCTACCTACACCTCCATCTTGGCCAGAAGTCTCAACCTACGTATTTTCTTTTCTAAATTTTACTTGACCTCTCACTCATTTTTTTTTTGTTGTTGTTGTCATGCCCTCCAAATATAGATCTTCTACCTATCCTAAAATCTAACATTGAAATGATTCAGCATGTGCCCCCCTCAGGCAGTGACTTCAGCCCACTCACCTCACTGCTGTCCAGAGCTCCAGTATTATTCTCATCCCCACCCCTGCTCAGAAGACATGGGGTCCTCTCTCTTCTGTCTTTCTATCTTTGCCCAGCTGTACACAATTCTTTCTTATGTTTGTCCATTTCTATTATTACCATCCAGTCCTATCAACTGTTACCTTAGAGTTTTTTTTATTCTCTCCTGAGGACATGCTCATTAATTTTAGAGAGAGGGGAACGGAGAAAGAGAGGGGAAGACAACAATTGATGTGAAAGAGAAACAGCATCAGTTGCCATCCGTCAATGCCCCAACTGGGACTGATCTGTAACCTAGGCAGGTGCCTTCATCAGGAATCACTCACCTACTTTTTGGTTTATAGGACAATGCTCCAACCAACTGAGCCACACCAGCCAGGGCTGTTATCTTAGGTTTTAAATCACTTCAACAGTTCTCTGTCTTTAATCTTCTCTTCTACTTCATCCTATACATTGCTGCCCAGATCTTTCTCTTTGAAGACTGATTTCATCATGTCACTGGATAATCCAAAGATCTTAATGCAAAGATCTTAACTTTTGTCTTTGTCTTTACTTTAAAATAGTGACTAATATCATTTACTTTAAATTAATCAGAGAGAGGTTAGTATTCTCAGAGGAGACTTACTTAACTCTAAAAAAGGAACAAGAGAAATATTGATTAATAGGGTTTTTTAAAAAAATTATAAAAGCCATTATCTAACCTATTGATACAACTTGTAGGATCTGAGCCTTGAAGTTCTTTCCTTCACTTTAGCATTGAAGCATTGACACACCTCTAAGCTGGTAGAATTTTCATTAAGAATTTTTTTTAATTTTCATAGAATTATTAAAAAATAATAGCTATGGAAGTACCCCACACCCACCACATCAGAGGACAAGTTTGAGTTGTGCTGAAGTCACCAACAGTTTCCTTCACTTTGAAATTTTTAAGTAACCATTTAATTCAGTTTTAATGTCATTTGTATCTTTTAAGTGTTTGCTGCTTATAACTTAAATCAGGACCTCTAGTTTCTCAGATGCCAGAATCCAGGCCAGGTTCAGGCTGAATGATCCTCTAAGTCAGGGATGTCAAGCTCATTTTCACCACGGGCCATATTAGCCTCACAGTTGCCTTCAAAAGGCCGAATGTAATTTCAACTCCTTAACAGTTAAGGAGTAGTTACATTTATACAGTCCTAAAATTATCTTGGCCCTTTGAAGATAACTGCAAGGCTGATGTGGCCCCCAGTGGAAATGAGTTTGATACCTCTGCTAAGTCATAAGCTAAGCCCCTCCTCAGTCCCCCTTTCCCACATTGTCCTTTCCCTGTGGCACCTGCCTTACCTGTTTGCCTCAGATTTCTTTATTCCTGTAAGAACTAAGAAAATCCATTTTTCATTTCCCACACTCCCCTTTTTTCTCATTTCTTTTTCTAGCTATAGATTTTTGTTTTTTCTCTCATCTCCTCTGCCAAATCCATAGACTTCACTTCCTTTCCAACGTGGCTTGAAGCTGATATTGAAACCGGGAAAGTCGGCATTCATACTGCCTGTCACCTGCCAGAACCAATAAGCAGAGACAGGGACTGAATCTTCATGGATGTTTTATTCAGATGGCTGGTGATCTGAGAAAGGGGTGGGTTATATACGCTAACAGACTGTCTTACATTTCCTTTCAATGCAGCCTTTTTTTTTTTATAAGGAGAAAGAAGTGTAGGTAAGGGTTTTGGAATTCAGGAAATAAGTTAATCAGGTAAAGGATGCAGTCTGGCAATTTCCCTAACATCATTCATCGGTTGACTGGTAATTTTTCATCTGGGTCCTGGGTCCTGTGTCCTGGGTGATTTTCTTTATCAGTGTCCTGGGCTGAAAGATGTCTCTCCCTGGAACACAAGGGTCGGATATCATTTCGATTGCTTATGGTCTCTTCTGGAGCACAAAGGTCGCCTTGCTTGTGGTCCCCTGGAGTCAGCATGGCCCGTACCTTCAGTTCTGAAACAATAGCTTTTTCCATGCATTAACTACTAAGCTTATTAACTATTACCTAAAACTAAAATTCTCCAACTCTTGCGTTCCCCTGTCAACATCTCCCAGGAAGATAATAGTAATGACAGTGAACATTCCTGTAGTGGTTGGTATGCAGTTCACAAAGCACTTTTATGAACTTAGCAAATGTACCCCATCCAGCTCAGGTCACTCTTCTCCTTGGTTAGTCCTCAGAATTGCAGCGCTCGGCACTATTGTCACTTACATGTAGAGATATTATTCTGTGGGTTCTCTACTTTCTATTTCTGTGTGCAAACTCATCCCACAGAAATATTAATTTTCTTGAGAGAAATATTTTTACGGAGTAATTTTAAAATTTCTTTTAGAAATGCTAACATTTCCACTCATTAGTATCAGTTGTTAAAAATGGGGGTAGTGAAGGGAGGTCTAAACAGGAGATGTGGGGTCAGTGACTGTGATGAGGACAGTGTGGCACAGGTGTATGTGCCAGTAAGGAGTGAGGGATGGGCTGGCCTCGGTGATCCTGGCCCTTCACCCCCACCTCCCCACAATGCATCAGTCTCATGAGGAGCCCCACCCCCTGATTCAGCAGGTTTGGTCCTACCTGAGAATTTGCATTTCTAACAAGTCCCAGGTAAAGCTGATGCTGTTGCTGTGAGGTCCGCCCTTGAGGGACCCCACCAACTCCGTGATTCCTTTATGTCTGAGGTTGCTCAGTGCAGCTGAGGTGGGCACTCCAGGTCAGTTCCCTTTATTCAGCTGCTGAAAATTTTTTCTTTCTCTTGTGTGTGTGTGTGTGTGTGTGTGTGTGTGTGTGTGTGAGAAAAGCAGTAATAATATAGTAATAAATCCAATTACAGCTAATCTTATTTAATTAAGACAATTTCCAACTTTTAGCTTTTTTACAATGACTTTTTTAGGAAAAAATAATATTTTTATTAATTAACTGTCTGAAAGAACTTTAAATATAGTTTTAAAGTATAAATCTGATCAATTTAAAAAGGATACTATTTCGTAGAGCAAATTTAGGTTTATAGACAAATTTAGCAGAAAGTACAGAGTTCACATACATGACTTCCCTCTCTCCCCAAACACACAACTTCCTTTATTAACATCTCTTGTTAATGTGGTACATTTGTTACAATCGGTGAATATTAATATCGGTACACTGTTTTTAATTACAGTTCATAGTTTATATTAGAGCTCACTCTATGTACATTCTGTGGGTTTTAACAAATGTATCAACCATTACAGTATCATACAGAATAGTTTCACTGTCTTAAGAATTCATTTTGCCCTACCTGTTTGCCCCTCCCTTCCCCATCCTGAATTTTAGCAACCACCGATCTTCTTACTGCGTCCACAGTTCTGCCTTTTCTAGAATGCACATCGCTGGAACCGTGCAGGAGGTAGTACCCTTCTTCACATCGGCTTTCTTCACTTAGCCACGAGCAGTGCTCGCTCCTCCAGGCGTATTCGTGGACCACCCAACCACAACCTCCCATCACCTGTTTCCAACAGGGAAATGGTGGCGAGGGCATACCATCCTTAGACTGAGCACTGTTGTTACAGTGACTACTGCTCCCTTCTTTTCATGAAACACATGAGTTTATTAATCGAAGCCCTCAGAGAAGTGCTTGGCAAATAGTAACATTCAATAAAAGTTGTTAATATCATCATCATCGTCACCATCATCACCATTACTAGGTTCCAGACCCTGGGCTAGGGGCTTCATGTACTTTATCTCTTCTCAAAGAACTTGGCAGGTTGAGACATCTTTTTCCTGCTTTCTATATGTGCATATCTTATATTTAGGGAGGTTAAGCCACATGTCCAATGTTACACGACTAGAGAGCAGTAGAACCAAGATGTAAACTTGGCCTTGCTGATGCCAAAACTTTCACATGAGGAGGGGGAAGAAGTTTTACTAAAATGTTGGACAAAAAGAAAAGAAAATACTAATAGTCAGTTAAATATTGGGATTTCTTAAAAAGGCATTGTGGAAAAAAACAAAAAGAATTAGTTGTATCACCCCCTGGTAAAAAAACACATTACACTATATTCACATGGCATAATCATGGGTCTAACTACTATAAATAGTTCATTGTACATATTTGTACAAGTTACAAAGTCAGTAGTTATTTTTATGATGTAAATAAATGGTAAGTGGCTAAATGCTGCCTAAGAAACATAGCAGAGTGACTTTTCAAGTGCATTAATCTTATTACAGGAAAGGAATTTGTGTTACTGGAGTCCTCTTCTACCTAACTCAAAGAGATTAACATTCCAGTCACAACCTTGCCTTTCTAAACCACCCTGCCAGTTCTGCCACTTCATGAGATTAATACATTCTTTACTTTTTTCTCTCACAGTCCTGGGAACTCTGTCTTCAGTACAATACAGTGGTTTAATGTCTAGGGTCCAAAGACAAAGAAAGTGTGGGTTCAAATCCTGTCTCTACCCTTTATTAACTGTGTCTGGACATGGGGCATATTACTTCTAGGCTTTGATTCTTTATGTTTGCAGTGGTGATAAAATGGTACCTGACTAGCCCTGGCTGGTGTGGCTCAGTGGATTGAGCACAGGCCTGTGAACCAAAGGACTGCTGGTTTGGTTCCCAGTCAGAGCACAAGCCTGGGTTGCAGGCCAGGTCCTCAGCAGGGGTTCCGCTAGAGGCAACCACACATTGATGTTTGTCTCCCCCTCTCTCTCCCTCCCTTCCCCTCTTTCCAAAAATAAATAAATAAAATCTTTTAAAAAATAGTACCTGACTAATGGTTAGTTATGAAGATAAAAGAACACAATGTGTAAATAAATTCACACATAAAAAGGAATCAGTACATGTTGCCACTGTTATCAAGGCCCAATTCTTATAGATGCTCTTCAGATACTGAGTTAAAAACTCAGTACCTTGGCAAAATGGGGAAGAATATGTGGAAACAAGAAATATTTCATATCATGCATACACAGTAGACTATCCACTAAGTAATCTTATTTATTTATTTATTTTGCCTGTTAAACACTTAATCAAAAATTTATTTCCAGGCTTTTTGCACTGTACTCACATTCTAGAGGAGGAAGATAGACACATAAGCATGGAAATTAGTGTGTTATACCTTAAGTGCCATGGGAAAGGTGCAAACACTGGGTAGTTTTGGTCTCCATTGACAGTAAACCATGTAAGAGCAAGTACACTTGCTTACCTGATAGAGGTCTGCAGCTGAATTCACATCGATGCAAAATGAAGAGGTAAGGAAGAGAACAATACTCCACCCACACAGTTGGTGCTTTTCTCAGCGAATCCAGCTGGGAACGTGAACGCAAAGGTGTGACACTGGTATACAAAAATGGTGTCACATCAGGTTCTGGGTACAGCATTACCCTAATTTCAGTTGTCAATATAGCTCAGCAGAGAAGGACATGGTATTGAATATCAAAATTATGTTTTATGCCTCTAGGGCCACATTTCAAACCTCCATGAACCAAAAGAGCCATATATCTTAAAGAATAACTTAAGAACTTGATACAGAAATAAGAAGATGACAACCACAGGCTAACTGTGAAAGATCCCCATGACTCTGAAGAGATAGAGAGATCCTTCCCTAGACCCTGAGACCCCCTGGGAACTGCTTTTCTGTCTCATTCATTTTTGTGTCCCTCGGGTCCCAGCAAAGGGCCTGTCACGCAGACTTGTCAAAAGTTTGTTGAATCTAGATGAATTGAATTAATAGAATTTAAAGGTTCATAAAATGCTGAGTTATCTCATCACAAAAATTATCTTAATTAAAGCACAAGAGGATTTCCACATATGAAATTTGGGGGAATTCAAATATAGTAGCATATTGAAACTATAGTAGCTACAGAAATAAGAATTAGTGCCCAGGTAATTTAATATTTTTAATGGAGTGTAAATTAACACTCTAGAAACACCCTTTGGCTATGTGCTTGTTACTATGTTCATTAATAATTAATATAATTAATAAAGTATAAGGAATAAAAACATTCTTCCTTTTTATATGAATATAATATAAACAACTCTCTCTATCCACAGGGAAAATGTTTTAATCTTTTTCTTCTAGAAGGGATGAATAGCATTTGCTCAATTGTCTGCTTTCTTGACCAGCTCTATTTATCTTTACTATGAATTTGTGTTATTTTTAATTTTTAATTATAAAAATTATAAAAGTACTGAAATAAAAGTACAAAGTAAAAAATGAAACTATTAATTTCTCTACCTACTGCTCTGGATGCTGACCTTTTGGGGTACATTTCTAGTCCTCTTTCTGTGTGTGCATAAACCTACATCTATAATGCATACTTTCCTATTTACATAGCATTTTAACACAAAACTGATCTTATTACATGTTTTTTTGTGCAACCAAGTGGCCTTTTCTTAGGACTCAGTCTCTGTACAGAAATTCTAATGTAACTATACACTTATTTTTATGTTTACTTTATTGTTTATCTTCCCCACCAGACTGTAAGCTCCCTAAGAACTAGTATTCTCCAATGTACAACCAGTACTTAACACAGTTCTAGGCTTATAATGGTCCCTTGATTAATACTGGTTGAATAAATGAATGAAAAACATTTTTACCAGCATCACATTGAGGACATCTTCCATGGCAGCCTCGATCAAGCTCGCCTTCAGTCTTTCCAGCATCTGCCAGAATTCCACGGCGTGGACATGTCCTCACCTGCTGGAGGAGTTACCAATTCCTTCTTGATGAGGGCCCATGTTCATTTCATTTTTTCACTTTAGGCTAGTTTTTTATAAAAATAAAATTTCTAGCTAGGTATAGTGTTAGTTTGTTCAGTCTACTATAACCAAATACTACAGACTGACTAACTTACAAACAACAGAAATGTCTTCCTCACAGTTTTTGGGCTGGAAGCCTGAGATCAGGGCACCAGTATGGTCAGGTGAGGACCTGCTTCAGGTTGCAGACTTTGCATTGTGTCTCCACATGGTGGAAAGGATTTTATCTTTTATAAAATCATTAATCCCATACATGAGGATTTTACCCACATGACCTATTCACCTTGTAGATGCCCCACTTCCTAATACTGTTACCTTTAGTGATTAGGATTTTCACATATTAATTTTGGGGCAATTCAAACTATAGCAATTCCAATCATAAGAAATAAATATATAGTTAAAATTAACAGCTGTCATTTCTCCCTACCCTTAATTCAACAACTGCTTCTGTTTTACATCTTTTGGTAATTTCCTTTATAATTTAAGTAAAATATGATGCATAATTCACAATTTGAATATTTATTTATTTATTTTAGAGAGAGGGGAAGGGAGGGAGAAAGAGATGGAGAGAAACATCCGTGTGAGACAGAAACATTGGTTACCTCTCCTATTTGCCTCAACAAGGGACCAAACCTAGGCATATGCCCAACTGGGAATCAAACCTGCAAACTTCTGCTTTGCAGGATGACACCCAACCAACTGAGCCACACCGGTCAGGGCCATGATTTGCAATTTGGATGGCACCTTTTAGTCCTTAGCTATGAAAAATGAGGAATGTAGTATGTATAGTTTCTCAACCTCAATCCCTTTCATTTTCTGCTTTTAAAAAAAGTTTTATTCTCATTTTTCATGATCATAGTTTATAATGTTTACAGTCTTTCCCTCCTATGTTAGTAATGAACTTACACATAATTTTGGTTGGATCAATATTATATTTTTATGATTATGACCATGTAACCTTTATTCAAAGCTCTCTTGCACATCTTTTAGCTCTCCTTAGAGTTATTTCCTTTTTAATTTTAGTTTTTAACATATGTTTATCTTTTATACTCACACTTTCTGCTAATTGTTTAAATATCTTTTGTTATGTGTATTTGAGCACATATGGTATGCCATCAATTTTGTCTTTCTGAAGAATTCTCTGCTAGAAATTTCCGACCTTTCACTGGAACCTGTTTCTTCCTAGGCTCATTGCATGTTCTCCTCCCGGGGGTCTTTTCGCCATTATTTTGGGGATTTCCTCACCTCACCTGTGTTGGATTCCATGGTCCAGAATCTATACATTATTATTTCACTTACTCATTTTGGTGGAATACCTCCTCCAGTTCTTTCCTAAGAAACAGTGCATGGGATACATGTTTTGATATCTAATATTTCTGAAAACAGCTTTATCTTACCCTCATACTTAATTGATAATTAATTGGGTTTGAAATTAATGCTATATTGGAATCTATTTCTCTCAAAAATTGTTAAGGCATTGCTCCATTTTCTTCAAGTTACCAATTTTGTCATTAAGAAGTCTGAAACGATTTTGATTCTTCTTTTTTTTTTTTTGGTATGCTACCTGTTTTTACTCTCTGAAAGTTTTTTCCCAGTGTTCTAATATTTATCTATAATATGTCTAATTTTAAGGGATTTTTTTGCTCTGAATGCTCCTTATTGAAAGCATTTTAATTTTATTTCATTTCTCCGAGAATATTAATGAGAGTATTTTTCAAAGTTTTCTTTAAACAGACTGTTTCCTCCAACTTTCTTCATTCTGATTGTGGCTTTGATCTTTCCTGTTAGGCTTTCTTCAGATATATATTGATTCATGGTTGCATGCTCATTTAAGGATGGGGCATTCAAAAGCTGATAGAAAGCTTTGTGAACACGGGTCAGGCTCATTGACTGTTGGGCTCCCAGCAGGGAGATTGACCGGCAGTTTAATTGGGGAGCTCCTGATGTCAGCATTCTTAGGTCTGTTCTTTGGGACTGTTCTTATTTCCCAGAGAAGAATCTCTTAGTGTTCCGTCTGGATGGTAAAAGCGTCACCCAAAACATTCTGGGATCCAGCTGGGAGCAGGGCGATGGGTCTCAACGTTCTATAAGTATTTACCTAGACCTTCGCTTCTCTGGTTTTCATATGGTAGCCCGCCCCTCAGCCATACCCTGTTCCCCCATCCAGCCTCTATTTTTGTCTCAGGTATGCTAAGTCAGTAACCACTTATCTTTCTGTTTCCAGTGTCCAAAATTTTGTTGTTATAATCCCTTTTCCTGTTCTTTTCTAATCATTATTAGATTAATGTCTTTTATTTTAAAGTTGTTTAAGCCCATTAATATTTACTGTAATTAGTGATATGTTTGCATTTGCTCCAACCATTGGCTATCCTGTTTGTTTTCTAGTTACTGTACTTTTAAAAACTTCTTTTTTCATTCTGTTGGCTCTTTCTTGACTAGATCATTTGCTTGTTTAATTTTCAAACCCTTCTGAAATTTAGAAATTTTACAGTTTTTGCATTATATTTCTAATCTTCTGGTGGTTCTTAAAATTTTAATAGTAGTAAACATTTCTCTATCAATGACATTAAATTAATCAATGTGTATATAATTTCTCTAAAAAAAGTTAAGAACCTTAAAATTCTTACATTTTTTTCTTCATTTCTTCCCAGCTATTTCCCATGTTGAGATTTTAGTTCCAGGTTATTAGGGATACTTATCGTATACTTGACCTATTATTTATATTGTTATTATATGTATTACATAGTACATGCTATATATCATATACTATCCTTGTAAAAATTGATGTAAAGAACATCCAAACCTGCAGAGAATTTTTATGGATTTATTTGAGCCAAACTGATGACAATGGCCAGGAAGTAAAATCTCTACTGATTGAGAAAATGCTCTGGAAAATGGCAGTTTTATCAATTTATACATCAGAATCAAAAGAGAAGACGTCGGGGGGTTACGTGAAACTCATTGGTGGTAAAGGGGGAAGGAAAAAGCAAAGTGGGGAGATCTCTGAGACTGGATAAAAGGTAAAATGGATAGATGCTTTTTTAATATTAGTGGGTATATTGCAATTAACTATTAATATTTGCAGTATGTGGAGGTGGCATGTGGGAGAAGAGGGGTTCTGTGGTCTTGTGTTCTGATGGCAGAATTTGCCCTAAGGGGTCTGGAAAAGGGATTACTCTGAAATTCCAAAGGTATGTTGTCATGGATACAAAAAAATCTTAAGTAAAGATTGACATTTGCCAAGGAGGATACCAGCCTAGGACATGACTACGTGCCAGGACTCACCTTTAGTTAGGAAGTCCTATGTGGTTACTTTAGGTCTCTGAGTTTGTAAAGCCTCCCTTGAGCTTGTCAGATTTTGTATGTGACCCCTTTGTTTGCCTACATATCTAATAGGTATTATAAAATACAGTCATACCTCAGTACTTGTCAGCTTCAGAACTCATCAGACCCTGTATTTATTGTATTTTGACAAGAAACAAATGTTTCAGCACTCGATGCTTGCTCAGGACTTGTACTTGCTAGAACTTGTATAAGTCACAACACTGTCCCACAAGAGAAAATGCTTCATCATTCATCGCTTGCTTGGTACTCAGTGATTTCCACACTCATCACAAGTTCTGGAACAAATTAATGATGAATACAAAGGTGCCATGCCATTTTTGTGTTATAATTATATTTTTATATATACTATGATACATATTATATAGTATATATTATTATATTATATCTATTATACTTTTTGCTTATCATTGCTTTTTTGGATCAAACTCTTGGATTCATTTTCTGTTTGCTCATTTTCCTGGCTGAAGGGCAACCCATTGAAAGAAGGTTCAAAAGTTTTTAAAAAGCTCTAATTCCTGTGTGTTCAAAATGTCTTTATTTTGTTTTACTCTTGAATGATAGTTTGATGGACATGGAATTCTATGTTCAGAATAATTTTTCCACATGAATTTTTAAATTTTTAAAAAATTCTCACCTGAGGATATATTTATTGATTTGAGAGAGAGAGAGAGAGAAATATCAGTGTGAGAGAGAATCAATAGGTTGCTTCCTGTATGAACCCTGCCCAGTGAACTGAACCCTCAACCTAAGCATGTGCCCTTACCTGGAACCCACAGCCTTTTGGTATATGGCACGATGCTCCAACCAACAGACCCACCCCACCTGGGCTCCCACATCAGTTTTTCAGAGATGGCCTCAAGAAGACATTCTTGCACGCACTGTTGGCGATAAAGAGCCCTGTGTCAGTCTCTTCTTTATTTCTTTATTTCGAATTGGGAACTTTTCCTCTACGAGGCAACTGGGAATTTGTCTTCATCTTTGGAATTCTGACTATACGCCATAATATATCTTTTTCATTCACCCTCTTGGCACTTAGTGGGTCCTTCCATCTTGAGGATGCCTGTCTTCAGTTGTGGAAAATTTTCTTCCATTATTGCCTTCAGTATTTCCTCCCTTCTGTACTATATAACCCCCTTTTTCGTAAAATAGGTAGATAAATATTGGAATCTCTGGGTCTAACCTCTGTGCCTTTTAACTTTTTTTGCTGTACATTTAATCTCTGTCTTTTTGAGTGGTTGTGGAAGAATTCCTCAATCTGACTATCCAGCTCATTAATTTGCTTTCCTTTGTCCATTTTGCTACCTAGCTATTGAGTTTTTAATTTTTATATTTAAATGATCAAATTTGTAGTTTCATGATCTACACTTGATTTACTTTACAGATGTTCTATCCACCTTTATGTCTTTGAAGTTATTATTTATACCTATCCTAAAAGTTTATTCTGTTTGCTCTATAGGTTTGAATTCTTCTTCAGATTCGAGCTTCGCTGTTAGCCTGTCTGTGAAGGCTGCTTTTGGGAGAGAGTCAGTGTTGCTGTCTAAATGGGATACCCTCTCCTGTGACCGGAGGAGGGGCAGAAGTGCTTATGTCTAGAGGATGGAAGCAGTTTTCCAGTATAACAGACACCTCTTTCTCATCCTTTTACTCAAGGCTTTGCTCGGTGTCCATAGTCACAGTTCTCACCAGGGCCACAATTTAGGATACTCACCAGCATAGCCCAAGGGCAGGGTGGGGCACTTGTCTCTTAGCTGCCCCAAGGCTCATTCCCCTCCCCAGTAACTGCCGCATCTGGGCTTTTAACACCTTTGGTCTCTCTTTTTAAAGTAGCTCTTTTCTGCATGTGCTTTGATTTGTGGTTTCCTTTTTTCTTCCCATTTGACTTTGGATTTTCAGGAGTCCTCAAAGTTTCTGATCCTATGAAGGCCATTCCTTGCTTTTCACTATATAAATGTATACTGAAATTTTTTTTTGTTGATGTTATTACTGGGGATGGTGCTGGAAGGTAGGGCTGTAGCTTGTGGGCAGCCTGCCATCCTGAATCTGATGCCCTTCCCCCCAGTTTCATGAAGGAGCAGTTTTTAGCTGGCTTTCTATCTCGGTATTATATAGCTTGGCTATGAAGGACACGTTTTCTGGAGCCAGACTGTTTCTGGGTTTGAATTCCTGTGCTATCACTAGCTAGCCATGTGACCATAAATATGTTGCTTAAGCTCTCTGTGCCTCAGTTTCTTTATTTAACAAATAACAATAATTATATCTGCTTCAGAGAGCTGTTACAAAGATTCAGTGAGCACCTGGCTTTTTTGTAAGTCCTCAATAAATGTTAGCCATTAGAACTCCAGGCATGCCAAGGGGCCAGTTGGCTCAGATGTTCCACATTCAGTCCTTTGTTCATTAAGTTGATAAATGTGCCAGGTCCCATTCCTGCTTTTTGTGTTAGTTGAACTAGATCTTCAAATTTTACTAAGGACTATAGTTTTGAAGTGCCGTTTCCCCCACTCTTTTTTCTTCCTTCATTTGATCACATTTGATTTCTCTCGTGTCGCCCTGCCAGTAGCAGACAATTCCTGGTCCTTTGGATTTTCTGTTCTGCTTGATTCCTTTCTTGCCAGCATTGTTATAGGTTCATTTAAAAATCTAGCACCTTTTTTACCATTTCAACAGAGCACAAGATATGGAGGATGGGTTGATGTATGCGCTTGGTTTTTCATCTTGAATCTGAGTCCTACGATGAATTCCTAAACCTTCGGGTTAGTTTGGTATGTAATCTGTGACTATTGGCGATGAAATCTCATTTTATCCCTGCAGAAGGCACTGAATCACAGTTTTGTTTTTTCTGTGTTTTCATTAATTTGTTTTAATTTGCTTACATTTCAGTGACTCACAGTTTCTCCTTTCTGTGGCTAATCACACAACAGCGTGGATATTTATGAAACTCAGCCACCCATTCAGACCAGAATATTGGCACTTTCAGATCTTTCAGCCATAAGGCTGAGCAGCAAGTTTTGGTTCCAAGTTACCCTTCTCAGTGACTCACAACCCCACACATTCTGTCTCGACAGTTCAAAACGAGGAAAACATGATTCTTTCAGGAAATTTTTCTTGTAGCTCTCCAAGAACAAACACAAAGTCTAGGACTAAATAAACCTCTTTAAGCTTTAAGATGGAAAAGGGCAAAAAACAGCAGAGTGTAATAAATCAAAGCTGATCTGAATTTGTTGAATTAGGAGACACTCACTGATTTGGAAACACCCATTTTTCAAGAGAGTGAAGCAAGCTGTATTAATGGGTAGCACTCCATGTAGGAAAGAGTGTGGCTTGTGCATTATTATACTTGCCTTTTATAAATAGGGTTTGCATGGGTACGAATTTATGAGTGAAAATAGTAATATGTTTTATTTAAAAGAAGAAGTTAACTTTCAAAGTGCTGTGTAGTCACTTTTACTCAATAGTTAGAATGGTTTAACCTAGTTTGGTGCTAGGGAAGATGTTTGGGGCTACAGAGAGTTAGTACAGATATTCTGTCTGCTTCCCACCAAGTAAAGAGGTTCTTTCTCCTTCCTGAAATGCAGCCACCTTGGATTTAACTCATGGATCATGTTCCTGTAAATAAAGATATTGCCGATAATCAGGCTGAAGAGAAATACAAATAGCTACTGGAAAGTTATCATCCAGATCCTTAAAACTATAGTTTTAGCCAGAACTTTCTTACAAACGACATTGCTTTCACATCTGTAACTAGTGTGGTGTATAAATAGCCCCCAAATGAGAGCAGAGTACTTTCCTTGTTCCTCCCGCCTGGGAGATGGAAGCATGTTTGCCGCCAGGGCACGGCCTCATCTGTAATGCCCTCATGTCACTGTGTCTACTTTGCTCAGTCTAGACCCAAAAGGATTGTGTCTCTCTTTATAGTTTTTTTGGAGGATGTCTGCAGCTTGGTGCTAACCATTCGGTAAAATTAAACCTGCAGAATATTGAATCTTGCAGTTTTTCTCTCTTATGCCCAAATCAGAAATAACTTATGTAACTTTCATAGTTTCTGCTCATCACCAAATTCCAAGGATGTGCTAACAAGTGAGATTGAGATAAATCCCTCCTTGAGCCTTTCTTAATTAACTAGCCCCAAATAGGTTTAAAGATCACAAGAATTTGAAATGAAATAAGGGTCTTCTCAATAGATGGTGACCCAACCGGTATTTAACATTCTGATTTTCCCAGGATTACATCTATTTTCATTTGACAGATGAAAGAATAGGACTACAGCCATGAGTGCAATGGCAGACTATTCCTGGCAGCTTTCCTGTTCTGGCATGGGAAGGTTTATTTAGAGCAGAAGTTTTCAAATGATCCTAGGATTTCTGGGAGTTACTGTGTGGCACGTTGAGGAGGTCAGTCATTGGAAAGAAGACAAGCTGGCTGGAGGCCAGACCCTGCCAGGTTCCAGACCCACACACCCTCACCATCACACACACACATGCACACATACACACACACTTTACTGATTGTGTAGAGATTGCGCTTCCACAAAAAATTTCAGCTTAATAAATATTGCCCTCCTTAAAACAAAATTAAAAAATCCTTTTATGTTTTGAAACTGGTACTTTCAAAGACAGTATGTGATCCTTTACTATGTGAGAATGATATTATGTCTTAGAAGAATTTTGAGATCTTCATAAAGAAAGATTATTCAGATGGATAGAAACCCCACTATTCTCTGAATATTACTTCAGGGTTTTGGCCGGGGTAGGGCGAGGGCAGTAAGGAACCTGGAAGCCACGTGAAGGCCTTGCCTTCAAGGACTGGACATGTCTAGCTTCAGGTTCAATTCAGATTCAGGTGCAACCAACATTAACAGAACTCTTATTGCATGTGTAGCCTCATGCTGTGAGTTTTCGTGCTCGTCATTGTTCCCATTCCTCATGGCACCTTTGAAGTATGTATTATTATTCCGTGATATAGTTGAGGAAACAAAGGCCCATTAAGGATAAACTTTTGTGCAAAAACATACAGCCCATAAGTGGTAGAGACAACATTTAAACCCATTTCCTCATAGTTTACTACTATGATGTAATTTAGGTCTTAGAGCCTACACTCTGAAAATTTATACTTTACATCCTATTCCATATTACTTGTCCTGTTTGTGATTAAAAGTATATTATTATCTCTTAGTAAGTGAATAAACAAATGGTATGGTACATCTAGATAGCGGAATATTATTCAGTGCTAAAAAGAAGTGAGCTACCAAGCCACAAAACTTAAATGCATATTACTAAGTGAAAGAAACCAATCCAAAGACTTCATACTGCACAATTCCAACTATACGACCTTCTAGAAAGGCAGAACTATGGAGTCAGTGAAAATGTCATTGGTTGCTGGGGGTTACTGTGGAAGAGATTGTAAGGGGGAGGGATCAAAAAGCAGAGCACAGAGAATTTTAGGGAAATGAAAACAGTCTGTATGATACCATAATGATGGCTACCTGTCATTTTACATCTGTCTAGACCCATAGAAGGTACAACACCAAGAGTGAACCATAAGGTACATGATGTGCCAATGTGGGTTTATTAATTACAGCAATTGGATCACTCTGGGGGGAGGTTATGAATGTGTGATGGCAGAGGGAAAATGTCTATACTTCCTGTTCAGTTTCACGGTGAACCTAAAACTGCTCTAAAAATAAAGTCTTTTTTTTAATGTATATTATGGGAAATAAAATTCTACCATGGGTGAAATGACTCATTTGTACAGTGATTCCCTGGAGGTGCCTTTGTGTTTCCCAGATCTTCCTAGCCTTAGGAGAAAACAAGCCCCCAAGACCTGGGCAACTTTGAGAAGTCAGAGTCAAAGGGCACTTGGGTGTGAGAATTTACGGTGTTTTAAAGGTACTAATTGCAACCCACTCCCTAAACTTCTACATTTTGAGATTTTCCAAAAGGGTCTAATATTAATAAAATACATTTTAAAGGACCATTGATTTTAAACTGAAATAAATTTTCCATCTAGTTTGCCATGCAGACTATAATGAATGGTAGATTTTATTTATGTGTGTTTATTTAGGTTCTAGTGCAGTTTTCTGATTTCTCAGATGATTATATTTGATAATGTCTTAGTAGATTATGAGTATTTTTTCAAGTTCTAAGATAACTATGCAGGCTGTACCCAGAAAAGTTCTTTTCTTATACATAAAATATATTGTACCAAGTTACGATGCTATCTCAGCATTATTCAGTATCATTGTGTGTTCTTGCTTTTAAAAAAATTTGTATTCTCATTTTGTATTTATAAAACACTAACCACAGCTTGGCTTGTTAAATATAAGAGCTACGGCAAATATGCCTTTGAAGAAATGAAAACACTGAATCAGCAGCGCTGCGGCAACGTTGGAATCTCACAGAGGCTGAACTTGTCTCCTCCCTCCTCTCACGTCACTGAAGGGCCTCTGCTTTGTTCTTAAATGTTCCCTGAATGTCACTGCAGATTTTCCTTTCTTAACCTATCTACAATTTTCTTAGACAAAAAATGCCAGCTTAACATTCAAATATACAGATACATACATGCATGTATACATATATATGTACACATATTCTTATGTAGCTTAAGCTATTGTGTAAATTAACCGAGTCAGACCGTCATTTCCTGGCCTCCGTAGAATGGTCAGTTCTGTGCCGCCAGGGGCAGAAAACAAAGCAGCTCGTAGCAGAACCACTCTGTGTTACTAAGAAACACATTTCTTAGGTCATGTGGAGGATAAGTCAAAAGATCAGACAAAAGGGCCACAGAGCAGGGTGCTGACAAGTGGCAGGGAGTTGAGTGCCCTGCATTCAAACTCTAGTTCCGGTTCTCATTAATTGAAGGGCCTTGGGCAATCCCACCCTCCCTTTATTTTTAGTTTCCTCTTATGTAAAAGACTGCTAACTCAGAAGGGCCAATACTAACAGCTGCTACTTAATGAGTGCTTTCTCCACGCAGGTGGCAGTGGAAAATGCTCTCATACATTAGATCATTAAATCTTCCCAGCAATTCTTTGAGGGGTGTGGTATTCTTACCTACACTTCACAGTTCTCAGAGAAGTGAGCCAGCCTTGCCCAAGGGCACTTAGTGAGTGTCTGAGCTGCCAAGTTTGTCAGGGGCAACTGTAAAACTGCCTTGTAAAGGTGGAAAGAGTTATCACGAGTAAGGCCTTTTCTTTGGGGGAAAGGAGGAAGAAAGTCAGGAAGCAGGAGGAGAGCAGAGAGGACAGGAGAAGAGAGGAGAGATGTAGGAGCAGGACTAGAGTAGGGGCTCCTGTTTTCTGTTCATTCCTGGCACACAGGACTAGGAGAGTATCTGGCTGCTGGGTGATACTTGCGTATCATGTGTCCATAGTACACATGTGTATATTAGGACAGTTTCTTCCAGCATATTCTGGGCATTTCAGTAAGCAGTTAGCTTTTTTGGGGAAGGATCCTAAAGTCTTCCCAGCATCTGGATCCCAGTCTGCTGGGCCCCAACCTGCATGTGAGGGTGCCACCTACATCCTCAATCCACATGAATAAATTAAGATGCATAGATAAGGCCCTGGCTGGTGTGGCTCAGTGGATTGAGCGCGGGCTGCGGACCAGGCATCGCAGGTTCGATTCCCGGTCAGGGCACATGCCTGGGTTGCAGGCCATGTCCCCCAGCAACCGCACATTGATGTTTCTCTCTGTCTCTCTCTCCCTCCCTTCCCTCTCTAAAAATAAATAAATAAAATCTTAAAAAAAAAAAAGATGCATAGATAAGGAAGTGTTCACAGAGCTCCTGTTCGCGTAGGAAACCTGTTCACCGGAGACTGATGCGGAAGGAAACAAGGGCTCGGCAGCTGCACCCAGAAGCTGCCTGGCTAAACGCTGCTGAATGGTCACACCCGGACTAGCTTTCAGATGCTTTTCCCATGGTTTTGAAATTCTAGTACATGATCAGATAGCTAGAAATTGACTACCTGAACAAAAGATTCTAAGGATTCTTCTTGATTACCATATTAAAACTTTCTTATAATCTGCCTAAATGTTCTCTGTTCTCATACTTTGTGGATTGCAAAGACCCCAATCCAAGTGATTCTCTGCCTTGCTTTTCACTCCAGAGGAAAGTGGTCCCTTGAAAAGTAATTTCCATTCATAGAGGGGGTGGAAAGGAGGATTTCTTGTTTCTTTCCACTGAAGGTCAGGGCTCTGTGAGTAAGGAAGCCATAAGGAGCTGAGTAATCAGTCTTCAACTGGGTATTTTCTGTGGACACAGAAAACAACTGAATTGCAGCATTTTACAGAGAAAGGGAAGTATCTGATAACCACAACAACTAATAATTGATATTTATATATACAGTATTTTTCAGGCAATAAGACGCACCTAGGTTTTAAAGGAGGAAAATAGGCAAAAAATTTTGAAGCAAAAATTATGGTAAAATATTTAATAATGTAAATGACATAATATTTCACCAATATAAATGTAAACAGAACTCAACAGCAGCATTAACAACCATTGTTCCTCCCAAATTGGGGTGGGGGTGCCTTTTATAGTCCAAAAAATATGGTATTATTGAATTTATAAAGTATTTTCACAAGTCTTACGTCATTTTACCTCCAGCATTTAATATGATTTTAAAAAGTAGTGGCTGACATTCCTTGAGTCTTACTGTGTGTTGGACAGTTATATTAAACCCACACAATGCATCATTCCATTAGTCCCCAAGGCTGCCCGTTTCCTCCATCTCATAGGTGAGGAAACTGAAGCTCAAAGGAGCTAATGACTCACCCAGTCAGTCTGTATGTGGCCTCTTTTTATTGCTTTGCATCTATACTGACTGCCGATGGCTCAGGTTGAATCATTACCTGAGAGGCTAATCCATATCTTGATATTAGGGTTGTCTTGGGGGAGGTGAGGGGTAGGAGGGGCCCTTAGTCCGAGTCACCATGTTTTCTGTGAGCTGTCAGTTCTGCAGGGTGCTAGGTGTTATATGGAAAAAAGACTGTGGTCAAGTGAGTTTTTGAACTGTTGAACTACACAAAAGTGAAGGAGGTTTTTACTTTTAAAAAAAATTACTTCTCAGGAGTCTCATGTTTTCTCAAACACACTTTGGGGGATGGTGACCTGGGTTATTCCCCCAAAGAAGGAGGCTCTCGAGGCGGAGCTGGAAAGTGAGTCACTTTGGCCTCCTGGGGTGTGCGGCCCATTCTTTTTTGTGGCCGAAAAGGTAGTTGGAAAAATACTGACATGAAAGCAGCTTCACTTAGAAAAAGTGAGTGAAAACATGGTGCTGCCCAGAGCCACACCCTGCATCTGTTGTTTCTACCAGCTTCTGCTTCTGTCAGCCCCAGTGTCTGGGTCGCGCGTCTGCCCCAAGGTGGCAGGCAGCTTCGGGGCAAGTAGTGGGACTTGAGAGGTAGATGGCTTTGGAAGCTAATCCCATCTCTGTCACCCTCCAGCACTTTGACTTTAGATAAGTTAGTTATCCTCCGTACTTCCTTCCATTTCAATATCTTATAATAGGAATAATACTTACTTTGTATGGTGTTTGTGTGGGTTAAGATTATATAACAAGGCAGCCAATATAAAGTCTGACACCAAGCAGGTGATGAATAATGGTAGCTATTCTGGCAAGCTAGAAATAGAGCCTTCAAAATAAAAGCTGATCTTTGCTATGGCTTTGGCCCTGGCACATAAAAGGAGGTTAGTAAATATTTGCTTTGCTGGCTCCTTTTTGCCTACAAAGTACATTGGTAACACTCAGCAGTAGTTTATACTGGCCACAAATCATCATGTTGTCCCTTAACCAAAAATAAAAATAAAAAATATAGTGAATTTCTCATACACAGTAGTTGGATTATAGTGGGCATTTTTGGTATACCCTTAGCGTGATATGAGATTCTAAATGGTCTTAAGGGGAACATGAGATTGCTATTTACTCTTCTAGTTCTAGAGCATGGTACCATTTGTAAGCACTTTTCATCCTCAGTGACAGACCCTACCTATCCCCTCTCTCAAGGGGAAATCTCACTCTCCCATGGAGCCTTGTCCTACCTTCAGAGACTTCAGAGAAGAGGCCTGATCCCTCTCTCTCATGACACGCCTTCCAGTCTCTGACAGCAGCTGTCGCATTCTCCCCGTGATCTCTGTTCCACGTGTTGGTCAGCAGAGCAGGGCAAAGGCATCTGGGTTATTAGAGTGGTCTCCTGACTAATTATTCTGCTTTCAGTACTTAGGTCTTTCATACCCTTCTCCATGCTGACCTTTCTAACACACAGGGGAGAACCCCTGGCTCTTCTGGATCCCCCTCACCCACTGAATGAAATCAAATTCCTTCGCAAGGTCATTATAATTTAATCACAAGCTGTCTTTCAAGTTACTCTCTCTGGCCCTCTCCTCCTCCTCCCCTCAGCCTTACCCACCCATCTTTCTTCTCTAAGTATTGCATATACGTATTTTTATATGTTAGTGTCTTGTTCAAGGTGCTTTCTTTGACAAGACTGTTTTATATAATTCTCTTCTCTTGCAGGCGTACTCCTATCCATTCTTAAGGGTCAGATTAACTTCCACATCCTCCAACTTCTCCAGGCAGTTATTTACTTCTTGCTGTGTATGACTCACAGCATATGAACACGTCACTGCAGGTATAAGGCTTACAACACTCTCAATTAGTAATTTAGATCATAATCAATCTGTCCCACTAGACTGTGAGCACCTGGAAGGTACAGGTAGTGACTTAACTCCTCTTTGTGCCTGGGGCATGCCTGGCTGATGCTTCATAAATGTTTGTTGGACAAATGCGTGAAGGATAAAGCAGTGTAAGCATCCTTCTATTTTTTAAATTGACTAACAGCCAAGGGCTGGTTTGAGTCAGGAGGGGCTGGTGATTTGAGACTCTAATCTTCTGGGTGGAGTCATTAGTGTTGAGATAATTGCCTTCCAGATCTAACAATACTAGGAGAATTTGTAGGTAAAAGTGTAACATACAGGGAAGGTGACTATGTTCTCTGCTCCTATCCTTGCTGACCCAGAGGAGATGGTGGGTCTAGCTATTGCCTGAAGGACCTGTGCAAGAGTGTGCATGACAAGAGTACTGACACTTCTTTAAAATTCAGACTTTGGGGCAGTCTTAGCCAAGGCTAGTAGCCCAGCCCTCTGCAAGTTTCTGAGGACTAGAGGAGTAGTGACCACCCCCAACCTCAAAAGATAGGTTAGACAATCAGAGCAGAAAGCTCAACTGACATGGAGAGAAAGGTGTTGGATTTACTGAGAGAGGGCAAGCCTCCCTGGGTTGTGCAGGTTGGATCTGCACATCAGCCTGAGGGTTTGTTCAGTGATAAGAAGAGATCCCTCTGGAGAGACAAACTCCCCGAAGTCTCCACTGCAATGTCTGCTAGCCAGCAAGTTTCCTTGTTGGTAGAGGATGGAAAACAAGTCGGGTCCCAATGAAGTAATACCAGATTCCAAACTGGCGCCAGCTGCCACAAAACAAAGCAGGTTTTCTGGGACCCAGGGCCTCTGAGGATATCAGGAGTTTCAAAGCAGTTTCATTGGAAGTATGTAAATAACCTTTTTCATGTGATGAATAGGCGTGGCTTTAAGTGGTCAGGGAGGGGGATTTGTTACCTTGGGGGTGGCTGTGGAATTTTCTTTCTTAGGGATTTTAACAGCAGGTTACATTTTTATCTGTCTAGAGTTGTTCAGCTGTGAGCCATCCTAGATGCAGGGAGGGGGCGGACGCTAGGAGAGATTAGTCTACCCTTAATTAAGGAAGCTGCTTTCAAGGAGGCATGAGGGGAATTGGTATGATCTATAGATATTTTTTACCACAGGCAAGTTTCCCTTCAGTTAGCCATAGAGGAATGACTTGTTTCCTATGATGATTCAGAGTTCCTGGGATTCAGCACGCTAAATGAGCCCTTTAATCAGTATCCAGAATAGTGGAAGTTCCGGGAGATGAACAGATAGATATAAACCAAAAAAGTTGTGTTAGCTCACCCTGTAAGCTAAAAACAACTTTGAAAAAGCCTGAATTAGTTAGGTTATAAACCAGTTATTAGAATAAGTAGCTGCATATATAATGTGAGGCAGCATGGTATAGCAAATAGAAATAGAATCTAGCTTCATATATTAGCTCTACCACTTATTCACTATGTGATCTTGGGCAAGTAAGGAGAAAATAATAGTTCCTACTTCATACAGACATTATAAGTATTAAATGTGTTCATTCATGTAAAGTACAGTGCCTGGCATATGGATTATACTAAATAAAGTAAAATCTGTTAGTTGTTTGTGTAAATATTTATATATGCTCTACCTCCAGATTTTATGTGGCCAAGTTCCATTTGATGACACAAATAGTATGGAAATAAAAGTCATCAGCCATGAGCCATGATGAGGTCATTTGTTAAATTATATAATTAGAATAATTGGTAAACATTTGTTTAAACACATTCAGCTTCTTCCGATGGATTTTGGAGCTTTATCCTATTCCATTCCTTCCCTTCTTGCCTGTGTACTTCGGTCTAATTGAGCTGTCATTTTTCAGGAGGCATCATACTCTTTTCTTTCTTTATTCCTTTTTTCAGTTATCTATTTTCTCTTGAAGTCCCTCACTCCCTCAACATGTTTCTCTGCTTGCTAGAACCTTAGCTTTCCTTCGAGATTCCCTCCCATCCACCTTCTTCCTACATCTCTAATCATCTTTCATCTCTTTTAGGATACTTAATTCTTTTAATATTGTTTTATAGTTCATTTGTGCATTTGTCTAAGTTTTCCTATCATAACTGCTTGGAAACATTTATTGAGCTAACTGGAGTCAGTCTTACAATGTAATGTTTGCTGTAAAGAACTTCTCTTCTTGGGATGTCACGATTGAATAGAACCACCTGTGTTCCTGATTGCAGGCAATACTAGGGATGGCGAACAAAAGTTTTATTCTCATGTTTTGGTCAGTGTACCTTAACATGGACATTGACCACATAGGAGCCAGTGAAAGACAGTGTCCTAGGGGAATGCAGGGTCTATCTCTAAATGAAGAGATGTGAAAACTGGGATTGTGTAGCCTGGGTGCAGACGGCTCTCATTGCCTTCAAATATTTGAAGAGTTGTCATGGTGATGAGGAGGCGTTGGCTCTGAAATCCTTCTGAGGACAAAACTAGGACCAGTGGGTGGAAATTATCAGGAGGTATATCTCAGCCTAATATTATAACATTCTAATAACTGTTGCTTTTGATCAGTGGAAGCAGCTGCCTTAAAGAGTGGTAAGCTCCCCCAGTGGAGGTTTTTTAACCAGGCTGGGTAATCTCCTGGCTGTGGGAGGATTTGGGTGGGAGGTTGGGCTTCATGACCTCCAAGGCACCTTCCACCCATAAGATTAATTGAGTTTTTGGAAATCTGTGAGCAAAAGGTGGTAGGAGAAATATCCTGCATTGTATTGCATTTTGGATGCTGGCTAAGTTAGGGATAAAGAAAGTCAATGGCTTATTTCTTTGCCTTTCCCAAAGAAAGGAATAGAAGTTTTCATTTTGGGATTTTATAAAATCTATTTAGTTTGATTTTCTTGTCTTGTGGCTTACACGCAAGGAGGCAGTAGCTGAGTTTCCTACTTTGTGACAGGCTAAACTGTTGCCACGAACTCTTTCCTGTGAATCTTATTTTGAGTTTACATGTATAGGTTGTACTTGATATCAGGGCTGTATTTCTCTGCCTTGATAATTAGTGCAAAGATACTTATGTTCTGGCTGTTGGGGAGGCCAGAGCGATTTGTAATCCTCTGGCCTCCCTGCATTTCCTCAGTGACTTGAAGAGTTTTCACATACTTTCCACACTCCTGTGGATAATGACATTGTTAGCTTGCTCCCATGCTGTTAACATATTCATGTGTATTCTGTTCAGGAGCAAAAAAAAGTGCAGTGTGTTGGCTAAAGTGGTCCATCATTTCCTCCTCCCCCTTCTCTCCCAGACAGAACAAAGTCTTTTCTGCCACTGATAATGACCATGTTTGCATTTTCAAAGTAATTAAAATGGATTTTTTTTGCAATTTTTCTATACTGCTTGTGGTTTATCGTTACACCATCAGATGCAAGCTTACATTTATACCTCATGTTGTCTAAATCATTTCTATCAAAGACTTCTTGTGTCCCTGCTATAACCTTACCACTAGGAAATCTGTACTAGACATCATCTCATTCACCAGATTATTGGAAAAGCAGAAAGAAATTCCTGATTCTGATTTAAAAGAAAACAATGTCCAAACTTTACCCCCAACTCTGCACTGTCTCTAGGCTTCCTCTTCAGTTCAAAACAGTATGATTATTCTGGAAATTCTGGGTATTTCAGGCAGATGGAAACAGGAATTGGGTTTAATTAAATTTAAAAAGATAATAAACTGTCTTTTGGTGGAGGGGCCTTTCACCTGCAGCAGTGGCGGCAGGGCGGAGCAACTGCCCTCACCATAATTCGAGAAAAGCTTTGTTGCTAGCAGTGTTCTGATTTAATTAAACTGAAGGACCCAAATGGAATGCAGTTAATTTAAGTGACAATGGGGGATATTACATATTAATAATGTCTCTATTAATTTATATTAGATTTAGAAGTTATTCTCCTTAAAATAATTATTAAACTTTACAAAAAAAAAGAGCTCTGAACAAACAAAATCACTTCAAGCTCTCACCTAGAAGGGGAAGTTAAGAGAAGGGAAAAGAGCTTTTCGTAATTATCCACCTATTTAGCTTTCTCTTCTCTGCTCTCGTTGAGGGTATTTGTCCTTGTCTCAAATTCACTAACAGCAGAAAAAGGAAGAGAGGACATTTTTTTCATCTTCTGTTCAAACCAGTGGACAAAAGTTGCTGTGAAAAGATATGCTCAGTTTTCTAGTTCTTCCTTAGGTGCAGGAGGTAGCCATATTCGCGTGTGTGTAACACATTTCTTCTCTCTGCTCTTACATTTTGTGCTGTTCTCGGTGTTTTATTTTGGAGGTGATTCGTTTCACATACCACCAGACAGAGCCGATAGAAAGAAATAATTTCCCCAGGAGGTCTCCAAGCTATTAGGACATTACTATAGAAACAGCCTGTCAGCACTGACATTCTCACACTTTAGAATGTGTTTATATTAAAAAAAATGAACTATATAAACTCACCCTGATTGTACTTGTTCCCCTCCTCCAACTGAGCCATTGTCTGGTTTGGATTTTGGTTCCTTTCTAACAATTTATTCCACTACATTAAAATCAGTAGGTTTCTCCTTGCTTATATGTTACATCTGCATCCAGTACCACTGCATCCTGCACAGAGTATCTTGAGCGTCTTGCTCAGCCTCTGCAATGTGATAGAAGTGCCATCTCATTTTATCAGTGTTGCATCATGTTACCTGAACTTCACTTAGATTTTTATGAGCAAAGTTGGAAGCTCAGCATCGCCATCTTTAATCCACATAGGTCAGGCTCTCCTTCACTAGGTGGCAGAGAGGTGTTTGGGAGGACATGCTGTCATCCTAGAATAAAATCCATAATGCTTTAGACACTCTTGGTTTATATTAAGCTTAGATTTATGTGCTTACTAAATCACCACAGCTTTCCAAGCATCAGAGTACTTTTAATATCCCTAACTAAGGGGAAAATTCAGACTAAAACTTAAAAAGTATAGATAAACATAAAGGATAGAGCAGAAAGAACTAGGGGAATTATGATTTGTATAGTCGGGTTTACAAAATCAAAGATGTTTATTACTTTAAAAGGATAATGGTATTATTCCATATTTGCTGACTATATATATATATAGTATATATGTATGTGTATATATATAGTATGTATGTATGTATATATATAGTATGTATGTATATATATATATATGTATATATATATGTATATATATATGTATATATATATATATGTATATATATATATCCTCACCTGAGGACATGCTCATTGATTTTAGAGAGAGAGGAAGAGAGGGAGATAGAGAGGGAGAGAAACATCAATTGGTTGCCTCATAAGGTGCCCTAACCAGGGACCAAACCCACACCCTAGGCAGGTGACTTGACTGGGAATCAAACCCCTGATCTTTCAGTTTATAGGATGAAGCTCCAACCAACTGAGCCACTCAGGCCAGGGCTGGAGTGTGTGTGTGTGTGTGTGTGTTTGTTTACCAATAACTTCTCTTAGCCTTTTTAGCTTGGTACTGCGTTTTTGGTAATGGAATATTCTGCCTGTGAGAGCCAAGCTGTTGGGAGAGTATATAGAAAGAGGAGATTTCAGGAGAGAATGCTTCCCTCTGGAATTACTGGCACACTTCATAATGCCACAATGCTCTCTGTGTCATTGACAGAGCAGGGCAAACAAATATGTTATACGTGATATTTATACTTTAATTATTCCAATTATTGTTTAGTTAAGGTCAACTCAACACACGTGAAAGAGAAGTTTTCTGACACTCATTTTTAAAGCCACAGCATCTTCTAGGAAGTTGACACCCTCCAGCTCTCATTTACTCCATTTACCCTATGATTATTTGCCAAGAGAAACTGTCACCAATCGCCAAGTGTCACTTCTGTAGTCAAAGTCTGAATTACTGTTTGCAGTTGGGGTGCAGGGTTTCAAGGGAACAGGATGTCAAGGTTAAGACTTTTCATTCTTTATAGGGTTTGGACACCATGTCAGTAAAAGTAATAATATTAGACAGAGGCATAAAGAATGGCTCAGAGAGTATTAGGGAGAGCAGATGAGACTAAGAAGGGAAATTTCAGGAGTGATGCCAGGGAGGTTCTAAATGCCACAGTGGGGCATTGAGCAAAGGAATAAGCGAAGGCACGGGGTGGGGAGGGTGGGGAGCAAAGCCAATACAGAGCCACAGCAGTTTAATTAGCCTGAGAACTTGGCTCTATTATTCTCTGAGTGAGACCCAGGTTATAAATGGAGATGTCTGTGGCGCTTGTCTCCAGGGTCTCTATCTGCCGTTTCTATGCTCTCTCCCTTCTGTTTGGCAGCCTATGAGCTCCGTCAGCTCTGTTTTCACGCTGTTTTAGCTGTACTATTTGTGAGTGTTCTATATTTCAGTCATGCTGTTCCGTCATAGCTTCTCTCACTTTCTTAATTTATTTTATCTCATTTTGAAATATTAGATTAAAATTGTCCGTTGCTTTATGACTATATATAAATAAATATATATATTTACATATATAAACACACACATACTCTTTTTGGTGTGTGGTAACTGTGTTAGTGTGTGACTGGGACCACTTTCCCTTTTTTCGTATATTTGCATGGAGCTCCATACGATCTTCTTTTGTTACTTGTGGCAAAACGTGATGAGCTTTCCTGTACTTTGAAAAGTTCCTTTGTAGAGGGCAGGAGTGGGCCAGGAAAGTTTTCTCAGCTTCCTGGCTGTTGCCAGGCATTAAAAAACATAGCCTCTTTGTGAAGTCACCTCAGTTTCTCCTTCATGAATAGTCGAAATTTCTGTCTCCTTCATCCCCAGCACGCCTATTCTCTTGGATTCCATTCCTAGGGGGTTATCTTAGGGTGCAGTTTTATTCATCTGGAAGGGATTTAGTGGAAGATTCTGAGAGCTTTGAGTGAGATGGTGGAAATCACCCGCTTCCTGCCTCACCTTTCGTCTTCCCACAGCCCCTTATAGGTTCCCAGAGCCCCTGCTCACACTCCCTAATGAGAGCCCTCAGAACCCTGCAGGTTAGGGTGGTGTTTCTGATCCCATTCAGAGCATGATTGATCCCTGTGGGTGTGGTCCCTGGTGGGCTGCTTCCAGGTGCCCCTGCTCACTACTGTCAGATCTCTGCTGCCTCTGCTGCTTTCCTAACACCAACCACTAACCATGCAGGGCCAGACTGTTGGGGAAGGGAAAAGAAGGAGGAGGAAAGAACCCCAGCCCCACTTGTTTGGGGAAGATTCCTTTGCATAGATATTCTCTCTCTTCTCCCTCTCACCCTCCTTCCCACCTCCTCGCCCACCCCTTTTGTTATATTCCTCTGTTTTGTGAGGGGATTTGTAATTATGTGAGGTGATGTATGTTAACTAAATTTATTGTGGTAATCACTTCACAACATATACATATATCAAATTACTGTTGTACACCTTAAACTAATACATTGTTATACATCAACTATATCTCAAAAAAGTGAGAAATTTAAAAAATAGGAAGATTGAAATATAAAATATAAATTCTATTGCCTACATAGATGATCAAGTTAATATTGCCTTAGTACCGTTAAAGTAGAACATAAGGAATATAGTCAATAATATTGTAATAACTGTGTATGAGTGTCAGGTGGGTACCAGACTTATTGGGAGGATTACTTCATAAGTTGTATAAATGTCTAACCACTATACTGTACACCTGAAACTGATATGATATTGAATGTCAATTGTAACTGACATATAAAGTTTAAAAAAGATAAATTATGTCTTAACATGTTTGAAATAATGTATGTATAAGAAAAGTTTAGTAACTTATTATATTTTTATAAAAATTGAGCTATCTCAGTGTATACCAACATAATTTTATATCATTAATTTTTTATATTAACAATTGTTTTTACAACATATATAATTGAGCAGGGCTTTGGAAGTCTTTGAAACAACTAAAGGCAAAGGAATGTAGCAGGTGAATAAAGTGGTAAATTTATTAGCATGAGATGAAGTCTGTCATCCAGAAAATGTTGCTGCATATGGGATGAGTCTAACCCATATAATATTGTTGAGAAATTATTGTCACTTTGAAATGTTTTTCTTTGCCTTCAATTTTTCTGGCAAGCAAAATGCTCTTCAGTTCACTATCATTAAGGGAAAATATATTTCTGACCATTTTTCCCCTGAGTCAAGAGGAGCTTATATGCTCCTCTTTGTGATTCTGTGTGCTTGAAGCCTACTTGTAGCCCCAATGTCCTCACGTCTGAGTTTTTCTAAAGTAGACTTTCCCCCCATTTCTATACGCATGCAATCCTTTTTTTTAATATATCAAGAACCTCGGCCATTTCATCACCATTTTACCACGTAGAAGCAAACTCCTATCAGTAGCATTGTTATGACACTTTATTTTTCCTCCAGATTCTACCATCAAGTTAAAAACCCAGAGTGATGAGTCTTTACCTTTGTTCTGAAATAATTTGGTCTGATACATTGACTGTGATAGCTCTAACTTTTACTGTTTAATAGGAAAGTTTGGTTGGCAGCATCTTAGTACATGAAAAGTGATGCTTCTAGCTAGCTGATCTATTATTATCTATCTATAAAATGATTTTAATATTAATTTCATCTTTAAATTTTATTGTTTTAAAGATTACCTTTAAAGGCTTTCTTGTATTTTTAGCTGTGAATTATTTTTTGTTTTGATAAGAAAATATGAAAAAGATAATTTTTTTTCCCCTGATTTAAACAGTAACTTCTTTAAAAAGACATGTGTAATGACAAAGCAGTTGTAATCCAGTGCCATCTTGGAGTTAAGGAAAGGAAAGCTATTCTGACATGTTTTGCAAAGTGAAGAGCATTTTCAAATAGACATGCCAAATTCTAGAGTGGAAATTATCCATTAGAAAAACTTAAACATCCAATGTTGCCTTTTAGAAATGTGATAAAACCTTATGTTAAAATGAGCATAAGAGTCAGAAGTTCAACTCTTTTAAAAAAAATGGGGATATTCAAAACTCTTCTTTAATTAATGGAGATATTTAAATTTTTAAATATAATTAAAGAAAATCTCATGAGCCTTGCTTATAGTTGGCAAATAAAGAAATGCATCTGATTGTTTGCAATCTGTTACCTAGTCATATTTTTTCGCAAGAATGCTAATGGAGTAGAGTGGTTACTTCCAATTCAGTTGGCCTGACCTTTCAAAGCTTCAGGACCCTCCCCTCAGGAATTTGGCTGAACCAAATTTTAATTTCCAGCTTGCATCCAGGGGTATATTTTGAAAAGCTAAAACTTTCCTTGTGAATATGCTTGTAATGTCTATTCCCAGAGTGGTAGGCATAGTCTTTGTGTCTCTCCTCAGATCTTTAGAATACCTGTATAGGTACATTACTTTATAATGTCACTGCATGGAGGCCTTTTTAGCTTTGGATTTTAAAAGAGATGAGATATAATTTATAGTTTAGACAGGGTGGGAGTTAGGATATGGTCAAATGAAAGTGAAATAAAAAAGGAAGGAGGCAAAGATGTAGAAAAGTGTTGATAACACCATTTTAATAGTTATTTTTACATAAACTCTCGATTTCTCCCCCAGAACGACTCCTCTCTTCCCATCCCCCCACTGATGAACCCTCCCTCACTAACACGCATTTGGTTCCTCAGGCCCCAGACTTAGGAGTCATCATCGAGTCTTCTTTCTTTCGCATCCCACCCCCAATCCACAAGCAACTTCTGTTGCCAGTACATCACAAATTTGGCCTTTGCTCACCACTTCCATCCCCACCACCCTAGTCACCATAATCTTTTTCATCAGGACTGTTACCAAGGTCTCCCATGAGTACTCCCTGTCTCTGCTCTTGCGCCTTTACTTACTTTCTTGTGCCACTCAGCAGCCAGAGTGACCCTCTTAAAATGGAAATCACATGATTTCATTTCCTGGCTCAACCTACCACCCCTTCCCCCCACATTTGATCCAAGGCTCCACCTCAGTGGTTTTCAAACATGTCTGCACGTTAGAATCACCTGGGGAGTATTGAAAAACTACTGCTGCTTGGGTCCATTTTGATGCGGATATGTGTGATTTTTCAAAGTTTCAGAGGCACAGTGAAGGCTGGGAGTCCTCTGGATACCCCTCCAACTCCCGCACTCCCACCTTCACTCCCTGTAATCCACCCTACTGACTTCCTTACTACTCCTCAAGCTCGCCAAGGATACTCAAAACTTAAGGTCTTTGCACCTGCTATTCTTCACTTCTGCTAGCTACATGGTTCATTCCCTCACTCCACTCAGATCTCTACTCAAATGTTACCTCCTCAAAGAGTCCTGTCTGACCATCCCATCTAAAATAGCTGAACTGTCCTCATCTGGTTCTATTCTATTGCCTTCTTAATTTTTCATCAGGGAAGTTTCAATATTATGTCACAACTACTTGTTTATTGATGTTTTCCTTTGTCCCACCATGAGAATTATAAAATCCAGAAGACCAAGGAATTTGTCTAATTTGTTCACTGCTCTATTTTAAGTGTGTGAAATAGTCATTGGCACATAGACGTTGTAGGGGCTTCATAAATATTTATTATTTTTAAATTTATGTTTTACTATTTTGGGGCCCTGGTAGAAAGGATGCCACTGTCAGAGATCTGTGGCTTCAAAATTTGGTTTTGCCTCCTACTGTTTTTTGTTTGCTTGCTTGCTTGGTTAGTTTGTTTCAGTTTGCAATTTTCCTGCTAGCGCTCAGCTGTGAAGCCTCGTGAGCAGGTGCCTGCAATATACTCTGGGGCCTGGACAGTGCAGGTGTGTGCCTGCGGAATCATGAGAAAATCCCAACAATCTCGGGCTCCTGGGGGGCCTGGCGAGTGGGGTGGGAAGTGGGTCTGGTTCGGGCTTAGCCGGAAGTCAGCCCAGGCTGGGCGGGCTCCAGGGCCAAAGGGAAAAGCTGCGGTTTCCTTAGTTCCGTGCCACCCCGCACCCATGCAGGAGTCTGCACCTAGCTGTGTTTAATTAGCAGCCTGTCCCTCAGGCCACAGCAAAGAAGGTAAGCTAATAGGCCTCTTTCACAGAAAGACTGGGCGTCTTAGTTGGCTACCTCTCTACTGTGGGGGGTGGGGAAACTGGTGAAGAACTCTTTGTTTATTCCAGTCCTGTGGGTCCTGTTAACCTGAGTCCCCACAACAGGGCCAGACAGTCACGTGGTGTGTCCGAAGGCAGCTGCAAAAATTAGGACTTTAGATATGCGTACAAATTCCTTTCTTGAAGTTACCCGAGAGCTGGAGTGAGGCAGAAATGGCGTATGAAGACAGGGCCTGCTGGCCTCTACAGTCTTTGGAGAGTATTTCAGTAGGCCTCTCCCTATGTGTTAAATTAGCAGCCTGCCCCTTAGGTTGCAGCTGTAAGATAACCAAAGAGGCTTCTTTCATAGAAAGATTAGGGGTGCATTTCAGTCTGCTCTTTCTGTGCTGTGCACTTGGAGCAGCTGGTGAAGAACTGTTTCTCCATTTGTTACAGCCCTCGGGGATCTGTGAAGATCAGCCCTGCTGGCCCTCAGAACCAGGCAGTCAAGGAACATTCCCTGCATGGCAGCCACAGAAATCCGGGCACCAGCTGTGTGCCTAAGCTCCTTGCTGGGAGATCTGGTGACCTGGAGCAAGGCGGAGGGAGAGTGCAAAGGTGGTGCCCGGTGGCCTGTGAGGTCTTGGCAGAGTATTTCAGTAGGGTCTCAGATGTGTGTTAATTTAGATGCCTGCCCCTCAGACTGATGCTTAAGATAAATAAATAGGTTTCTGTCACAGACAGATTGGGGCATTTCAACCAGCTGCTTCTGTGCCCGGCCCTAGGGTATAGCCATGAGGAGTGCTCCTGAACCTTAAGAACTATTTCTCAGTCCACTATAGCCTCGTGGGTCATGTGCACCCAAGCCCATTGTGTTTCAAAGCCAGATGCTCTAGGGGTTTGTGTCTCAGTTGCCAAGACAATTGATTTGCCAGATGTGAGGGTCAAACCCTTCATTCCTCAGGGAGAAGCTAAGAGTTGTGGTTCCCTCCTGATTATGGGTTGCCATACCAGGGGTGGGTTTATGGTGAGATTGTGTCTCATCTTCTCCCACTCATTTCAGTGTGGATTTTTTCTCATTTGTTGAATATGTTGGAATTACTCATCTAGTGTCTGGGTTTCTCACAGAGGAAATTGTCCCATTTGTAGCTGTAGATTTGGTGTGCCCATGGGAAGAGGTGAGCTTGTGATCCTCCAAAGTTGCCACCTTGAACCACTCAATAATTATAGTTTAATTTCATGAATATTAGACACTTGTTTGTGTGGTAGACATTGTAGGATGTTCTTCAAGGCAGGGGATTAGAATCCAGATTATAGTACATGCTACAGAGAATGTGGGAATATAAGGATAGTCACACTGATATATCTTCAGGAAGTTCCTAATACACAATTTAATTGACATGGAACATGCAGTAGGTTGGTTAGTTAAACATCTGTTTGCAACTTTGTATCTTTCTTGGCTGTAAACACTAGAAGGCTAATTATGTTTTCTAAAATCTTACAGTTGGGCTTTTGGATGCTACTTAAATTCTGTCAATCGAATGCATATCTAGGGAACAATAATTCAGATATGAGTTAAGTGAGGAGACAGGCAGTGCTACATGAACTATCCACATTGCTGGAGCAGATTGAATAGGTATTATGTACATGGCTCTGAACTCAGCAGTTCCTGTAGCCACTTTTCAATCCCAAATCGCTGTGTTTGTCGTTTGGAAGGCTATGAACTACTTCACTACTTCGCTTGGGTGCTATTGCTGTAGCTTTTTAACATACTTTTTTGCTGGGTATATCATTCTAGGTAGCCTCGCCCACTCTTAGTCACCTCCCGTGTTTTAAAGATGTGGCTCCACTGTCTTTTCATTGGCGTGTTTCCAGTGAGAACTTTGTTCTCATCCTCATCGCTGTAAATAATGTATTTTTGTTTCCCTCTGTCTGCTTTTAAGGTTTTCTTTTTATCATTAGTTTAGAACAATTTGCTGATGATGTCCCTTGGTGTAGTTTCTTTCAAGTTTCTTGTGCTCAAGATTCATTGATTTTCTTGCTACTGTGGGTTTATAGTTTTTAGAAATTTTGGAAAAATTTGAGCCATTATTCCTTCAAATATTCCCTTCCTCCCTTGAAATTAATCCCTAGAACTCACCAATGATTTTTTTGTTGTTATATAAATTTCCCCCTGTATTTTATCTTTGATATTTTGGAAATACCTGACATTCCTGTCCTGGCTGGTGTGGCTCAGTTGGTTGGAGCATCATCTTGTAACTGAAGGATTGTAGGTTCAATTCCTGGTCAGGGCACATGCCTAGGTTGAGGCTTTGCTCTTGGTGTGTATGGGAGGCAAATGATGGATGCTTCTCTCTCACATTGATGTTTCTCTCTCTCCCTTTCCTCCCCTTCTCTCTAAAAAGCAATGAAAAAAATGTCCTCAGGTGAGGATTAAAAAATAAATAAATAAAATATCTAATGTTCCTTTAGTCCAGGGGTGTCAAACTCATTTTCACCGGGGTCCACATCAGCCTTGTGGTTGCCTTCAAAGGGCCGAATATAATTTTGGGACTGTATAAATGTAACTACTCCTTAACAGTTAAGTGAGAGCTTGGCACTGCTGCCAGTAGGAACAAGGTGCAGGGCCAGATAAAACAAGGTGGAGGGCCGGATTTGGCCTGCGGGCCTTGTGTTTGCCACCTGTGCTTTAGTCCTGTCTAGTGTATTTTTCATCTCACATATGATAGGGCCATATTATAAAATGGGCCCCCAAGAGATTTTGCCCTAATCCTCAGAACAGTGAATATGATGAAATATCACATTCCCAGTTATGTAATGTGATATAGCAAAAGGAATTTTTCACATGTAGTCCAGGTTATTAGTCAGTTGACTTTGAGTTAATCAAAAGAGAGACTAGCTGAGTGAGCCTATGTAATTTTCAAGCCTTTAAAACAAGTGGTTTTCCTCGGGATGTTATCAGAAGAGGAAGCCAGAGAGATTTGAAGCATATGAAGGATTCACTGCACTGTTGCTGACTTGAAGATGAAAGGGGGCATATAAAAAAATCTTGAGAGTTGCCTCTAGGTTCCCCGAGTGCCCCCTGGTAGACAGTTAGCAAGGAAATGGGGCCTCAGCTCTATATCCACAGGTAACTGAATTTTGTCAGTCACCTGAGTGAACTTGGGAATGAGTTCTTTCTCAGAGCCTTCAGATGAGAATCCAGACCAGCCAATGCCATGATTTCAGTCATTTGAGACTGCAATCATAGACCCCAGCCAAAGCCTCCTGGACTTCTGACTGATAGAACTGTGCACTAACAAATGAGTGTTCTTTTTTTAAGATATTGGATTTTTTGTAGTTTGTTCACTAGCAACAGAAAACTAACATATTACACCTCATAATTTTTATCTCTAGAAGTTTAATTGGGGTCATCTTTTATATCTTCTGTATTTCTACTTTTTAAACATAAAGGATGCTATTATAAAACCATTTAATATTCTTGTCTTTTATTTCTAATATTTGTGTCAGTTCTGGGTCAGTTTCATTTGCTTGATTTATCTAGTACTCACTGTGGATGATATTTTTCTGTTTCTTTTTTATGCCTTCAAAATTTTAATTAGATGCCAGACATAGTGAGTTGTACCTTACTGATGCTGGATATTTTTGTTTTCCTGTGACTGTTCTTGAGCTTTGCTCTGGGTGTATAGTTAAGTTACTTGGTGGCAGTTTGATCCTTTCATATTTTTAGGCAGCACTAGAATTTTGTTTATTGCTAATATTTTCCACTCAGAGGCAGTACCCTTCTACAAACTCTACTGTTTCCTTGTGTGTTATGAGATTTAACAGTCTGGTTGGTGGAAATAGGCACGATTCCCAGTCCTTCATGAGTGCTGGATACCATTCTAGCTGATTCTTCCATGTGGTTCTTTTTCTGGTAGCTTTCACACATGTGGGAGCTGTGCTATGCTCAGACTTTGAGCTTTTAGACTTCTTTGTGAAGCTCCCTCCTCTCTAGTATTCTTATTCTCCAAACTCTAGCCTTCTTTGTCTCCCTGGACTCCCAACTCTCTTAAACTCAAGAAGCCTACTAGGCTCCACTCAGATTTCTTTCCCCTGTGTCTTAGCCTAGAAGTTCTCTCAAGACAGTAAACTGAGCAATCATAACTCTTACCTCACTCGTTTGCTGTCACAGTTCATTGGCCTTCAGTGTCTGAGGTTCAGTGTCTTGAAAACTCGTTTCATGTATTTTCTACAGTTTTTTTAGTGTTATTTAAGGATCCATCATAAATCCATTTCTTCCATATTCAGAAGTCTATTACAGATCTTTTATTACAGTATGTTGAGATACAACACTCATACCTAGGGAACATTTTATATACTATATATACACATATAGTATGTAGGAGAGGGGACCGAAAAAAAAAGGATTATCTTCTGGAGGGCAGACTCCTTGTAGTACAGACTTCCCCCACTAGGTGAGTATTTTAGGAACCCATCTGTATCCGTGTACCAGCTGGCATTGTTGTGAGAGGCTGCATTTGGCTTCAGTTCATCTTTTTTGAAGACTCTTTCAACGCCTTTGCCCCTTACATGATGTGTGATTTATGAGCACACCTGCCCACACCATGCCAAGTGTTCAGCAGTTTTTGACCCCAAATGGCATGACCCCCATACCCCTCCCTCTGTATTCAGCCAATCTTGCCCCAAGTGGCTTTTTTGTTTATTTGTTTCCTTGAATGAAGAAAGTCCTCCAAGGGAAACACTTTTGCTAATGTGGAAGAGGTGAAACAAATAAGAAGGCAAAAGCACTAAAAAGCATTAAAATCAACAAGTTCAGAAGCTGTTTTGAATAGTGGGAAAAGAGACTCGATAGGTATATTGCATCAAATGGAGGAGAGTACTTTGAAGGTGACTGAAGCTTAAACATGTAAGAATAAATACACAATTTTTTATAAATAAATTCTGTGTTTTGGTGGTCTCCCCTCATATGATAAGCATAAATCAATGTGCGACATGTTTTGTACACGTATTTATTTATGAAATTATTTCTTGCTGTTTTAATATCCAAATAGAAACAGACGATTATTTGAGTCAGAAGAAAGTGGTCATTAGAAGACAGGAGAGAGAAAGGCAGGTTGTGAGAATGAGAGGGAGTTGGTATTAGAGGGCATGGCAAGAACAGAATTAGGAGGAAGGAGGGGGAATATTGTAAGAACCAGTGAGGTGATAGTGTGGGCAGAGGAATAGAAGTAAAGATAAAGAAGGAAATGATCGTCTTTGGGGGCCATCCCTTTTCTTCATGCAGAGGGGAGGGGAGGCTTTTGTTCTCTCTCTAGTTTTTTTCTGTGTCCCTGCACTGCTCACATCCATGCACCTCTTTCGTACATGCATCTACAGGCATGTAGCTCTAAATAGAGGCTATGATAAATGAGGACAGGCATGTATCCCTTCAATAAGTAATTTTGACTTATTATCTATGTTAAAATCCAGGTACTGAGCTACAAGAAATGATGCAACTTTTAATAAGGCAGATGCAGTTCTTCGTCCCAAGGATGGTAGAGTCTAGTAAGAGAGATAGCTAATAAGCCATAACAATAGCTTGTTGCTAAGGTAAGAGTAAACAGGGCTCTGGGAGAGCCATAGAATGCTACCTATCCCAGAGGTGGGGTAGGGTGCTCAAGGAAAGCATCTCAGAGGGGAGATCTGAAGGATGGAGAATTGGCCGAAGAAAGGAGGAGACAGAGCTGACAGAGGCAGCATAAGTCTAGCGTCAACGAGAATGGTTTTGTAGAGCTCAGAATAGCTGCAGCATGATGTGTAGGAAGGAAGCAAGGAAGTTTATTGGGAGGTTTAAGAAATTTGGGGGTAGATTTGGCACTTTACAGATGTCGGTGTCAGTGGTGCCTAGAAACTGAAAAGCACCTCTCCCTAGGGCTTCTTCATCACTTGCTTCAAGGCAGCTGAGTGTACCGAGAGCTTGTCTCTTGATCCACAGACGTAACGAAGTGAGACAGAATAGCAGCCAAGGTATAGGAAGTGGGGATAGATCATAGTGACTCATATTTTGGCATTTTAGAATGTAAACTAAGCAATTTTTTAATTGTCCAAGTATGTAGAGTTCAAAGAACAGGCTAAGTTACCTTCTTTGATCACTTAAGCAGTTATAAATCACTGATACAATATTTGAAGTGCTTTTTGTTATTTACAGAAGGCTGATAACTTTTAATTTGCATAATATCTCATAATAGTTTATTTAAAATGATGCACGATGTAGAAAGCAATGTATCATTTAAATTGTGTATGAAAGAAAGCCATTCACCTTCCCCAACCTTGTGTTTTACTGGAATAATTTTGATTGTAAAGTAGCATTTTCTTTAAGAGAATTTGTATATAGGTTTTTGTATTACATAGTTTTCCAAAGATAAGATGAGGGGAAGGAAATATTATTCTATGTTTTCCATCCTAAGTAGACACAGAGGCAGCATTGGAGTAATGGTCTTGAGCATCTGTCTAGGCTTAAATCGCAGTTCTGCAACTTGACCTGTGCACCCTGAGTGGGCTATCTAAACTCTCTGAGCATCTGAGCATTGCTTTTCCCACCTGTGATACAGGTGTCTCAATACTACTTTTAATATTGAATTGAGAATTAATTTATCTCATGCTACTATTAGGCCCATATTAAAGGCTCAATAAATGAGGGCTACTACAAGGGCTCTTAGAAGAGTGGGGCTAAATGCTTTGGTTCCCGATGAGATTATTTTTTAAAATACTAATATACAGGGCATTTTACATATATTTTCAGGAGTCTCACCCTGAAGCTCTTTCATAATTAAAAGCAGGTGAGAGGGGTTGAGATCCTATGTACGAGGAGAGGGTTGGCTAGATAAGTGCTCGAGCGTTGATACATATGAAAAATCGTTAACTTGGATAATAGGAGGTCATGGAATTCTTTGCTGTTTGCATCTGCTTTCTCATTGAAATAAGAAGCAAAGCCATTGGTTGGGAATGAGGAGGAAGGGAGTGTTGGAGGTCTAATGAGAAAATAGGGAATAATTGTCTGGCAGAGCGAGAAAATGAATTGCCTAGGGAAGTACAGCAGGATTGCCAGGCAGCACGGAGGGCACACTGAGGTTTGAGGTCACAGATTTGCCGTGAGACTGGACAACTGCTTGAGCACAAAAGCAGGGTAAAATGATAGATGACTGTGATGAGGGTTTAGAATTTCCACATGAATACCATGGATGGAAGCAAAGGAATTGTGGTATATGATGTTTCTCATGACTTCACCTACCCGTTACAACCTTTGTATGGAGAATCGTGGGTCATGAGGTAACATGTAGACCCTCTGTTAGCAAAAGTGGTGGGAGATCCATTGTGAGAGAAGTAAGAATGCCCTCACTTTCCCCTACCTACCTCCTCCTCTCTTCCTTATCAGGATCTAGAAGACTCAGAATCTTCCTCCTCCAGTGGCTTTGGGGGAAGAGGTACCCTTCTCAGATGGGTCAGGGAGGGAATCATAGTCTAGGATAGACAGATGCTCATTCCGCCTTCCACTTATTACTATCTTAGGCAACCATTACTTATGCTAATTCCATCTTAGGTTACTAAATTTCTGACAATGGAGTGTTCCTTTGGATTATCAAAGTAGTCATTGATAATCAAAGTATTTATGCATTTAATAAAACATTTTCCAATAAAAAACTACTTAATGCATAAAAAGTCATGTTCACAGCAAATTTCCATGACTTCAAGGGGGAATGTATGCTTATTTCACTTGCTTTAGATAGTGGGAAAATAAGAAATGAAGTTAAGGGGTATAACTTTCCTCATTCTTTTTGGAAAAATGCACTATATTTCTCTACATATTTGACTTAAATGGTAGCATTTTATTTTCTCCATCTTATTTTCACTAAGCCTTTGAGAGTAGGAGTCACTAGCACTTTCCTTTCCATTATTGCCATAATATGCACTCTGATTAAACATGGCCCAGGAAAGCCACAGAACAGCGGGAGGCCAGCAGTTCCTGCCTGCCCCACCCACCTCCATAGAATCTGGGTTTCTCCCTTCAAGACTGGGTTCTGCGATTAGTCCTCTTTCCCTTCTTATACACAGCTCTTTGTCAAGAGAAAGCTATTTTACAATCTGGTGTGGAGATCCAGGGCATACCCTATTCAGGCAGGAAATTAAAAGGTGCTTCTTTCTATTTACTGCAGAGAGGCAACAAGAGATGGTAGTGGGAATGCACAGGCTTTCAAAATCAGCTAGGCCTGAGCTGGAGTAATGATTTACTGTAGGTTGCAATAATTTTTGCAATAATTTATATGTCTTACATATAATTGAAGCTTTTAGTTTTTCCTTCATGTCCTCCTCTTCTAGGATGTATTTGACAAAAGCATCTAAATCAAACTAGTTTCAACTATAAGGATTTTACTGGTCTGTGAACTTGGAAGTCCTAGATAGGACAGCTTCTCAGTGACCAAACCCCATGGCCCTTGATCCCTATATTTGTACTTCTTTTGTTCCTCTGTCCTTAGTGAAGTGACTTCATACCCAGGTTAGATGCACTTAGATGCAGGTTAGAGAACAATTTTTGAAGAATGTCCAGAATGTCTTACAGAAGGTGAGGGAAAGCTTTTGCAGAAGCCCCGGGAACCCTATCCCTGGTCTCAAGGCGTCAATTTGCCAGACTTTGGAAAGGAGGATGGGATTTCATTTAGACAACTAAGACTCTCCTTGGGAACTGAGGATTGGGTCAGCTTTCTCTGCGGTTTCTGAGGTGAAGAGAAAACTCATGGAAAGAGATCAAGACTTTTTTAAGTATATTTTATTGATTATGCTGTTATAGTCCCATTTTTTTCTCCCCTTTAGTCCCTTCTGCCCTGTACCCCCCTCCCACCAGCATCCCCCCTAGTTTGTGTCCATGAGTTATATGTATACGTTCTTTGGCTTCTCCATTTCCTATACTACTCTTAACCTACCCCTGTCTATTTTGTGCCAACCATTGCTGCTGCTTGTTTCCTGTACCTTTTCCCCGATTCTCTCCCCTCCCCACTCCTCACTGATAACCCTCCTTGTGATCTCCATTTCTGTGATTCTGTTCCTGTTCTAGTTGTTTGCTTATTATTTATTTATTCTTTTAGGTTCAGTTATTGATAGTTGTAAGTTTGTTGTCATTTTACTGTTCATATTTTTGATCATCTTATTTTTCTTAGATAAGTCCCTTTAACATTTCATGTAATAACGGCTTGGTGATGATGAACTTCTTTAACCTGACCTTATCTGGGAAGCACTTCATCTGCCCTTCCATTCTAAATGATAGCTTTGTTGGATAAACTAATCTTGTATAGAGGTCCTTGCCCTTCATGACTTAGAATACTTCTTTCCAGCCTCTTCTTGCCTCAGAAAGGTTTCTTTTGAGAAATCAGCCGATAGACTATGGCAGGGGTGTCAAACTCATTTTCACCAGGGGCCACATCAGCCTCACGGTTGCCTCCAAAGGGCCAAATGTAATTTTAGGAGTTTATAAATGTAACTACTTCCTAACTAGGGGCAAAGAGCTTGGCACTGCCTCCAGGTAGAAACAAGTTGCCAGGCCAGATAAAACAAGGTGGAAGGCCTTGTGTTTGCCACTTATGGTCTAAGGGTACTCCTTTGTAGGTAACTGTCTCCTTTTTTCTTGCTGCTTTTAAAATTCTCTCCTTATCTGTAATCTTGTGTAATGTACTTATGGTGTGCCTTGGTGTGTGCTTCCTTGGGTCCAGCTTTTTTGGGACTCTCTGAACTCCCTGGGCTTCCTGGAAGTCTATTTTCTTTGCCAGATTGGGGAAGTTCTCCTTCATTATTTCTTCAAATAAGTTTTCAATTTCTTTCTCTTCCTCATATCCTTCTGGCACCCCTATCATTCGGATATTGGAACATTTAAAGTTGTACCAGAGGTTCCTAAGTCTCTCCTTATTTTTTTGAATTCTTGTTTCTTCATTCTATTCTGGTTGAATATTTCCTCCTTCTGCTCCAAATCATTAATTTGAGTCCTGGTTTCCTTCCCTTCACTGTTGGTTCCCTGTACATTTTCTTTTATTTCACTTTGTAGAGCCTTCACTTTTTCCTCCATTTTGAAGCCATACTCAACTATTTCTATGAGCTTCCTGATTACCAGTGTTTTGAACTGTGCATCTGATAGTTGGCTATCTCTTCATTGCTTAGTTTTATTTTTGGAGCTTTGATCTGTCCTTTCATTTGGGCCATATTTCTTTGTCACGGTGCACCTGTTAAACTTTGTAAGGGGCAGAA
Organism: Tonatia bakeri; assembly: GCA_004024845.1. Lineage (NCBI taxonomy): Eukaryota > Metazoa > Chordata > Mammalia > Chiroptera > Phyllostomidae > Tonatia > Tonatia bakeri. Next base: position 158,256 of record PVIA01001163.1, on the reverse strand, counting down.
CCTTAGGCATTTGCCAGCAAGATCAAGACTTTTGTTAGGAAGGAAGAAGGAGGGAATAGATGCAGGATAAATAAGCAACAATCCAACACACCCACAGCACCCACAGCTCATGCATTTTTTTCTCTTACTTCTGCTTACCTCCAAGTAAACTGCTCTCTCTGTTTGGCTCCAGGTTAAAACTGTTCAGCCATGTGGCCTCAGAGGTCTTTCATGTTTACCGATAGCATTTCCCTGGGCACACAGCCTGTACTAGTCTTAAAGAGTCTGCCCTCTTTCTTTGTCCTGCAGTCTTTCTTTGTGCTTTTGGTAGCTTGGCTTTTCTGAATAGGATTCTGTATATTCTCTCATTAATCAATCCTCTCCTTGGCACTGTCACCGTCTGAGGCTTCCAGGCTCCTGGTTGAGATTTCTGTGGTCTTCCCAGTGAGTTGCCTCTCCCAGGAACTCATCATCTGGTCTTTTCTTGTTACTGACTTCGGCAGCAATATTGGAAAATAAAAAATCCCAATTATGTTTGATTAATCTCCATCCATGATACCAAATTCTTTTTGATTTCCCACTTTATTTTCATTACCCTCATGCAGGGACATGGATTTAGTAGAGGAGAAAATAGGAGGGTGGGAGAAGCAGCCTGGGTATATTCAGCACAGGCTTCTGCCGGAAGAGCCACAGTCGTGATTTAGTGTGACAAAATGATGCCCCTGAAGGGAAGCCTTCACAGTTTATAGATTGGAGGACGAGGCTACCCAGTCCCTCATCTACAACACAGAGAACAGCTCCTCTTGCTTTGTTTGGGAGAGTTGCTGCCACAGAGGCAAGGGAAGGCATTACGCCCCTGCAGTCACATCCTCACTAGTGAATAATTTCAGGGAATTTTAAGGCAGAGTCCCAATTTTTCAGAAACACAAATTAAAAACTGATTTATTACAAGGTTGTTTTTTTACTCCTGACAGCAACTATGTGTCCTAATCTGTCAAACTCTTTTTCTCCAGGAAGGAACATGCATTACTCTGAATGAAGAGGGTGAAGCTGGCTACTTTTCTATATTCTCTTTCAAACACAATACTGTTTTTGGTCTCTTGGTAAGAATAATGAAACTAACTTGGCACTTGTAGATGCAAACTTTAAGATCTTTTACACGTGTTCAAGGCACTAATAAAAGGGTCAAAGAGCCAAGTGACATTATTATCATGATATTAGCCAGCTTTAACTGGGTACATATTCTGTGCCAGGTACTAACTTACTTAGTCTTCACAAACTGCTATGAGGGTACGTGATATTATTCATCTGCTACAGCTAGGACCTAGAGGAATTAAGTAATTCACCCTAGTTCACCCAGTTGGTAAACAGCAGAACTGGATTCAAACTGGCAATCTGTCGCCAAAGCTCTTGCTCTTGACCACTTGCACCTTAGTTGCAAGTCTGCCGCCCAGCTCTGTAACACATTCTTTGCATGGTAATACATTGTGTTGCTTCTCTTACCCCTAGGACTATTCCTTGCTTTCTTTTTTCTTTCTCTATTCCTTTTCTCTCTCCTATTTGTTTTCAATATTCCAATGACCTTTCCATGTGGATGGAGGTTCATGCAGCCCAAGAGAGGTCTGACAAAGATGTCTCTGCATTTATTTTCATCAGGAGGTTTAGTTTTAGTCAATTGTCACTAGATTCAAAACTTTAGGGACCAGGTTTGTGTCTTCACCACTGTATCTCAGCATCCACCACAGGGCCAGAGACGTGGCAGCAGCAAGTGTTTATGGAAAAAGATCATTGTCCATAAACAACTTTGCCACGTTAGTGTGCCCTTCATAAGGACTTCCTTTGGCCCTTCTCCCATGTTGACTGTCGGCTCTTTCAGCCTTTCTAAAGCCTTTGTGAGAAGGACTCAGGAAACAAAGAGATTCTCAGGGAACTAAAACAAAACAAAGCCAAAAACAAGCAAACAAAAAAACCAAAACCTTTTTAGAGGAGGGGGAGGCTGACCAACATCGTGACGTAGGAGGCTCCTGAACTCCTCTCCACAGACACTGAATTGACAGCTACACACAGGCAATTACATCTGAGAGAAATCTGGAAATGAACCGAGCAATTCCTACACAGTGGAAGAATGAGAAAATACCCACAACAAAATGGGTAGGAAAGGCTGAGACCCACTCTTGCTCCAAACCCCACCCTCAGCACAGTGCCATACAATCTGAAGAAACTCCTCGCTTCTAGCCTCGTCCTGAAAAGTAAAGGACATGATCTTATATATGGAAAACCTTAAAGTCACCACCAAAAAACTGTTAAAACTAATAAACAAATTCAGTAAAGTTGCAAGATACACAAATCAATACACAAAAGTAAGTTGCATTTCTGTACACTAACAATGAACTATAAAAAGAGAATAAAACAATCCTATTTACAATTGCATCAAAAAGAATAAAACACTTAGGAATAAATTTTACCGAGGAGATGAAAGAACTGCACACTGAAAACATCAATAAGACGTTGATGAAAGAAAGCGAAGACATGAATAAATGGAAAGGTATTTCGTGCTCATAGACTGGAAGAATTAATATTGTTAAAATATCCGTATTACCCAAAGCAATCTACAGATGTAATGCAATCCCTATCAAAATTCCAATGGCATTTTTCACAGAAAAGTTTTTCATAGGAAAGATAAATACTGCAGGGAATCACACTTATGTGCAATCTAAAAATGTTTTAAAAAGTCAGGCTCACTGAAACAGAGAGTAGAGAGTAGTTGACAGGGGCTGGAGAGTTGGGGAAGGGGAAAGGGAGGTTGCTACAGCGATATAAACTTTCAGTCACAAAATGAATATGGTCTGAGGATCTAACGCATAACAGGGTGACTGAAGTTGATAGCATTGCAGAGTATTATGTGCTCTAAATTTGCTAAGTAAATAGTATTTAAATGTTTTCACCAACAAAAAAAAGGAGAGAGAAAAGGTAAATACTTGAGGTGATGGATAAATTTATTAACTTGATGGGAGGAATGCTTTCACAATGTCTGTGTATATCAAATTTTCACGTACCCTTTAAATACCTTACAATTTTATTTGTCAATTATGGCTCACTGAGGCTGGAAAAAACCCCAAAACGTTCTAGAGATTTTTCCTGTGATTGTGGCAATGGGAGAGAGATGACATAGGAACAAATTCTGTGTGAAATTTTTGCTCGGAGGCCCCTGTAATTAAAATTTAATTGAACTTTCATCACTGCATGTGATGGGATGTTATGTTTGTCTAATGAGCCCTTATATTTTCTCATTTTCCCATTGTCAGCTGTAGGAAATCTGAGGCTGGAGAATGTGCGAGAACAGATTTCAGAGACTGAAGGTGCATGGCATAAATGGATCCTGACTGAAAACACCGCCTGGCGTCTTCACAGGGCCACATGTAGGTGGCAAGAGAGGCGAGGAAGAGGTAAGAGTTGGGTAAAGGCCATGGGGGGAGATTAGCTATTTTCTACTGCATGTTTTTATATTCTGGTGAAAATGTTCAATTACACAGTGTGCTTATTTAAATTCATTTTAGTAAGAGATAAAATTCTCAGGAGAAAGATTATCAACTTGCCTATTTATTAAAACTAAAGCAAGCTGTGGCTGAAAATGTTTAAGTAAGATTTAGGCTGTGGGGGAAACCATGCTGAACTGTCACGGATCACGTGGCCACGGGCTGCAACATTGTCAGTGCGTTTGCTCCAGCAGCACTGAGTGACTCCGTCTCCTCCCCTGGCCTTTGGCTCCACTGGCTTGTGGCCATTATCCATTCTCAGGGTTTAGCTATGAACAACAGTGTCATCACTTGGAAGTCTGAGCATGAGGATCTTTCACTTTGGGCCCAATTCTGACTAAAGTTCTCTAGCAGTCCAAGCCTGTCTTTTTGCCATAAAACTGATGCATTTCTCATACTTTCATTGTTTTCACCTTAGAGCCTCACTTTTCTCATCTATTAAATGGAGAAACTAGATGTTGAAGTTTCCCCCAGCTCTCATCTCCTGTGGCATCTGTGATCTGCCTGTCTTTGAAAGCATAGTAAGGGAGATCACCAACGGGGCACCTCATTTTAGGTAGCAGATGAGTTTCTGAAAAAGCACGTGTTCAGAAAACTGTATTTTAAGCCTGCCAGAAAAGATTTCTGAAGGAAATTTTTAGTGACTGGCTTTGAAAAGTTCTTTTCTCTAGTGTCACTTAATTTGATGTGTTTTGACAGCTCAACTTAACCACAAATCTGTGATTTTCTGTCTATAAAATACAGAGTGAGGCAAAAGTAGGTTTACAGTTGTTCGTATAGAAAACAATGCATTGAAATAATAATACAAGAATAAACTCTGTGTTTCTTGTAGTCACAACTGTAAACCTACTTTTGCCCCAGCCTGTATATACTTGTTTTACCCTCTGCTTGTTAAGTGATAAAAGCATCAGGAAAACTGTCTTCATGGGGCTGTGTGGAAATCATCTGAAGAGTTAAAGATACAGTACTTGCCTCTGGGAGAGTGTCTGATGTATGTATATAGATAATCAAAGAACAGAAACCAAGGTCTTAAGTTATAATATCTTATTTTATTTTTAAATCATACTTCTTAAAGTTGGTTATTTTTATTTTACAATTACAGTTTACATTCAGTATTATTTTGGATTCATTTCAAGTATATAGAATAGTGGTTACACAATTGTATACTTTACTAAGTATATAATGTTGATTTTTTAAAGTTGTGGAAAAATACATAAGTTCCCATCATTTTATTACATAACATAGTTCGAATGAATGAAACATAAACCTTCTGTGTCGGAAACCAAGAGGGAAAACAGATTCCAAGTGGTAAGAGGTGGCCAATGTGGGAGTTTGGGCTGCGTGCCAGATTGAAGACCTAAGGGCTGCAGCTGAGGCCTGATCCGTGGCCCAGGAGCTGGAAGTGCCAGGGAAGTGCGCCCCCTCTCCTGAGCTTCGCCAGAAGGGGAACAGTGAAAGGTCTGGGCCATAGGCCACTGTGAGGTGGATGGGATTTAAATCTACCTACCTGCATGGTCCAAGAACTGAAACCGAAGAAATAACGCAAAAACAGGTCCAGAACCATTGAAACCCTCAGGGGCACCAGCAGAAGGAAATCTTACGCTCTTCTGTACCATAGCCACATTTTTTTCCATCCAGGGCTCACAGAACTCCCAGAAAAATGAGTTTACATGCAAAGAATTACAAACCTCTAGGAGAAATGAACACTGTGGGAGAAAGTAAACACCCAGAAATGAAATATTTACACCATAATTGAGAACATTATAACACTTGTAATTCTCTGGAAATGGAAGTCTCTCATATCTGGATATTGCTCAATTTTTGTATAATTAACTTTGGTACTTTTGTATAAAAGTAGGATTTTAACATTGATAATTTGCTTTTTTCGTCCCTATTCTCCTGGCTTAAAATACTATTATTTTAATTTCTAAATAATTATTATTTCTCCTTAATCTCAGAACCTCCTTGTATGTTTCTTCTCCCATCACTATTTTATTTAATTTACCATTTCTTCCCTTTTTATTGATTTTGTCAGGTGACACTAGTTAACAAAATTATACACGTTTCAGGCGCACAGTTCCAAAGCACATCATCTGTACACTGCATTGTGTGTTCACCGCCCAAAGTCAAGTCTCCTTCCATCACCATTTATCCCCCCATACCCTCCTCCACCTCCTCTATCTACCCTCCCGCCACCAGCAGTCCCTGGAATGTTGTCTGTGTCAATGAATTTTTTCTCTTTTTTCCTCAATCCCTCCATCCACCCCAGACTGTAACCCCCCATGCCAAGAGCTGTCAGCCTGCTCTCTGTGAGTCTGTCTCTATTTTTCTTGTAAGTTCATTTTGTTCATTAAATTCTACATATGAGTAAAATTGTGTGATATTTGTCGTTCTCTGACTGGTTTATTTTACTTGGCATAATGCTCATCAGTTCCATCCATGCTGTCAAAAATGGTAAGATTTCCTTCTGTTTTATGGCCAAATAGTATTCCATTGTATAAATATATTAATATCACAGATATTTTTATTCACTCACCTACTGATGGGCAGTTCGGCTGCTTCCAAATCTTGGCTATTGTAACTATTGCTTCAGGGAATGTAGGGGAGTATATATTCCTTTGAATTAGTTTTGGGTTTCTTCAGATATATTTCGAGAAGTAGAATCACTGGGTCATAAGGCTGTTCCATTTTTAATTTTTTGAGGTATCTGCATACTGCTTTCCACAGTGGCTGTACTGGTCTGCATTCCCACCAACAATGCAGAGGGTTCTTTTTTTCTCCACATCCTCTCCAGCACTTGTTGTTTATTGATTTATTGATGATAGCCATTCTGATAGGTGTGAGGTGCTAAATCATTGTGGTTTTAATTTGTACCTCTCTGATGGCTAGTGATATTGAGCATCTTTTCATATGTCTATTGGCCATCTGCATGTCCTCTTTGGAAAAGCATCTATTCAGGTCCTCTGCCCATTTTTTAATTGGACTTTTGTTTTGTTTGTTTGTTTGTTTTTTTGGTGTGGGTTGTGTAAGCTTTTAAATAAATTTGAAGTATTAACCCTTTATCAGATGTATCATTGGTGAATATGTTCTCCCATTCTGTGGGTTGTCTTTTCATTTTGTTGATGATACCTTTTGCAATGCAGAAGCTTTTTAATTTGATATAGTCCCATTTGTTTATTTTTTATTTTTTTATTGATTGTACATTAGAGTTGTCCCAATTTTTTCCCCCTTTGCTCACCTCCACCCTGCACTCTCCACTCCCTCTGACGATTACCCCTCCTTTGTTCTTGACCATGGGTCCTGCACATAACTTCTTTGGCAACTCTGTTTCCTGTACTTGCTCTTAACATCCCTGCCTATTCTATACCTACCAATTTGTGCTTTTGAATCCCTTCACCTTTCCCTCATTCCCCCAGATGCCACCATTCCAGTGTTCTCCATATGTATGATTCTGTTTCTGATTTCATGTTTGCTTAGTTTATTTTTTAGACTCAATTGTTGATAGTTATGTATTTATTACCATTTTAGTGTTCACAGTTTTGATATTCTTTTTCTTAAATATGTCCCTTTAACATTCCATTTGTTTATTTTTCTTTTGTTTCCCTTACCTGGAACAATATATTGACAACTGCTACTGAGGTATCCAAGATTTTACTGCCTGTGTTTTCTTCTAGGATTTTTATGGTTTTGAGTCTAACATTTAAGTCTTTAATCCATTCTGAGTTTATTTTTGTGTAGGATGTAAGTTGGTGGTCTGGTTTCATTTTTTTTAAGCACATATCTCTTCAATTTTTTCAAAATCATTCATTGAATAGCCAATCTTTACACCATTGTATAGTTTTGCTTCTTTTGTCAAATATTAATTTACTATAAAGGTGTGGGTTTGTTTCTGGGCTTGCTATTCTTTTCCATTGATCTGTATGTCTGTTTATATGCCAGTACCATGCTATTTTGATTATTATGGCCTTGTAGTATAGTTTGATATCAGGTAACATGATTCCTCCAACTTTATTCTTCTTTCTCAAGATTGCTGTGGCTATTCAGTTTTTTCTGTTTTCATATAAATTTTTGGAATGTTTGTTTCAGTTCTGTAAAATATGCCATTCATATCACAATAGAAATTTTATTGAATCTATAGATTGCTTTAAGTAGTATAGACATTTTAATGATGTTAATTCTTCCTATCTATGAACATAGTATATGCTTCTGCTTATTTGTGTGTTTTTCAGTTTCTTTCTTCAGTGTCTTATAATTTTCAAAGAACAGGTTCTTTACATCCTTGCTCAAATTTGTTCCTAGGTATTTTATTCTTTTTGGTGAAATTGTGAAAGGGATTGTTTTCTTAGTTTCCCGTTCTGATAGTTTATTATTGCTCTAAAAATGCAACTGAATTCTTGGTATTTATTCTGTAACTTGCTACTTTACTGAAGTCATTTGTCACTTCTAGTAGTTTTTTTGGCAGAATATTTAGGGTTCTCTCTATATAGTATTATGTCATCTGCAAATAATGACAGTTTTATTTTTTCCTTCCTAATTTGGATGCCTTTTGTTTCTACTTCTTGTTTGATTGTTGTGGCCAGGACTTCCATTATTATGTTGAATAAGAGCAGTGAAAGTGGACATTCATGTCTTATTCCCAACCTTAAGGGAAATGCTTGCAGTTTTTGCCTGTTGAGTATGATGTTCATTGTGGGTTTGTCTTATATGACCTTTATTACATTGAGGTATGTTTCCTCTCTTCCCAATTTGCTGAGAGTTTTGATCACAAAGGGGTGTTGGATTTTACCAAATGTTTTTTTTTTTTTAGCATATATTGGTATGATCATGTGGTTTTTAATCTTTCATTTTGTTTATGTGGGATATCGTGTTTATTGATTTGCAGATAATATACCAACCTTGCATCTCCAGAATAAATTCCACTTGATCACTGGGTATGATTTTTTAAGTAAATTGCTGGATCTGGTTTGCTAGTATTTTGTTGAGAATTTTGGCATCTATGTTTATCAGGGATATTGGCCTACAAATATCTTTCTTTGTAGTGTCTAGAGGCTGTGGAATTAGGGTAATGCTGGCCTTGTGAAAATGAGCTTGGCAGTATTCTCTCCTCTTGAATTTTTTGGAATAGTTTGAGAAGGATAGGTGTTAGTTGTTCTTTGAATATTCAGTTTCTATGTCCTTTTTCATGCTCTTGTAGTTCTCACTAACTTTTTTGAGCATAACTATAACCATTTTTAAAACTCTGTATCTGATAATTTTCTTGCCTCCATTTCATTTAGCTCTTTTTATGGAGATTTCTCCTATTTTTTTTATTTGGTGCATGTTTCTTTGTCTCCCCATGTTGGCTGTTCCTTTTTGTTTGTTTCTATGTATTAGATAGATCTTCCATGACTCCCAGTCTTGGTAGAGTAACCTTATGTAGTATGTGATCTGTCTCTATTTTTGTGTCTTAAAATGATCATTCTGGCTGCTGTGTAAGCCAGATGAATGGCTAATGGATGGATGTAAGACATAAAGGAGCAGGAGACTGTTTTAGAGGCTTTTGCAGTGATGCAGGGGAGAGATGGTTATAGCTTGAACTAGAATGTAGAAGCAGAGGGTATAAAACATGGTCAAATTTGACATGTATTGTGAAGCTCAAGTCAGTCGTATTTGCTGTAGGTTGAATATGGAGGTTTCGAGAAAGGAGTTAAGAATAACAATAAGTGTTTTGGTGTATTTGAGCAAATGTTTCTGCTATTTACCAAGCCAATGAATACGAGGGTAAGGAACAAGTTTAGGGGGATAGGAAAGAGGCATCTCAACTGAGCTCTTGGTAGCATTTGATATATATCATTACTCCTTTCTTGAAACATTTTCCTCATTTGGCTCCCTGCCTTACTTGCCACTCCTGTTTCTTTTCTAGATCCTCCTCCTTTTCCCAGTCCACAAGGGTTGTAGTAACGTAAGGCTATCCTCATTATTTCGGCCTAGGTTATCCTTCATTCTTGCAACTCCAGAATCATATAAATAACTTCCTCAGCTTGTCAACTTGGATATCCAATAGACGTCTCAAACTCTTGACTCCACTTTTTTTTTTTAATCAAGATTGGTATTTCTCAATGAACTTCAAATATTCTATAGTGGGCCTTTCTGTTTCCTGTAAATTGTGTCCTTAGATTACACTGGGAGCTTCTCAGAATTTTTTTAGATTATTAGTGATATAATATTACTGGCTAAGGCTTTTCCTTGGCCATTATATGTCAGATTTGGTTCATTCAAAAATGTTGTTGGAGAGCTTTATTAGGGGTTTCTTATCTAAGTGTGTTTTATAACTTAGTCCTTCAAAAGTGTGCTTATCTAGAAGTAATATGGCTGATGATGTTATTGTGGTAATACCTTACCAGGCTGATTTTGTTGGTGAAATTCAAAGCTCTTCATTGTGACTTTTGGTGTTTGTGATGGGCATTACATGATTTCACTAAATATTCAGGTTTATATCCTCAGTGCATCTTCTCTTGTTACTTACTTTAATACTGAATGGAATATTTTTAGCATATGAATCCCAGGAAGCAGAATGATTGGTTAGAAGTGTTTCTTAAATATTTGAAAAATTTTCTTCATTGTAGGTAATCAGTATTGTTCATATTTGAATTCCATGGGGTTTTAAGTTCAAAAGTCATTTTCAAAATATGATTCCCAGGAGACACGCTGTTTGCTGGTATGACGGAGGAGAAGGGCATGGAGTTTGGGAGTCAGATATTCCTAGATTCAAATTCCACTTCTTCCACTTACCAGTTGTGGGAACTTGGGCAAACATCAGTTTAAGTATCATCAGGCTTCTTTAAGCATCAGTTTCCTCATTTGTATTAAGGAGGAAATAATTGCTTTTGCCAGACGAATTCACTTAATTGGTGTACATAACAGGTCAGCATACTGTCTGGCAGTTGGTTGTATCCCTTTTCTACCTCCTTTGTTTTCTGCAATCAAATTTCAGTGTGGTGCTTGTTATTGAGTTACTTGACATTAGATTTCTACTGCCTGTGGTTTAACACTTTTCTTTTTAAATAGTATTGTAACCTTGTTGCCAAATAATAATATTTTAAAAAATAAGATTCTTGGGCAATAGGATTCCCAGGTGAAATCTAAAGTATTTCTTCCCTAAGATTCTAGAGGGATTTGGTGGAGGTTTACTTCATCAACCCAAAGAACCTAACATGAAAGAACTGAATTTACAGGAGGGAGAGATAGCAGTGAAAGTCTGGCTTTAGGTCAGTGAGCTAGTGCTTGGAGGGGCCAAGGGCAAGCTGAATGTAGAGTTCTGGGCCCACAGCTCGGTTTCAGTCAGGGACGGCTTTAACTCAGTGTGGATTTTTCATTAGAAGGAGAGTCTTACACCTTAGAAAAGTTTAGATACTTTGCCTCTTTGGTATATGATCTTGGGACCTGAAGACAATTTAATTACAAAGTCAAAATGAATAATATTCATGCTAACAGTATGCTAAAACTCTCTTCATATAGCCTATGGTGTTTCACAAGAGTTAAGACTAATTTGTAGCTAACATTTGACAGGATTCTTATTTCTATTTAAATGTACAGGCCATGACTATTCATCAACCAATTACTAAGCACACATGACCTCAAAGTTAGTTGAGTTTCTTGCCATACTTATAAACTCATATATTTTATTATTAACCAATGATTTCTAAATTAGACACTGTTGCTATATCAAAATGACTTTCTTGAGTGTGCAAAAGTTTGTGTTTATCTCCATGTCCTAATATTACCTTTTAGAAAGCATCTTTTGATGTAATATCTATTTCTCTTGGGTGTGAACCCATTTCCTTGTTTCTTAACAATTGCCTTGGTTAAGCCATCCCACTGCTTTAGATCCCTACTGGAAACATAGACATGTTCTCCCTTTCTGTCGCTTCAAAGCATTTGCAATATGCTCAGAAACTGAAAGGATAAATTGGGCTGTGCAACTCAAAATGAACAGAAGAGAAACAGCACCCATCAATATTGGCCCACAAAGGAATTTAAACTCATCATATATATTCATAAAGTATAATTAAGCAACAAGTTCTTATTTCTTTTTCTTGAAAGAAAAAGAGGCATAGAGACTGGAGGAGGAGAGCCGTATTATTCATACTGGCCGTAGTCGCCATGTGCCTGCTTGTCATGAAGAAGTAGAAACTTGGGTCGCATGAGGTCCTGAGAAGTCCTAGCTGCACCCTAATATGCTGATTTCAACTGGTGCTGCAAGAATTGTTAAAACATGAAACACCTGAGTATTTTTTTTTAAGGCACTGACCTTTTCCCCCTTGGATTGTCAAATAAAAAATGACAATGGCCAACATGACAGCCAGGAGTATAAATGAATCAAAATTATACCTATTTTGTCATATCAGCAACAAATAAATTTTTTTTGTTGTGCTACAAAATTTTAGTAATTAGTTTATGTGTGTCACGAGATAAAGAAGGTCGAAAATTGCTATCCTAGAACATCTTTTGATATTGTGTTACATAGAGTTGTGTTTCCCTCACTGAGGTCTCTTCCACAAAGGAGAGGAGTTCCCAACCTCTGGCAGTCAGTCACCTGGGAGCTTCTAAGAAATAGTGATGCTAAGTGGGGAGGTGCTGCTTTATTATTATTATTTTTTGCATGCCTTTCAGGTGTTAGTGAATTCAGATTTATACCCTTGATCATTCATTCATGCAATGGAAAATAACTGACTACAGAAAACTTAAGCTGTGTATGTTGCTAACAGCTGATCTGCATCCTGGCAGTTTCTTCTAGCTGCTCTGGAGCTTGCTATATGCTGTCATGGGAGGTTTCGGCCAAAGCCATTATTAAGACTCCTCAGGACAGTCGAAATGGGTTGTTTTGCTTCCATCTTCACATTCGTATATCTGCTTTTGTTGTACAGTCAGAGCCTTGACTGCCAATCCCTGACTCTGACTTTTCTTTACTTTCCTTCCACCTAGATCCACCCATTTCTCCCTTGTATAAGTCTGCCATGCCCCTTGACATGCTCATCTGTTATAGACTTCCCTGGTCCTGCCACTCATCCTATACTCTTGCTTCCCAAACTGACAACCTTACTTTGCCATTCTTGCTCCTGTTGCTCACTTGCCAACATCTTCCATGCCTGTTTGACATTCATCTGTTCCGGTGCTCTCCCTTCTCAAGCCTGAGTTCCACAGCTACTCCTCTTGACATCTACCCCCCTCTGCTAGCCACCCTCCTTTCACTCAGGAGACCACATTCTACATTTCCACCAAATTATGTGAAAAAGGGTCAGTTTTCCTTTCTTAAAAGTGATTCAAATCAAGCTGTGTTTTTGCTCTTCCTACGAGAAAGCCTTTGATATCTATGCCTGCCTGCATTTTGGTAAAATAACCCATTGGCAAGTAAACAGAAAATTCTCTAATGTGTAATTAGAGTATAATGTAAAATTACATACAGGGTGGGGCAAAAGTGGGTTTATGGATTTGAGTACATGAAATCGAGTTTATTCTTGTATTATTACCGGTTAATTATTGTATTATCTTCCACACAAACAAGTGTGAACCTGCACTTGCCCACCCTGTGTACTCATAGAGCACTGGGGCAGCAGGAGGCAGTTGGCATGTAAAATACAACTTGCAATTGCAAATAATAATAGTTACATATAAAGTAATTAATTTTTCACATCTTGTAAAATACAGCAAGGAAAATAAATCAGAAGCTGAAGTCTCAGGTCTGGAAGAAGTTGTCAACCTTAATAAACATCAGAGTTTGGATAAGTGAGATTTTAAGAAAAAGGCCAGATAAATGAACACATCTGCAGACTAACTGATACTTTCTCCCCTTATGAGCATCATTTCTGTCCAAGGTAGGACTGCATCAAAATCAGGCTTGTGGATAAATTTGAGGACCTGTTTAGTTTGGAGCTGTGTCAGTTTATTGGGAATTCCTTGTGCAGTCTGGCTCTGAGAGGGGAAAAGGCATGTGTTTGTAGCTCAGATATTGTTTATGAGTTTCCCAATATATGTTTAGTTGGGCATAATTGGAGTTAATGGCTCTCAGCTTGCAGAAACAAGGGCATTTGACCATTTGCATTTTTAAGTAGTGGGAGTTCAACATGGTAAACAGAATATGCACCATTATAAAGTAACCCCTCCCCTTTTTTAAAGAAACAGAAATGCAACAAAATCTGGGTGTCCTAATAGAATTGAACATTCAGATTAGGAGCATTCAGGAATAATCTTTCCAAGGGAAGATATGGCCCAACATGAATATTAAACATTAATGTTTAAAAGTAATAAATCTCATTTTTACAGAAGATTTCTTTAATTGAGCAATTCTGGTTTAAGTTCCTGGGAAATAAAGCAAAAAACCCCGGTCCCTTGTGTATCCTTGACACAATGAGAAAACAGTATTAGGTTATTTTGTTTTGTTTTTCCTTGAAAGGTAACAGGGCAGTTTCAGATTCCCAAAATGGATTTCCATCCAGATAATGGACTCCTCGTTACCCAATTTTCAGTCACTTCAGAAGGGGTGGCCTGATTTTTGCTTTGTTGCCGTGTTAAAGGAGGCCATTTTCAGGTGATATAATGGAAACCCTATGGCTTTTTGGTCTTATTGTATCATTAAAATGTCAACCCTTGAATGGAAAATAACTCACACTTTATTCAGAAGTCTCTGATTCCTGGAATTTTGAACAAAGATTTCATATTTTCCAGGAATAATTTTCAACGTTTGTAATTTTTGCTATTAAGTCACCTTTACAACTTAATGTAAAAAACAACAACAACAACAACAGGATAACATCTTTTTCTGAAAGCTTCCAGGAAAATGGGAGACAAAACATTCAAAGATATCAGTCAGTTTTGAGTTAGAGTCCAAGTATTTAGGGGATTTCCATATTGATCTAGACCAGTAGTTCTCAAAGTATATCCTCCTTCCCCAGCAAAAGTTTTTGTTTACCTGGGGATTGTTAGAAATGTAAATTTTCAGCTTCTACCCCAAACCAACTGAATCAGAAACTCTTCAGGTGGAACCGAGCAATCTCTATTCTAACAAGCATTCCAGATGATTCCATTATATGCTAGAGATTGAAAAATTATGGGTTTGTTTGTCAGCTCATTCATTCAATCAACAAATTTATATTGACACCAAATATATACCAGATGATAGTGTTCTAAATTGCTATTGAGGAATGACGACAAGGAAAATGAGAGAAAAATGGAGGTCAAGATTGTATATCAGGATCACCTCAGAGAGTTGTTAAAATAAAGATGCCTGGACCCTACCTGAACCCACTGAACCACTGCCTTCCTGGTATTAGCTGTGCCTCCAGCCAAGGAATAGGAGTAAGCAGAAGGGTGAGAGCTTTCCTAGCATCTGATGAAAGGGTAACTTACTGATGGAAGTTTCATTCTCTGTGGGCTAAGACTGAACACCAAGCAGGAGTGTTCCTGGCTGGAGGCATAATTTGGTGGCAAGTCTGTATACTGCATTTGCACGAAGGGACAGGAAGCAGACAGAGACATCAAGGCTCCTAAGGAATGGGTGTAAGTTTCCAGCCATCACTCATCTGAGATTGTATTTTATACATCAGTATTTACAGAACTCTTCCTGATGCTGAGGTCCAAAGCACAGGGCTCTGGCAGAGCATGTGTGGTGTTAAAGAGGACCTTAGGTTCCACCCGGACTGGACCATCAATTTTTCCAGAATATTTTCCACCTCCTCCCATTTCCTAGACTTTGATCAACCTCCTTCTGCCATCTGGAGTGCCTCCACCTCACTTCTACTTGTTAAAATAATCCCATAAATTCACTAGGGCACAGTTGAAAACCCCTGTTAAAACACTCTGCCCTCCCCATTTAATACAGTGTCTCCTTCCTTCAGTTTCTTCACGACATTTGTGTGGGTCCTGTGTACACATTACCTCATGTGTAGAAATATACATGGTTTCCAATAAAAAAATCTAATTTACTCATCAGCCACCCATCAGCTGTAGAAGACGCTTGATATTGCTATTTCAAGTTTACTCAGTCACTAGCCAATCAGGATTAAATTCAGTCAGTTAAGGTTTACACCCCCTACCAGGGTTGGTGTCCTCTCCTGAGTGTTCTCTCTTTTCCATTCCAGTGTCCAGAAGGCACACTCATGGTGTAGGGCCGGTGATTGTGCCTGGTGGCCTTCTGTGGGGTCTCACTGTGTCTGTTCCTGAGCTGTCTCTGGCTGGTGTTGTTCCTTATCTGTTCTCTCAGTAGGGTCACAGTCTCTTGCCACTGTCTTCTCTCTTGCTCTACTCCCACCAGTGCTGCTGATCTTCTCAGGCTCACTGGTGACCCATAGTCCCCTGGCCTTGGGAAGGGTCCCTTTATCCCATTACACAGCATTGTCAAGTCAGTTTGAAGACTATTCATATACTGAGGTTCTTCGTTCTCAGATGCCTTTCTTGCCCCTCTGAAAGGACTCCATGGATTTTCGGGGTTGGTTTCACTTTGTGCTAGAGGGTAGGGGCAATCTCAGACTCTCTCAGCCTAAACACTTGCTACCAGTTCTGCCCTAACATCCCAGGTTGTCCCAGTTCACCAGGTAAGGAGTCTCCTCCAAGAGTTCTGGAACAAAGTGATGCTCAGTCCTCCAGCACTCTGGGATTCTCAGCCTACCTGCTTCTGCATCTTTCCTTCCCACCCAAAGCTTTCAGCCCCAGAGGGGCCCAAGACAGTAGCATCTGAACTCTCTGACCCTTTCTTCATTTTTGAAGCTTCCACTCCCAACCCCAGGACAGGCTTTTCCCAAACCCCTGCCCTATCCCTACCCTGCATCTCTCTCTCTCTATGTTTCAGTTAAAACCCCACAATCTAGCCCTTTAGGATCAACCAATTGGTATTTCAAAGCCCATTTTTTAGATTTCTGAGCAAAAAAGCTTTCTCCTTTAAAAGTCTAGCTCTTGCAGTTAAAAGCTAGAGATTTTCATCTAAATTGTGAACCCTCTAAATTAATACAAATCATAGTGTGGCTGTGACTTCTTTATTTTAGGCAGATACACCCTCACCCTGAAAACAACAAGCACTTCAGCCTCACTGTGTGGAGAGCTCTAGGTGGGCACGTTTGGTTGGGAATGAAAAATAGAGACATTGGAAAACAAGTGAAAAATATTTTTCTTATATATCTCTTTTGGCTTATAACATTACGCCTTTTATCATACTTGTATGTCTTCTTGTTTTCACATATATCTCCCACTTCTCTGCTTTCACTCAGGTTGTCAACTTGGGCTAAGGGTGGGGCCAGAGCCCTATTTATCTCTAACTCTTCGGCTGCTAATGTCATATCATCCTTATGTCTTGGCCTTTGAAAGTATTTGTTGCATTGTACTAAGTTTTTACTCAATATTTTACTCAATATTCAAATACTCAATATTTTATTTAGACTTACTTCTATAACATACCTATTTATTATTGAAAAAATTATCCTTTGCCTGTTTCTTATTTTTAAGTGACTATTTAAATCCTGAATAGAAAATGAAACTCTCAGGAATTTACTTCTGATTTCCTGAAGCCTACACTACCTTTATTTATAGTAGTGATACCTAAGCCACCACCTGGGTACTGATTGTCTTTTCTTTTTTTTAAATAAGGGCACTGACACTCATTAACTTTGCTTAATTAAAAGCACTCAAACATGATTCCCACAGATATTAACTACCTCCTCAAGTTCTCTCTCTCCCTTTCTCTCTCCTCACTTTCATCTAAATGTGCACTTGGATGTGGATGTAGAGACCCGCAGGAGGGTCTTAGACACACTGGCATTTGAGGAATGGATCTAGGCAGTTATGAAGTGGCGGCAGGCTAGCTGACTTGCTCATTTTCTGTCTCAAGTGTCCCAACTTCTAGTGGAGGCAACAAGAACCCTGAGGCAGGTCCCTGAAATCTGCAGGATGAGAGGAATATTAGCAGGTTTTTTTTCTTTTCAGTAGGACTCTAAAAGCACAGGCTTATATTGTTCAAACTAATAAAAAGCCTGTGGATACCAAAGGAAATACCGACCTAGGTATAGTGTTAATATAGATAGGTATACCTCCCTGTCTACAGCATTAGTTGTCATTTCATAGATCAAGATTTGCCCTTTCATTTCTCATAATTATTTCAACCATCAAAATATGAAGCTGGAATGTATCAGCCAGAGTCTTAGTTCCAGCTGACTTGAGCAGAAAGGGAATTTATTAAAAGGATAATGGTTCACAAAGAGAATCACCAGAAGCTGGGAGGATCTGGCTCAGGCTCTGTGTCCCTGAGGACCTTGGTGCTACAGGCGGAGTGTGAGGTGCTGCTCTTGGGTTGCCTAAGTGGACTCTGCTGGCCCAGGGCTCTGCATGCTGATGGTACTGCTGTCTCCTGGGAACCCGATCTCACTATCACAGCTGCCACTGCTGAAGCAGACTTCCCCTCTCTCCCATGATCCTTGCTGCTGAACATTGCTAGCAGGAGCAGGTGCATCTAATTTGGTCAGGCGCCGGCTGGTGCCCTACCTGCAAGGTCGGCTTGGGAACGTGAGAATTTACAATCTTAGTCTGGACAGTGGAAGATAGTTCTGCCTCTCAATTGAACTCACAGATTGGCAACTTTCTCAGGCAAAGGAAGACTGGAAGGGGGTTCAGACGAATGGCAGCCAAATGAAAAGATATATGGACTTGATACAATTAGAAAGAAGGTGGTGGTGAGCATGGATGAGAGCCATTTGTGTCAAACAGGCCTCTGCTTACCCAGAGGAAGATATGCATTCTTCTATTCCTACAATAGCCCATAGAAAATATTGTGAAGAAATAAAGAACTTGGTAAAGTCTAGTATCAGTCTCACTAAATCCTAATATTTTTATTTCCTCATTATTTCCTCTGGTGCTCCAGAAAGCAAACTTTGGTTGAAAGCCTCTACTCTTCTCTTGACATTATCTTCTTCAACACGTTGGCTTTATGTGCTGTCTCAGTGTTTCTCTCTCTTATCAAACAGGAAATCAAACAGGAATAATAGATGAGGCCCAAATTGTTGAAGGGAGAAAGACTTACCATAGCTTTCTGATGTCCTATGTGTTAAGCATCTACAGAAGGAAATAAATCATTTAGGTGAGGATATGAATAAATATAAATGTGACAGGCTTTTTCTAATTAGAAGAGAATAATTTTCTATCCTCACTTAAAACACAGACAAGAAACAACAATAAAGAAATGGACAGTAAGGGAGAAAAGCTAAGACAATAAGAGGCTTAATCTAGGAGGTCCAGTATTCTAACAAATAGGAATTTCATAAAAAGAAAATGCTGAAGAGGACATTTTAAAAGTAATAATAAAAAATTTTTCTTGGACATGGGTCTCTAGAATAAAAGAGTCCATCATGTACCAAGCACAATGAATAAAATAATGTAAACTCGTATTGAGGACATTTTTGTGAAGTTTCAGAGTAATAGGGATAAAGCTATAATTCTAAAAAACTTCCAAAAAGAAAAAAACAACAGACACATATAAAGGATTATGAATCAGGGTGGTGTCAGCTCTCTCAACAACACTGCAATCAGGAAGAAAATCTTCAAAATTCTGGGAGGAAAGTATTCTTTCCATACTTGCAGATTCATATCTGTCCCCCACCCCCAAACTCTGACACTTGTTGACCCAGTTAAATCATCATTTAAATGTGAGGAGAGAGTAGTTATTTCAGATCTACAAATGCACACAAAAAAATTTACTACCCATGCAATGTTTCCTCCCACCAATTCCTGAAGGGCTTGACCCACTAAACGAAAGATTAGACAGGATTTTATGAAATGTAATCCAGGAGAGAAGCAGGGGTAATTTCCAGGGCTCTAGCAAAGCATCTGGCCTGGAGAACAGACAGACTAGACTGAAACAGGAAGATGGAAAGCTCCAGGAAGGTGGTTCCTGGTTCCTTTGCCAGGTTTGGCCATTAAGAAAATTGCATGAGAACTGTTGACAGAGTTGTTGGAGGGTGTATGAAAATTTAGCCTAGTTTAAAATAAAAGCAAGCAAATGAGGAGGAGGAGAAGAAGGAGGGGGTGGGGAGAGAACAGGGAGAAGGAGAAAGAGGTTGAGAAGGGGGAGGAGGGCGCGGAAGGAGAGGAAGCACTTAATTTCCGGGGAAAACACAAACGAAGAAATGGAATCATAGTTCATGTCTTGGCTCAGCAGAGAACGATATTTATATAGTTAGATTTTATGAAATGATAACAATGAAAATCTTAAGTAGAGATTTAACTAAAAACTGTGATTATTAGAAAGATGAAGTAGCAGATGGGCATTATGAAAGAGCTAGAAACCCCACCTACCTTAGTAGGAAATCAATAAGTATGTATAATATTATGAATTAAGAGATAGTTACATACATTATTACTTACAAACAAGGAGGTAAATGATAGGAAAAAAAGCTGCTAGAAGTGAAAGTGATTGCCTGGGAAAGGAATTGGAAGACTAATTCAGTACAAGGTATTTTTTGTTTGGGTCTGTTAGACTTCTTAAACTGAGTACATGCCTTAGGTACAGAATGATTGCACTAGATAATTGTCGAGTATATAATAGATGAAAATTTGTAAGATGTGGTTACTCTGAGGAAGTTAAAAATGACCAAGAAACACTTTTGACCCTGAGTGAGCTTCCAAAGGAAATAAACAAATTTAAAAACAGTGAATCTATCATTATGACCTGTATTATCATCTTTATTTATATAAGAAATCCATGATTGAATGACCTTAGATATGAACTGCCTGATAAAGTAGTCACTAGCCCATATGAACATGTAAATTTAAATTTATTAGAATTAAATAAAATTAAAAATTCAGTCTATACTAGCTGTGTTCCAAGAACTCAGTGTAGCTAGTGATGACCATATTGCACAATGCAGACATAGAACATTGTCATAGAAAGTTACTCTTGTATTGAACAGTGCTGCCTCAGACCATTTGTATTTTCCCGTGGATCCTGAATCCTGTAAGGGCAAGGTTTTGGCTGCATGTTTGTTTTCCTATTTGTTTGGGAACCCAAGGGTACAGCTGCAGAGCAGTTATCCTACATTTACAAGATCAGTCTGCTGAGTTCCCACATCAAGTACGCTGGACCTAGGAGATTGAAAATTGCTCTCCAGCACTTCTGCTTGAATAACTAGGCTGTTTCTTCTAATTATAAAACTGTCAGTGAGCCAGGTCAGAACTATATAAAGAAAAGGAAATGCTTTTAGTATGATCTTGTCTTTCTTGTGTTTGGGAAGGTTGGAGGCATGCGTAGAGTGAGGTGGACAGTGGTGAGAATAATCTCACCACTGCCCAGAGGCAAGCCTCTTGATTATTGTGTTCCGAAAGACTGGTCCTCTTCCCTGTGTGTCAGAATCTCCTAGTGTGTGTAGGTGGCAGTGCTAGTGCAGGTGTAGATGGTGTTTGTGCTTTTGTGTGTATGTATGTGTCTGTGTTTTGGGGGATGTTTAAAAAACTCATTACTAAATCACATTATGAACCTAATGAATTGGAATCTCTGATGGTCAGGACCAGAAATCTATATTTTTAAACAAATTCCCCAGGCAAATCTTTGCATGTTAAAGTTTGAGATCCTTTGTGTAGTTAAGGATCTATGCAAGGTTCTTACTGAGAAGAAACTGAAAATTGCTATAAGACTCAATTGAATTGTGTTTCTACACAGATTTATGTTAAGTAAAATGTATCTTTGCTTTTTCTAATGCCTTATGCTTTTTCCATTAAAACTCTTTTAAAACAGTCTTCTAATAATTAAGTACTTGTTAAGTATCAGTGAAAACTTAACTATAAAGTATGGCATCCAGGGAAAATAGACTTTAAGATTTTTTAATGAAGACTTGTCCTTTTAGAGACTGTAAAAAGTTTTGCCTTGCCCTGGCTGATGTGGCTCAGTGGATTGAGTGCTGACCTGAGAACTAAAGGGTCACTGGTTTGATTCCCAGTCAGGGCACATGCCTGGGTTGTGGGCCAGGTCCCCATTAGGGGGCACATGAGAGGCAACCACACATTGATGATTCTCTCCCTCTACTTCTCCCTCCCTTTTCCTCTCTCTAAAAATAAATAAATAAAAATAAAATCTTTAAAAAAAGTTTTGCCTTTAGAACAAAAATTAATATATAACTTTGGGGCATACCATCCTTTCATTCTTCTCCTTGAACAAATCATCTCAGTTGGGCAAAACCCTAACTGTTCTTGGGGAATATTGTGGCTTGTAGGTGCCTGAAGATTTATATTGTGTTTATGGGTAGGATTAAGAAGTATTTAACAATTATCTCTAAATTTACATACATAAAGCAATCTAGTTTCTTGCCTTTGAGATTTAAAATTATAAAAACATATCTAGTAGACTGAAGAAAGATTCTGCTGAAGCCAGATCACAGAAAGGAGTCCAAAACCCCACAGAGAAAACTCACCTTTAGAAAGAAAGGTGGAGATCCAAGATGGTGGAGCAGTAAATGGAAGCTACAATGACCTCTTCCCAGGAACAATCTGGAATTACAACTACATTGTAGAGAAAGCATCCTGGATAACCAACTGAAAACTAGTTGGAGAGAAGCCTTATAACTAAGGATGACAGAAGAAACCATTTCACCATAATAAGACTGGTAGGGAGTGCAGAGACATGAGAGGGCTGTCTGCGTTCCCAGGGAGAGCAGCTGAATATCCACAGAGATATTTCAGTGGCAGGGGGTTCCCCTGAGAAGTGTGGGATCTAAACAATAGATGGGCTCCTAAGCCTATATAGCATCACAGCCAGAAAGGAACCAGATAACATCCAGCTGTGAAAAGCAGCAGGGTTTCTGTCTGCCAGAGAGAGAAGGCTAGAGACTGAGAAAACCTCTTAAAGGGCCAATGCACAAAATTTCATTTGCAGCTACTTACCCTGGGATACAGCAGAGGGAGGGCAGAGTGGATAGAGACACTTGAGGAGAGTCTGGGATTGGTGGCTCTGGGAAGAAAACTGAAGAAGTAGCCATCAGGATCCCTGTGCTGAGGCATTACCCAGCAAAGAAAGAAAATTATAGGCCAATATTCCTGATGAACATAGATACTAAAATCCTCGACAAAGTATTAGCAAACTGAATACAGCAATACATCAAAAAGTTCACATACTTTGATCAAGTGGAATTTATTGTGGGAATGCAAGATTGGTATAACATTCATAAATTAATAAATGTGGTTCACTACATAGACTAAATAAAGGATAAAATGCACATGATCATATCAATAGGTTCAGAAACATCATTTGATAAAATCCAACACCCATTTATGATCAAAACTCTCAGCAAAGTAGGAACAGAGGAACATATCTAAACATAATAAAGACCATATATAACAGACTCACTGCCACCATCATACTCAATGGGTAAAAACTACAAGCATTCACCTTAAGATGGGGAATGAGGCAGGGATGTCTACTTCCACCTCTCTTATTCAACATAGTACTGGAAGTGCTAGCCACAGCAATTAGACAAGAAGAAGAAATAAAAAGTGTTTGCATTGGAAAGGAAGTAGTAAAGCTGTCTTTATTCACAGGTGACATTAATTCTGTACCACCCCAAAGATTCCACCAAAAAACTACTAGAACTGATAAATGACTTCAGCAAAGGAGCAGGATACAAAATTAATATCCAGAAATCAGTTGCATTTTGATGTGCCAAAAACAAACTAACAGAAAGGGAAATTATGAAAACAATCCCATTCACAACTGCTTCAGAAAGAATAAAATACCTAGGAATAAACCAAGGATGTAAAAGATCTGTACTCAGAAAATTATAAGACACCGAAGAAAGAAAATGAAGAAGACACAAATAAGTGGAAGCACATACCATGTTCATAGATAGAAAGAATTAACATCACTAAAATGTCCACAGTGCCCAAAGAAATCTATAGATTCAATGCAATTCCTTTCAAGATTCCACTGATGCATTTTACAGAACTAGAACAAATATTTCAAAAATTTATATGGAACCATGAAAGGCCCTGCATAGCAACAGTGAGCCTGAGAAAGAAGAACCAAGTTGGAGGAATCACACTAACTAATATCAAACTGAACTATAA
Organism: Tonatia bakeri; assembly: GCA_004024845.1. Classification (NCBI taxonomy): domain Eukaryota; kingdom Metazoa; phylum Chordata; class Mammalia; order Chiroptera; family Phyllostomidae; genus Tonatia; species Tonatia bakeri. Next base: position 134,674 of record PVIA01001163.1, on the reverse strand, counting down.
AGCCATAGTTATCAAAGCTGCATAGTACTGGCATAGAAACAGACACATAAATCAATGGAACATAATAGAGAGCCCAGAAAGAAATGCACACCTTTCTAGACAATTAATACTCGACAGAGAAAGCAAGCACATACAATGAGCTAAAGACAATTTATTCAATAAGTGGTGTTGGGAAAATTGGACAGATTCATGCAGAAAAATTAAACTAGACCACCTTCTCACACTATACACAAGAATAAATTCAAAATGGATCAGAGATTTATATGTTATACCAGAAACCATAAAAATCCTAGAAGAAAACATAGATAGTAAAATCTCGGACATTGCTCATAGAAATTTTTTATTGGATATATCTCTCCAGGCATAGGAAACAAAAGAAAAAATAAACAAATGGGACTATATTAAACTAAAAATTTTTTTCACAGCAAAGGAAATCATCAACAAAATAAAAAGACAACCCACGTAATGGGAGAACATATTTTCTGATACATTTGATAAAAGGTTAATATCCAAAATTTACAAAGTACTTACAAAACTCAACACCAAAACCAGAAACAATTCAATGAAAAAGTGGACAAACACATGAATAGACATGTCTCAATGTCACTAATCATCAGAGAAATACAAATTAAGACCACAATGTGATATCACCTCACACCTGTCAGAATGGCTATCATCAATAAATGACAAACAACAAGTGCTGGTGAGGATGTGGAGAAAGGGAAACCCTTTGCACTATTGGTGGGAATGCAGCCACTATGGTGCAACCACTATGGAAACCAGTATTTTTTGAGATACCTCAAAAAATTAAAATTGGATCTGCCTTTTGACCCAGTGATCTCACTTCTGGAAATATATTTGAAGTAACCCAAAACACTAATTTGAAAGAATATAAGCATCCCTATGTTCATAGCAGTGTTATTTATAATCACCAGGATATGGAAGCAGCCCAAGTATACATTAATAGATAAGTGGATAAAACAACTATGGCATATTTACACAGTGGAATTCTATTCAGCTGTTAAAAAGAAGAAAATTTTACCCTTTGCACTTTGTGGACCTGGAGAACATTATGCTAAGCGAAATAAGCCAGTCAGACAAATACCATATGATTTCACTCAAATGTGGAATCTTATGAACAAACTGAATTAACAAGGAAATTGGGACAGACTCATGGATTGAGAACAGGATGACAGCTAGTGGGAGAGGGGAGTTTAAGGGGTGGAGGGATTAAGCAAAAAGGAAAAAGGACACAGGGACATGGACAACAGTGTGGTGGTTGCTTGGAAAGGGCCATATAAGGAGACTAACAGGTAATGTAAAAAAATACAACAAAGATTTTTAAAAAATAAAAAAGAAAGAAAGGTATAGAGAAGGACTATTTAATCCAGGAAGCATATCTGACCCAGTCTTCGTCAAACAGACATGCCTTTGTGGAAATGGATTTTAATTAAGGGCTGTAACACTAGAAGTTATGATGCTAGGGCCTAGGCAGTTTCAACTTGAGTATAACAAGAAGTGGGTGTAACACATGAAAAGAAATAGTTTCTTTCAGTTTTCAGGAAGAATTGGTAAATCTGCAGCCAGCTATCAGCCCTGAAAGTCATAACTAGGCTTGGCATGGAGTTTAGCTGTGGGTCATCCATTCAGGCCCTGTCAATCTGGGGAAGAGCAGTGGGGAGCCAGTCCTGAAGTTCTGATCTCTTGACAGGTGGTAATAGAAGAGTTCTGAAGCCATGAATTCCAGGGCAGAATATGGAAAGCTGGGGTCCTTAGATACACAATGAGCACATATTAAGTGCTCAATTAATATTTGTTGAATCAATAAAAGTATACTGATATGATGGATGATGTTATAACAGGTAAAAACAAGGAATATGGACATATGACATTTAGGTGAACTAAATAAAGCTCTTATAACTTTCACTTGGGTTCTGCAGCATTTTGCAATACCAGGCTTTTTAAAAAGAAGTTGTTATATAGAAGAGACTGATCCTCAGACTGAGTTGGCAAGGAGAAATGATTGTGTATAGATCACAAAGTAATAAAAAGGGACAGGAAGAGGAATCCTGTAAAGCAGGGCTTGGGTCGGGGAAGTGTTTGCCACTTTAGGCAGGTCATATGGCCTCTGTTGCAACTACTCAGTTCTTCTGTTTTAGAGCAAAAGCAGCCAGGGACAATGCATAAATGAATAAATGCAGCTGTGTTTCAACAAATATTTCTATTTTCACAAGTATTTAAAAATGTAAAAAGCATTCATAGTTTATAGGCAGCAGAAAACAGGTGGCAGTGTTTACCAACCTGTGCTCTCAGCTAGCAAAGACCAAGAGACTGTTTTCTAGCAGTACAAAACTATCACAGAGCTCGACAATTTGCCTAATCCTTTCTTGCAGAGGCTATCAAGTAATCCAGGGCAGAAATGCAAATTCCTGTTTAGGCCATTAGGTGGAGAGTGCTAGGGCTAAGTAGGGAGATCATGATACTACATTTTTTGTCAGAAAAAGCAGAAGAAAGGGTGCAGGGGCTTCCCTGTTACAGCTGCTAAAGCATAAAGCATTTGGCAGTCACATTTTTGGAAGGTGCTGGTGGTTCTAAGAAAAAGATAGGGTGAATGGCCCCCTTATGTTTACTAAAGGGCTATAATTTGAGCTGAACCACATAAAAAACAAGGGAAAAAAATGAATCATCTGGTTGAATCTAGGTGTTCATTTCTTTAAGAAATTTTTCTCATGATAATTTATCGATTTATGTACAAATCACTGTGATTGTCTGTAACTACTCATTGAGCATGAAGTACGTGAGGAAGAGAGTTGAGAGACAGGAGTTCACGTCCCAGCTCCAGCAGTTAGCTGTGTGCCTTTGGCAAGTGATTTAACTTAAGTCTTCAGTTTCCTCTTTAGGATTAGGGGTTTGACCATGTAATCTGTCAAGTGAGTTCCTGACCTAAAATCCTAAGTACAAGAGTATTTAAAATGTTCAGTATAAAGTACAAGCAAAATAGTATGCTCTCTTTTGTTAAAGAATGTTTTTAGGATATGAACATATTAAAAATGAGAAGACAAAAAAACTAAAAAAGAAGGTAAGCTGGCAAGAAACAGAGTGGAGGTAAAGGAGGAAAAACTGGATTTCTTTGATTAAACTTTAGTTTGTAGATTTGGATTTGGAACCATGTAAATATTTTACATAATTCTAAAAGAAAATATTAGGAAAGCATTCTCAAAAATTGAAATCAAATCAATCTGTTCATAGAGTTTTTGGCATAATGTAGAGAAACTAATTCAAGTAGCTATAAAACTCAGTAATTCCATTATATACCATCAAAGACTATATTCTAAGGACAAAAAGAACTTAAAATTTAAAAAACTGTTTTCAATAAATATATTGTTGGTGGTGACTTTGTATTTTTATCCTGAGTCTGATGTGCCTACATTGTGTATATAGTATGGTGTTATTGAGAAATGAGATTTTTGGTGCAGGAGAAAAAATACATTTATCAGACTAGTAAGATTAAATACAAACATATAGATCAGATTTGAATTGGAGCAACCAATACATAATCATAATATAGTTTTACTTTAAAAATGTATGTTTTCTTCATTTATGTTAACTAAAAAGGTCTAAAAACAACTATCTGCTCAGTACCACACTACACACCTACATCAAAGCAAATCTTGACATCCCAGTAGAGGGAGGCCTTGGTGTTTAGGTTTATTGAGTCTGCTGGTTCCCTTGTATGTGTGTGGAATCTCAGAGTAGCCAAGAGTCTGGCTGAAGAGTCATCCAAGAGAATTCCCATATCAAGGTGAATTGAATTATTAATTGTGTGAAGTGACCCTTGAACAGGGAACTAGTGGAAAACATGGCCAGACTTGAGAAATGACATGTTAGTGAGAGCCAAGGTAAGGCTGATTCTGCAGGGAAAAATTCAGAGAGCTTTGGCTTAGCTGAGAGTGAAGAAAAGAAACAATGTTAAAGGAGGTAAGACGAGACCAGCTTCACCATAGCAGCCTCTGCAACCAATTTATACTTGAAATATGTGGGCAGGGGGCCAGATCTTCCTTTATGACCAAGGCCACAGGGTTATCTGAGGCATGCTCCCTTGCCTACAGAAGCTGACATCTGTATCATTTTGTAATGGAGGAGGAAAGAGCTCTGAAAGACTCTTCATTTTCCTGAGTTCTATGTCAAGTGTAAATTCCTTATGGACACATTTTAAATTATTAGAGATTATTGAATGGCACCAAACAACTTGTTCCTTTCCGGCAAATCAGTAGATAGCCTTCATGAACAAGGCCAGATCAGTTATAAATAAAATAATAGGGATATGTGTGTGTGTGTGTGTGTGTGTGTGTGTGTGTCTGTATACACACACAAATCTGAATTGTAAATTTTCCATCATACTGAATACTTTGTTAATATAATCTTAATAATTTTATTTTTTAAAAAACATCTATTTACTGACTAGCTGTTGCTCCCTTAAGCAAAAAACAAACAAACAAATAAATAAACCCACCTAATCAGAACAGCAAAAAGAAAAAAATATAAAAAATATGAAGATAGTGTAAGGAGCCTCTGGAACAATTTCAGATGTACTAATATTTACGTCATGAGAGTGACAGAAGGAAAAGAGAGAGAGAAATTAAAAACTTATTTGAAAAAATAATGATAGAAAACTTCCCTTACCTGGTAAAGGAAATAGACGTACAAGTCCAGGAAGTGCAGAGAGTCCCAAACAAGATAAACCCAGAGGGACCCAAACCCAGACACATCCTAATTAAAATGCAAAAGGTTAAAGACAGGGAGAGAATCTTAAAAGTAGCAAGAGAAAAGAAGTTAGTTACTTATAAGGGAACTCCCATAAGATGGTCAGCTGATTTCTCAAAAGAGATTTTGTAGAACAGAAGGGACTGACAAAAAATATTCAAAGTGATGAAAAGCAGGGACCTATAACCAAGATTACTCCACCCAGCAAAGCTATCATTTAGAATCAAAGGACAGGTAAAGAGCTTCCCAGACAAGAAAAACCTAAAGGAGTTCATCATTACAAAACCAGTATTACGTGAAATGTTAAAGGATGTTCTTTGAGAAGAAAAAAAGATTAAAAATATGGACAATGAAATGGCAATAAGTACAATTGAATCTTATAAACAAAATAAATGAAAAAGCAGAAGAGAAACAGACTCATACAGACAGAGAACATTTTAGCGGTTGCCAGATGTGAGCAGGGTTGGGGAAATGGGTGAAAAAGTTGAAGGAATTAAGAAGTACTAATTGGCTATTACAGACTAGTTGTGGGGATGTAAAGTACAGCATAGGGAACAGAGTAAATACTATTCTAGTAACTAGGTATAGTGTCAGATGGGTGCAAGATTTATCAGAATGATCACTTAATAAGTTATGTATCATATTTTCCCTTGTATAATGAGCAATCCCTCCCCCAGATTTTTGAGGCAAAAATAATGATGCACATTATACATGGGTAGTACTTATTCTGTATCTCTATAAATGTATTTAATAATTTTATTTATTCTTATGCATTAAAAGTATAACTCTAGAAACCAATAACGATATCCATATGGAAAATTATATCCTGAAGTACAATAATAGGTGTTGTTTCTAAATATAAATAAATAAATAATTGAATTAGAGAATTAAAATGAAACATTTTTTTCCTGACAGTTTGGACCAAAAATGCGGGTGCACACACACTATACACTGAATCACAGTATGCATGGCAACATACATTAATGTCTAATCTCTGGGGTATGCACCTGAAACTAATTTAATAATGTGTATCAGCTGTAACTGAAAAATAAAAAATGATTTAACATAAAAATTAAAAAACAAGAAATGATAGTTAAACAAGGTGGACGGAGATGTACAAAACTTAACTGCATTTCTTTACACCAGCAACAGATACCTGGAAAGTATCTGGAAAGTACCAGAAACATCAAGTATTCAGGAATACATCGAATAAAAGACATGTGAGATCTCTAGGGAAAACTATAAAATGACATATACAGTGAACACTATATGTAGGACATTAAATGAAGATCTGGATAAGCGATAAATTGCTCATGGGTAAGAAGATTCGATATTGTAGAGATAGCAATTCTCCCATTGATTTATAGTTTCAATGCAGATCTTTTTGTTATTTAATTTTTTTAAATTATTTTATTGTTGTTCAATTACAGTTGTCTGCATTCCCCCCACCATTCCCCCCACCCCTGCCATCTTCACCTCCCTCCCTTGCTTCCACCCCTCTCCTGATCTTGTCCATGTGTCCTTTATAGTTATTCCTGAAAACCCTTTCCTTCAATGCAGTTCTAATCAAAATCTTAAGTTCCTTTCATGGAGCATGGTAAGCTGATTTTCTTACACATTTTCAGATAAATTAACCAAAATTTTTGGTGGATTTGGTGAAGTACAGTTGCCTTAATAAACAAAACTATTTTTTCCTCTTTGCATGTTTTGATGTACATGTTCACATATGTTCATCTCACATGTAGATTTGAGCCTGTGGTTAGATAACAGACTATGCATGGCTCTGCAACTCTTATATTTGGACAAAGGGTCCTTTAATTTCATTCAGTTTTGTCCTCCATAAGCTACCAACCCAAGGACAATGCCAGTTAATTTAGAATATGGGCACTTGTATTGTTCCTTCTGTGTTTTCTAGAAATCCTCTTGGTCTGTGTGTGGCATCACTGGTCTCAGCATCCCAGCACAGTTTTGCATAGGGTCTGCTGCTTCTGTGAGGTGGATACAACGATCCATTAATCAAATTGTAATGATGCAGTTTTGATGCTGTTGTTTTGTTTTCTTCACACTGTGTGTACACATGTGGACAGGGATTGTGTGGTCAGGCATATTCAGGGGCATGTGACTTTCAGATATGTTTTTTTCCTCCACCTTGGGCTGGAGTGGTGGCTGCAGAGGATGGCCCCAACCGCAATGACAACAATCCTGCCTTCTGGAGGCAGGGGCCAGGGTCAGTGGGCTTGGGACCTGGGGTGGAGGCCTCTGGGTCAGAGATCATGTGTAGCTTCCACTGTTTGTACAAATTCCCAATTTTGCATTTGGAAAATTGTTTTCAGTAATCTATTCCCACCAGTAATGTATTTAGATTAGCAGTTTCCCTCACATTCTAGGTAATGCTGACACTGAACATACAATTGAAAAAAAACTTTTTCTAGTTAGATAAGAAAAATCATTTATGTTTTATTCTCATATCTTTGATTATTAATGAGGTTCAACCTATTTTCCCATATTTATTCATTATTTAGTTTTCTCATTTCAAATACTACTTGTTCATGTTCGTACCATTCCCTTTTAAGTTAGTCTCTTTTTTTAACATTTTAAATTTTATTTCTTTATTTTTAGAGAGAGGGGAAGGAAGGGAGAAAGAGAGGGAGAGAAACACTAAAGTGAGAAGGAAACATTGATTGGTTGCCCCACTTATTGGCCACGACCCAGACCTGGGACTGAACCTGCAATCCAGGCACAGAAATTGAACCGGTGACCTTTTGCTTTGTGGGATGACATCCAACTAACTAAGCCACATTGGTTAGGGCTTAAATTAGTCTCTTGAAGAAGAAGTTCAACCCATTTCTTGTTAAAGTCTATGTTAACGCTGAAATTTTATTTTTCATTCAAAGTTTAATTAATTTGTGAGTAATGCGGTTAAGGTGGTCACACTTGGGGGATTCTTCCCTTAATGAATAAATGACCCTGTGAAAAAATTATGTTGGGTTGTTGAACAGATGATACCACACATAAACCAAGAGGGTTTCCAGAAAACATAGAAGAAGGAATACAACTGCCCACATTCTAAACTAATTTGCATTGTCCAGAGCCTTAGTGTATTATCTAACCAGATGCTCAAATTTAATTGTGAGATGGAGAGACGTGATCAAAATGTGCATTGTAACATGTGAAGAGAAAAAAAAAGGAAAAAGGTTAGTTTTGTTCATTAAGGCAAGAATGTTTCACCAGTGGTAGCAGAAAGGTGTATGTTTCCCTGTTTATGAAAAGAGAAATCTCTGTGAGATTACCTTGCAGGAAGGAAGGACTTTAGAATTTATTTGTACAGACTTTCCATTTGACACAGCTGGCCTTAGAAGATTTGCCTGGGGAAACCACAAGGGCCCAGGGTGCACTAATTTAGTAGTTGGCTGTGAAGCAGTGTGAGACCCTGAGTGTGCACTTCAGGTGAGCATAGGAGAGAACTCAACGGAGAAGGCAGACCACCAAAGGTGAGGGAGGGAAGCCTGTTTCTGGGCAAAGAAGTGGTAATGGAATGTTTGAGAAGCAAAGGAGGAAGAGCTGGTAGTTAGCTTCACTTTCTCTGATTAATACGGTAATCTTCACCCCTTCTGCTGCTCTGATTGGCTGTGAGGCCCCCCATTCGGTTTCCACACTGGTGGCAGGAGGTGTTGGCCCTCAGCCAGCATTAGCTCTCAGAGGACAAGTGCAACGGCCTCTTTTCCCCGGAATAGTTACAGTACATTTGGTCAAAATTCACTAGTTGGATTAAAAATTTCCCCTCTGGGTGAGAATCTGTCCTGCTGATGTTATGTTCAATAAACAGGAAATCCTGTTGTTTGTAAACATCCCTTTGAACAGAAGTTAGAGCTTGTGAGTATCGATTTATCTGTATTGATCTATTGGTAATTTAAGCTTTAGTAGAAAATGCAGCATTTTAGTAGCAGAGATATTTTAAAGCCGGAACTGAGAGTTCCGGGTCCCCAAACTCTTGTGTGGACAGTGTGACTAGCAGCATTCGTTCTTGCTGGGGACTTAGAGTGCATAGGAAGACCTGCTTCATTTCTTCCAATCCAGTGTTTTGGCCCTTTGCTTAAATATTGAATTTGATCTCAGTAAGATTTGTCTTTTCCTGTTAATTTCACCAAACAGGCTTTACTAGGAGAGGTTTCATATTGAGAAACTCACATGATGTGATGTTATTATCCCCCTCCTCACTGGTCTAGGAGGGATGGCATTCCGGGTAAAGGTTACAGCCGGTCACTCCAGGGTGCTGGGCATTATGTGAGCAAGAGGGCCAAAGTGTAACAGGTGCTTGAGGCATGTATGGAAAAAGTTCTGGAAAACTGAAAAATCCTACCATTGTATCTTTTGTTGGTTTCAAATTCTTGGCATGTTAATTAGTCTATAAAAAGTACTTTGCTAATGTCAGAAGGCAAGTTTTAAAAGCCTCAGGCTTTTGAACTTGAAGTAGTGCAGTGAAGGGTGGACCTCACATAGAATGTTCATAATGTGGCACAAAAAATGACAAAAGTTGATTAATTACTTATATTAAAACCAGTTTGCAGTGATAGTATTAATATTCTGAAGCAATTCTTTTCTTCCATTTGCTTCTTGTGGTTAGGAACCTCTCTTCTTTCTTTGTTCATTTCTTAAAGGTACCATCTTTCATTTTGCCTCTTTTTTGTAACTTGTTTCTCCCAAGGACTATAAATAGCTGAGTTTACTAATCAAGATTCCCTTCTCGATAGAGATCCATAGAGAATTCAGTGGCAGAAATGAATATTCTTGGATTTGAAATTACTAAAAAATTAAAGATAGCAAGTCCTTTTCTTGGGTGGGGTGTTTGCCACAATTCTATTAAGCAGATCGTATTAAGGACATTACCTCATTACTTCATATGAGTCCCTTATTCCCACCCTCCAAGTTTTAATCAACGAATTCAACTTAAAGACACTTCTTGAAGCTATGTTATTTACCAAGTGTTCTATTGACAAAAAATAATCTTTCATACATCTATTAATGATACAGATGCTCAAACTTTAAAAAATTTAAGGTATGTAAAGTGCTTGTCATGGTGTCTTATCTGTAATAAATGCTAAATTAAAAGTAGTGATTATTTGTACATCTTGATGGAGGCATTTCTGTTCTGCCTGTGGTGTGAGTGATGGACAGTCGGGAGCTGCCTTCTCTCCTATGCTCTACTGCCTGGAGCGGCAGGCCCCCTGAATGGGCAGCACAGGGAGCTAAGACCTCTTTATTGTGCTAGTTCCTTTTTTTTTTTTTTTTTTGGTCCCTTCACCAAAACTTGCTGTATTCCATTAGTAGAGTTTTCCAAATATGTTCCATGGAACTCTAGGCACAAAGGAGGCTGCATCAAAAAAAGTCTATCTGCTCAACTAAATTTGGGAAGCACTGGAAAATAAACATTAAGTAAGTTTAGTATCCTCTACTTAAACTTCAAAGTCAATGACTATGCATGTCTAACTGGCGTTGATAAAGAGTAATGCTGATTCTGCTTTACCATCAGGCTTTAAGTGGTGCAGTGCAGTGAATCCTTCTGTACAAGGTTTATATGTTTGCTTGTGGTCCTAACCAGACTATTTCCCACTGGGGCAGTCTTACTCTCAAGATCTTTCTCTCAAGTTGTAACCTCCAAGACTCCAAGGAGGTCAATGTAGCTGGCTGGAGGTCAATGGTCTGTGTCTTAGCTTTGGTATGCAACTGCTGGCATGATAAAATGCTCTGAATTTTAGATTTGATCTGTGGTGCAGCATTAGTGATGAGATCTTACTTTCTTCTTCAAGAATCTTTTCAAGTGCATATTTCTCAATGAGAACAGCCTAGTCAGAAAGGAGGCAGTCTTCCATAATAACCTGGAGTCAGACTGCAGAGTCTGACTAGCTGAATTTGCTTGTGGATTTGCCATTAATTATGTATTTGATTGTGGGCAATTAATTGAACTTTCTGTACTTTGATTTCCTTACCGGTAAAATGGGACTTCATAGGGTTGTTGTGAGATTAAAAGATATGGTCTTATTCAAGAAGTTAGGTACAGAACTGCTCAGTTATTAATTACAGTGTGGTGATATAATTGCTACAGTGGAGGCGGGTATACAGGGGGTGCCTAAAACACGTGAGCTCTGCATTAACTCTTAAACAGGAGTGAAGGTTTTTTTCTAAGTGGACCTAGACAGTTATGAAAGTTGGCAGAACATGTACAAAGACTCATGGCTAGTTCAGAAGCTGTAAGTAATAGCAACTTGTAAAATATGGAGAGACAATTAGTAGCAGGAGATGAGTCTGTAGAAAGTAGGTAACAGACCTTAAAGGCCCGTATTTTCCATGTGAAGGAACTTAGAACTAAATTGGTAGGTCAGTGAGTCAGCACCTGCGTGAATCACCTATGGGCTGTACAGTTTCCCAGGCCCCAGCCTAGATCCACTGCATTGGAATCTGCATGTGGAACCTGGGCGTCTGAGTGTTTGAAAAGATTAGCAGGTGATACTGGTGAAGAACTACTGATATAGGTGATAACGAGATAGTGATAAATTTTGATTAGGGAAGTTACAAGGTCAGATCTGCTTTTTAGAACAATTCAATTCTATGCCTAGCATATTTGCATCATTTTTAAAAACACATTCCTCTTTTATTTGACAAAACTATTCTTAGTAATAATGTAATAAATGTTTTTGATTATTTGTTTTTTTAAAAATTAAGGATCTAAAAAGACAAATTTTAATTTTAGAGATATTCAAATTTGATAAAATATTTCATGTATGAAATGAAATTTACACTTATTAAACAACACTCTTTTTTGCACTGTTTTTACTGTTTAAATATTAAACACAAATAAAAGCATCGCCTGGCCACAAAGGATGACAAATTTGAAGTAACACCAGTTCTGTTTATTCATCTTTATAATCACTATCCTATTATTGTTGCAAGTCACCTACAGGCAGTTCTTGCTTTGCGTGCTTCTGAGGGACACAAATGCCAGTCACCACAGCCTAGCTAAACAAGAAGGTTCAAATTTCAGTTGCTAATTTAGTTTATTAACTGTGAGTAATTTCACGAAGTAAAACTCACACTGCCAGCTCCTCTGCCAACATCACTGCGTAAATAACAGATGGGGGTCATGGTAATTGACCAATCACAACATCTCTTTAATAGTCTTCGGGGCTTGGTCATTGTGAACCATTATGCACAGAGAGTAAAGTGTATAGTTCTGTTACATCCTTGTTGCCCAGTGATAATCCACGTAATATTTTACAAAAATGCATAATTGAAAGAGTAAATTGGCCAAAAAACGAGAAAGTGCAACAAAACCCCCCAAAAGTGCTGGAAATAAAATCCAAATTTAATATGAGTGAAGTTATAGGAGAAATAGCTGACCATGCAATTGTTGGCACTGTATTATTTGAGACTAGATATAGTCAGAGTAACTCAGTGGAGGTAAATTTACTGACATTAATGAGGCTGGTTGGTTTTGATGAAAAATAAAGCAATGTCCCTGAGGAAATGATGCTGGCATAAACTTCACATTAAAGGAACTCTTGAAGATATTTGATGACATTGAAAAAGCAAAGGATAAGGTATTGGAAGCTTATCCAGACTTAGGAAAGAGTATGACAATTTATTAAGGCACAGAAAATAATACTCAGTCTGTATAAGTTCTAGAATAAGAAGGCGGCAAATACCTTTCAACTGCTCTTGAGAAGTTGTTTTTTTAAAATAAAGGAATAAAATCCCTTTAATTCACAATATTTCTAATATTTTAAATTACAATATACTAAATAAACATCAATTTTATTGTTTTACTTCTAATTTATTTATAATCAACAGTAAGACAGGTTTTAATGTTTCAACCAAAAAGTTTAAAAGTTGTAGAAGAATCATACTTTTCCCCAGTGATTATGAAGATCATTTTGCATGGTTTCTGCTTGCATGGTCATTTTTAGTCCCACAATGCTGAGCAAAGCAAGGATTGACTACCTGTATTTAAATGGGAGAATGGGTAATACCACAGGCATCAGGAGATATTAACTGCTCCTGAAGTAAATGAACTATATTGAATCATTACAAACTTACTGATGAGATAAACACATTTGAGGGGTTGACTGTATAACTGGAAATTCTCTGAATTAATTTCCATGTAAAAAATGTTTATTAAAGGATATGCAATTTAAAATGTACTAATTTGATGCTCATGTAGATAATACTAAAACTCAATGATAATCACAGTAATTGTTTAGAAATTTTTTTGATGGGAGTAGTTTGTCACTGACATTATTTAGATTTGCTGACTCATAGGGATATTATTTATAATAAGCAGACTGACTTTTAGTCAGTTTTATTACTTTTTAAAATTCTCAGTAGTCTTGCCACCTTATTGCCTGCACTCAGGTGGACCATTCCCACCACCCTGCTATTGGTATGTCACTAACATACCACTGGAGAACAATGTGAAGGGAGGCTGATTAGAAGGCAATGAGATAGAACAGAACAGCATTTTGCAGAAGAACTCATGGAGAAGACCTGAGGTAGGGCTGTCACAGTAGAAATTAATTTATTTTAGGCTATTGGTCTATTCTAGGCTATTGTAATGACAATCTAGTTTAATGCCCGTTTGAGATGACCATTCATTATCTCTTAAAATTTCTGTCACAACTCATCACTATCAGGTCCATTCTTCTGTGGTTGGCATTGCTGATTTCTTTTGAACTTTTCTGGACCTAACTGTGAACTTGCTAATTGCCCTTTAACTTGTCACTAAACTTCCAGCTCTCCCTGTAGCTGCATCTGACCTTCAAACTGACTTGGCCATGGTTCTGTTATTGAAATTGCTAAATGAAATAAAATTGGTAGTGAAATAGATTCTAGAATTTCTTTTGTATTTAACATCTTCTAGAATCTACTAATTTTTACAGTCAGGAATTTACCAACCCTTCCCCCAGCACCCTGTTTTCCCGAAATGACTGTGCCTATTTCCTTCTACATCATCATTCTATAACACCCTTTTAAAAATTGATTCTTTCATTATGCTGAAGACACATATTGTTAATTGTATATCTGAATGTCCCACAGAAAATTCAATAACAACAAAACCTCAGACTTATAATAATGTACCTAGGCCAGAAGCTACAAAATGATGGCCTTCAGTTCAAATTCATTCCACAGACATTTTTAATCTGGCTCCATTAAAATTTTTAATTGGTTACTAATACTTTAAAATTAAGAACCTTCAAACAAAAATGAAGCTTTCTGCTTTTTATTAAAAATTCTCATTAACACTAGGTCTCTATTTCCACAAGGCAGCAGTCAATTGGTGCTAAATGGTGGCTACCCCTTTTAGACAGAATCCCTCTAAACTTGATTCCTGCTTTCCTTGATTTCTGCTTTTATGCTACTTACTTGAACCCAATAGACATTTCAATTTGTAACTCATGATTTAGAATTTCAGGGCTACATTATTATCAAGGGTCATGTTAGCTGAAACATGTTTCTTTTAGAGTAAATAATTAAACTGTCTATTCTCCAAAAGACCACCTGATAAATTTAGCCATGTTTTTCTGATGGTCTTTTCAGTTTTCTGTACCCATGTTTAAGGGCAGGGTCAGTTTTGCTTGGCTTTGGAGTGAAATATGAATGAAAAAGCAGGAGCTGTGCCTCTTCCCAATTATGCAGATAGGAATGAGTTAAGTGAAAGTATGCTCAGATTGCCTATAGAGTGGCCACACCCTGCACTAACTACTTCAGTCTGTCATGGCTCCGTCTCTTGCAGGTCATCTGTAAATATTTGCTTGCATGTCCTTCCCGAGGTCCTCTCCAGCTCAACTTCTTATGGCCGCTCTGAACAGCCAGTAATTTAAATCATTCATTCATGAATTTTCCTAATGTAGAAAACAGTCTGCATAGTCATAAGTCCACCAAACTTAATATAGGCACTTCGTCTAACTAAACAGACTGCTCAGCTTCTCCTGAAATATCTGCCATTTGGGTTGTCCTTAAGGACAAAAGACGTACACTTGCTTTTATATTTTCATAACTAAAAGGTCTATTGGTTGTCCCAGAACAAAAACAATTTTAATTCAAAGCTCTTTGTTTTAGGAAACAGACTAAAACTTGCTTTCACATTTAAAAAAAAAATTAAGAAAACTTTTCTTTTAGGATAGTTTTAGATTTACAGAAAACTTGCCAAGGTATTAGGGAGTTCCCATGTACGTGTCACCAAGTTCCCCCTATTGCCAACATCTTACATTACTCTGGTTCATTTGTCACAACTGAGGAATCAACACTGGTATGGTACAAAGGGCTAAACTCCCCACTTTATTTGGATTTAACTATTTTTTTCCTAATGTTAATTCTTTTGATCCAGGACCTCACTGCCAAAAGAAAGCATATTGCATTTAGTTATCATGGCTTTTTTTGCTTTTATGGCTTTTCCTAGATGTGACGGTTTCTCGGATTTTCCTGGTTTGAATGACTTTGACAGTTTTGAGGAACGCGGGTTGGATATTTTGTAGATGTTCTTCAGTATGGGTTTATCATTTGCTCTCTTTTCCTGATCAGTCTGAATTTAGGAGATTTTGGAAATAGTGCCTCAGAGGTAAAGTGCCCTTCTCATGTTACATCATGGGCACATGCCATCAGCTGCCCTTGTCAATGGTGATGTTAAATTTGATCACTGGGTCAACCTAGTATTTCCCAAGTTTCTCCACCCTAAATTCACCCCTATGTTTTGCATACTTAAAAGCAAGTCCATAAGTGCAGCCCACACTCAAGCTGCGAGGAGTTAAAAATCACTTCTTTGAGGGGGCAGTATCTACATAAATTATTTGGAATTCTTTGCACTGGAGATTTGTCTCTTCTCTCCATATATTTATTTACTAATTCAGTTATATAACTATGGGCTCACAGATACGAATTTTATATTTAGGTTATAATATACTGCTACCTTATTCACTTTGCTGCTCAGATTATTTCATTTTTGACCTTTGGGAATACTTTCAGGTTGGCTCATGCATCCCTTTCACGTACCCCCATTATTTTGTTTATTGAGCATTTTATTACTTCCTGGCACTTCAAGGCCCTCTAGGCTCATCTTGTAATATCCCCTGCCTAAGTCCTGGAATCAGCCATTTCTCCAAGGAGCCTGGTCCCTTTTATTGGAGAATGGTATTAGAAACCAAGATCTGGGCATCGGATGTGCTTATTGCTCTTGAGATGTCATTGTTTCTAGGCCCTCTTGGTGAGCAGAGCTAGGAAATATATATCTATATACTAACCCATAAATAAACAAAAATTATTTCTGTATCTATTTTAGGGTAAATGTGAATTCATAATGATGTTTTAGTACCACATGGTTCTTTCTGGCTTCTGTCTTGCTTATCTATAATTTCTCAACAGTGAAAAATCTAGATCCCACCATCCACTATCCATTTACTCATTTTTTCAATTCCATTAGAAGATTATTTTTATCTCCATAGTCTCTCTTTATCATGGGTTCAAAAGAGATCTTAGGGTACAACTTCAGGTAGAAAAACCCTTTGTAAACTTTTAGTTCTTTCTAAATAAAGATGTAGGCAGCATAGCACATTTGGCTAAATGAAAAATAAATTTCTCAGCATTTTTTCTTAATTCATTGAAATAGATAAGTATACATTAGCAAATAACACATCTGTCAATACCTGAGATGCTATCAATGCTAACGATGCATGTCAGATCTAGGGAATTTATGAATGCAAGTGGTTGGACTGGTTATAGAGTTTAGTCATTCAATATATTAGGAGTACAGATTTTGTTTTGTATATAATAGAAGCCCATTGGGAAGCTTTAGCTATACTCATTACTTGGTTGCAAAAAAATATTTTTATACAGTTATATTTTGTTCAGTTGCACAAATGAAATTTTACCCTTTGGGAGTAACAATAAGGTAATATCAAGGTGAGTGATATTTAGGGAATTAAATTATAAAATAAGATAATACGAGTTTGAGGTATACTGAACTATTGCATTAATAGTTATTTGAATACAAAATCAGCTTAACACCTTTCTGTAGTAAAATAAATTTCAGGTTTTTTGAAAAATGCTAACGCAAACATTATAAAAAAATTCCCATATCATTAGATGGAGGCAACTGAAATAATGACCATACCTGTGGGAGAGCCAGTGCTGTTGGAAGAATTGATCATGTTTTTCAATGTGAGCTTTGCTTTGGGTGCTGCAGCTATGCTAGAGGGAGAATGTGAAGCTACTTTTCTTGCAGAGAGATAGAAGACTAATAGTAACAAACACCAGAAAACCACTGAAAAAGACCAAAGAAGACCTGTAAAGTTCATGATCAGTGTAAAGTGTTGATACACTATGGTGTGTGAGGCCAGACTGTCATGATATAATTCCACAGAACTTTCAGAAAGATGCAGCCCATTGCCTATTGCTGCAATTAGTCAATAGCTAGCTGTTCCCAGGTTGATAAAATATGTTGGGAAATTATAAACAGCAACATTAACTTTCAAAAGGTGTCTGGGCTGTACCTCCAGTTCTCTCTGTGTCCCCCATTTCTCCTGGGGACACATCTAGTGCCTAGTTTTTGTCATATCACGATATTTAAGGGGATGGGTACTTACAAACCCAAACATCACTGCTGAGAGGCTTTGAGAAGGAAACTATCTGAGCTGGATTAAGTTAAATTAAATAGGAAATTACATGAAGTGAATTAAAGGGAGAAGCTAAGGGATCATATAGGGAAATTTAGAAAGGTTATTTTGTGGTATATCCTTGAAACATTTGATACTCTATTGAAACCTATTCGATTTCTTCATGTGTAGGATTTATGGAATAAGCAGTTTTCACTGGCTACAAAAGTGTGAATAGCCAAGAACTGCCTGACCTGGTGACACCAGTGCAATGGTTTCAGTCAGTGTGGTTCTCAGGCCGAGTGAGTATCTGTTCTTACTGGTCCTGTCATTGTCTGGGGCATCACAAAAATAAAAATACTGCAGTGTCCTTTCCAGATATTAAAAAGTGAATCTTCTACAAGGTATGGTTCATCTTTGTTTAAAAAAATTAACTACATGTTCCTTATTGATGTGCCACTAATCTGTCAAATTGGGTAAGTACAAAAATAGGTTTTATCTCTTTATCCTCAGTGAAATCTCTATGTTTTATGGTTATGAGTCAAGACAATGATGTTCTGTATTATTTCAGTACTGAATCCTTCCAAAATATGATGCTTACATAATTTACCTTTTATAAAACATTTGCACAACCATTATTTCAACTGGAATTACCCAAACAGAAGAAATGTAATATTTAAAAAAACACTTTCTTGGAAATTCTAGAAAACAATTCTTTTAGGTGTTTTATTAACATTTTATCTATTCAGAAAGTACATCTCTAAATCCCAATGCCTGTTGTACTGTTATAGTTTTAGCTTTAGGGTAAAATGCCATTTTAATGATATAGAAACTTATTAACAATACAGTGAATACTTATTGTAGGAGGAATTTTCATTAAAGAAAACCTTTAATTTAATGCCGTGAAATCCAACCATTAGTGACGGCATGCACACAGGGTGGAGGGTGCTGTGCTGGGTGCTGAAGGAGGTATTATGCATAAACCCACTTCTTGCTTTCAGGGAGCAATAACTACACAAAAAATAGAAGCAGTTCAATGAGTAGCTTTGGGAGTAAGGGAGAGTTAAGACAAAAGAAACTATGGCACTAAGTCAAACTTGATGCTAGAGAAATTTTTTAAATATTTTATTTATTTAATTTTGGAGAGGAAGGAAGGGGGGGAGACAGAGAGGAGAGAAACATCAATGTGTGGTTTCCCCTCACATGCCCCCAACTGGGACCTGGCCTCCAACTTAGGCATGTGTCCTGACCGGGTATTGAACCAGAGACCCTTTGGTTTGCAGACCTGTGCTCAATCCACTGAGCCACACCAGCCAGGGCTGATGCGAGAGAAATGAAGCAATGTGCCATGGGAGTACAAAGGAAGAAAACAGAACACTGAGTTGGTAGGATTGGGAAAGCCTTCATGGAGGTAGTAAGTATGACATAAATTTTGAAGAATAGATAGAATTTAAAGATGTGAAGTTTAATCAGTCATAGGAAGAAACAAAGGTATTTGAGTTGAGGATGTTGTAATGAATTGAGCTCTCTTTTCTGCCAAAGACATCTGTAAATCACCCTTTTATCAGTGAATGACATAAAGTAGATGCTCTTATAATCTGGGTTATCTCATCCAATTTTCTCAGGAAACTCTGGTCCAGAGAGGTTAAATGCTAGCCCATAAACCTCAGCGTTTGTTGAAGGAATTAGATTAAAGCCCGTCTTATTTCCAGGCCAATGCTTATGAAACAGAACACAAATGACACAAATGTTGATGACTCTTATGACCCTTGAGGGTTTCTTTTCATCACTTGGAATGCTAACAGAAAATATGCAGGTGACTTTTTTGTGTGTGTGATAGAAGGTGGGATCTGAGACTTTTTTCTATACTATGTGTACTGGATTGCTAGAGCTGCCATAAAAAAAAAAAACAAAACACAGACCGAGTGGCTTGAATCACAGAAATTGATATTCTCACAGTTTTGGAGGCTAGAGGTCCAAGATCAAAGTGTTGGCAGGATTGGTTTCTCCTGGGTCCTCTCTCCTTGGCTTGTAGAGGGCTGTCTTCTTGCTGTGTCTTCAGCTGGGCTTTCTCTGTGCATGCACATCCCTGGTGTCTCTCCCTCTTACTATAAGGGTACTATTACTGGTTTAGAGTCCACTTGTATGTGTTACTGCATTTAATCATAATTCCCTCTTTAAAGCTGTATCTCCAAATATGGTTACATTCTGAGGTATTGGGGGTTGAAAATTCAACATGTGAATCAGGGACAGACACAGTTGAGCCCATAATAGATGCCATTACTAGGGGGCATGCATTTAGCATATATTATCTCATTTAATTCTCACAAAACAGATAAGCCCAACTGCATAATTATCATTATGAGGAACATGATTCTAAGGGCAAATGATGTGGTTAGTGACACATATTTAGAAAATGGTGACATCAAGACCCAGGTACAGCGTGCTGAGCTGTGGGTCTGCACTGCCACTCTGGAACAGAGTGTAACAGCTGTAATTGGGGATGAAGGCGTGAGGTCCCTCTAGTCCTTTTAAACTACTCTTCCTTTTTTCTAAGGAAAACAACATTTTTGGGACATGTTCACATGGTATTTTCTTTAATATTTGGTCTATAGACTATTTGGAAAGATTAGGAGGCTTAATCTCTCCCCTAACAAGCAAAGAGAACACAAAGTATACGTGGTTATTAACATGTGGAAGAGTATTATGTTAACCACTCCTATTAGTTTATTCTCTCTTAGAGGTCACTTTTAGACTGTCACCTGCAACCTTGCTCATAGCTGTCTGAAGGGTTCCAAGACCTAGGATTCCTACCCTCCCCCATCAACAACTGCTGTCAGGCAAGGGACCCCCTTCTGGCTGACCCCCATTACTTCTCTTTCACTGGTGACACATAGGGTCAATGATCCTTGTGGAGAGGGAGATAGAAGGTATCTTTGGGTCTTTTAAGAGGTGAGCTTCCTGAAGACTGAATGTAGGAATATTTGCCAAAGGGAGGTCTGTAGAAAGTGGAATTTTCAGTTGCACACAAAAATAGAGAAGCAAGATGGAGACTTCCAGAATAAAATTTCAAATGTACAGACAGGTGTTGTGATAAAGACAGGCAATTCTCTCAGCATATTGCTCTTGTTTTATTTTTAATTACAGTGAATTACAAGGTTAGTCCTGCTCTTTGAGTGCACTTTAATTATTCTCCCAATGTTGTGTTTCTGTGTTATGATATCTTTAACAGGCAGGAGGAAATAGGCATTTAATTAACCAGATGTCACTCAATAAACCTTAAGTGTTATTCTTTGTATCAGAAAAGCAAATGAGAACCAATGAAAAAGGATTTGAATGTTAAAATTATTAATTTGGCATAGTTTAGGGTTTTTATGATAATGGTGCTCTTGAAGGTAAAATTAAAACATTCTCTTAAAATGTGGGGTAGAAAAGGTATTTTATGAGTCAGATAAGTAGTGCCCTTAATGAATCATTATATTTTTCATCTTTCTATATGTTTATCTGTTGATTTATTGGCTAATATGTGTTCCTAAAGTAACTTTTTCTTCATACAAAGGAGGCTGATTAAAAAGGAAGACTCAACAATACAGAAAGTTGAAAGGTGGCTGGCGCTGTGACTTTGATCCACAGCCATGCCCCTTGTTTGAAAATAGAAACTTGATTTTTGTTCACTCTCCTATGAGTGTTTCCTTCAAGAACGTATGGGTTCTTTCCCAACCAAGGAGATGACTCTTGATTGCTCTAAGCCAATTATAGTCATCTTACTCACCTTCCTAAGTAATTGGCTTAAAAGTATACCTTCAACAAAGCTCTCTGACCAATGAGATGTGAGGGGATATCTACCCAGGACTTCTGAGGGTTTTTTTCCCCTTTGCTGTTAAAAAAAGAAAAAAGAGTACGTGTTTAGTGCCTCATGGAATACTTGAAAGTAAAGCAGACACCTTGAGCTAAAATATTTTTTTTGCTATTTATTTTTTTCCTTTTATTAATAGACTTTATTTTTTAGAAAAGTTTTAGATTTACAGCAAAGTTGAGCAGAAGGTATAGTAATTTCTCATATACCCACATTCCCACACATACATAGCTTCCCCCATTATCAACTTCCCCTAGTAGAGTGGTCCATTTGTTACAACTGATAGACCTACACTGATACACCATAATCACCGAAAGTCCGTAATTTATATTAGGGTTCCCTCTTGGTGGTGTACATTCTATAGGTTTGGAAAAATATATAATGACATGTACCTACCATTTTAGTTCCATTGTCCTAAAAATTCTCTGTGCTCTGCCTATTAAACCCTTCCTATCTCACCTCAATTCCTGGGAACCCTAATATTTTTACTTGCTTTATAGCTTTTCCTTTTCCAGAATGTCATATAGTTGGAATGATATAACATGTAGCCTTTTCAGATTGGCTTCTTTCTCTTAGTAATATACATTTAACTTTCCTCCATGTCTTTTTATGGCTTAATGGATCATTTCTTTCATTGCTGAATAATATTCCATTGTTTGTATGTACCACAGTCAATTTATCCATGTCTGTTGCTTTCAAGTTTTGACTATTATGAATAAAGCTGCTGTAAACATCTGTGTTCAGGGTTTCAGGTGGACATAGGTTTGCAACTCCTTTGGGTAAATGCTAAGCAACACAATTGCTGGATTATATGGTAAGAGTGTGTTTAGTGTACAAGATACTGTCTTCCAAAGTGACTTCAACATTTTGCATTCCCACTAGCAATGACTGAAAGTTCATGTTGCTTCACATCTTCACTAGTACTTGGTCTTGGCAGTGCTCTGGCTTTTGGCTATTGAAATAGGTGCATAGTTGTATTTCATTGTTGTTTAATTTGCATTTTACTGATGACATATGATGTGGATAATTTTTTCTATATGCTTATTTGCCTTCCGTATATCTTCTTTGGTGAAGTGTCTAAGGTGTTTGGCCCACTTTTGAAAACCAAATTTTTTTATTATTAAGTTTTAAGAGTTCTTTGTATATTTTGGATAATTGTCTATTATCATATAAACCTTTTGCAAACATTTTTGCCCAGTTTATGGCTTGTCCTACCATTCTTTTGAAGTTCCACTTAAAAAGTCACTACCATGTCCAAGGTCATTTAGATTTTCTCTTATGTTATCCTCCAGAAATTTCATAGTTTTGCATTTTATATTTAAATATTTCATCCATTTTGAATTAACTTTTTTGTGAAAAGCTAAAATCTCTCTCTAGATTCATGTTTTTGCATGTGGATGTTCAGTTGTTCCAGCATCATTTGTTGAAAAGACTGTGCTTGTTTCACTGCACTGCCTTCATTCCTTTATCAAAAACTAGTTGACTACATTCCAGTGGGTCTATTTCTCAGTTCTCAATTCTGTTCCATTGATCTATCTGTTCCTTCACCAACACCACACTGTCTCGATTACTGTAGCTTTACAGTAAGACTTGAAGTCAGGCAGTACCAGTTCTTCCACTTTGTTCTTCTTCAATATTATGTTAGCTAGTGTAAGTCTTGTGCCCCCTCCCACATAAACTTTAGAATCAGTTCATCAATATCTACAAAATAACTTCCTGGGAATTTTGATTGGTATGGCATTGAATCAAAGATCAATTTGGGAAGAACTGATATTTTGACAATATTAAGTCTTTCTATTCATGATCATGGAATGTTTTTCCATTTATTTAGTTTTTTGAATTCATTCATCAGAGTTTTGTAGTTTTCCTCAAATAGATTTTGTATGTATTTTATTAGATTTACAGCTAAGTATTTCATTTTGGGTGAGTATTACTATATAGGGCATTGTGCTTTTAATTTCAAATTCTACTTGTTCATTATTGGTATGTAGGAAAGCATCCGATTTTAACATATTAACCTTATATACTGCGACCTGCTATAATTGTTGATTAGTTCCGGAGGTTTTTTTTTTATTATTATTCTTTTGGATTTTCTACATAGACAATCATGTCATCTAAAAACAATGGTAGTATTACTTCTTCCTCCCCAAATCTGTATACCCTTTATTCCCTTTGCTTGTTTCATTGCACTAGCTAGGACATCAAATATGATACTGAAAGGAGTGGTGTGAGGGGACATCAAAGCCTTGTCCCTTATCCTAGTGGGAAAACTTTGAGTGTCTTACCATTATGTATGATAATAGCTGTGGGTTTGTATAAGTATTCTTTTTTTTTACAGCTTTATTCAGAAATAAGTCACATACCATATACTTTACCCATTAGAAGTAACAATT
The DNA here is from genome assembly GCA_004024845.1 of Tonatia bakeri. Classification (NCBI taxonomy): domain Eukaryota; kingdom Metazoa; phylum Chordata; class Mammalia; order Chiroptera; family Phyllostomidae; genus Tonatia; species Tonatia bakeri. The sequence continues at coordinate 111,023 of PVIA01001163.1, read as the reverse complement.
TGATTTTTTTTGTATATTACAATATTCATTTAAAAATTTGTGGTAAAATATATATCACATAAAATGCACCAGTTTGACCATTATTAAGTGTATAAATCAGTGGTGTTAACAACATTAGCACCTTCTTTTCTCTACCACAAAATGATCTGTTGGTCATGTGAAACCTGAGGGGGAAAAATATCTATTAAGAAGGGCTCCTGGTGGCTATCTGGGCTCAAATTTTATTTTTATTTTTATTTTTTATTATTGCTCTATTATGGTTGTCCCAATTTTCTCCTGTTACTCTCCCATGCCCTGCCCACCCACCCCACTTCCATAGTCAATACCCACCATATTGTCCATGTCTGTGGGTCATTTATACCTGTTCCTTGACTGGACCCTTCTCCTTCTATTCCCTTTTATCCCTCTTCCACCTCTCCTCTGGTCACTGTCAGTTTGTTCCTTCTTTCCATGCCTCTGGCTCTATTTTGCTAGTTTGTTCATTAGGTTCCTCTTGTAGCTGAAATCATATGGTATTTGTCTTTCACCACCTGGCTTATTTCACTTAGCATAACAATCTCCACTTCCATCCATGCTGTCATGAAGGGTAGGAGCTCCTTCTTTCTTTCTGCTGTATAGTACTCCATTGTGTAAATGTTCCATAGTTTTTTGATCCACTCATTTACTGATGGGCACTTAGGCTGTTTCTAGCACTCGGCTATTGTAAATTGTGCTGCTGTGACCATTGGCATGCATAGGTTCTTTTGAATTGTTGATTCAGGATTTTTAGGGTATAATCCCAGCAGTGGAATTGCTGGGTCAAAAGGTAGTTCCATCTTTAGTTTTCTGTGAAAATTTCATACTGTTTTCCACAGTGGCTGCAACAGTCTGTATTACTACCAACAGTCCACTAGGGTTCCCTTTTCTCTACTACCTCACCAGCACTAGTTTGTTGATTTGTTAATCATTGCCATTCTAATGGTGTGAGATGGTATCTCATTATGGTTTTAATTTGCTTCTCACTGATAGCTAGTGATGTTAAGCATCCTTTCATATGCCTCTGTGCCCTGTAGGTATTCTTCATCAAGATGAAGTTGCCCTCTGTTCCTAGTTTACTGAGAGTCTCTGAGATGAAGGGTGTTGAGTTTTGTCAAGTGCTTTTTCGTCATCTATTAATATAATAATGTGACTTTTTTCCTTCTTTAGCTGGCTGATGTGATGGATTACATAAATTGATTTTTTAAATGTTAAACCAGCTTTACATAATTGTTATAAATCCTACTTGTTCACGGTGTATAATTCTTTTTTATACATTGTCGAATTCAATTTGCCGATGTTTTGTTGAGGATTTTTGCTTCTGTGTTCATGAGAGACATTGGTGTCTAGTTTTCTAGTTCTTTTTTTGCAATGTCTTTGTCTGGTTTTGGTATTAGAGTAATGCTGGCCTCATAGAATGAGTGAGAAAGTATTCCCTCTGTTTTTATATTCTGAAATAGATTGCAAAGAGTTGGTAAATTTCTTCCTTAAATGTTTAGTAGAGTATACTAGTGAACCTATCTGGACATGGTGCTTTCTGTTTTGGAAGGTAATTAATTTTTGATTCAGTTTCTTTAATAGATATAGTATTTAGATGGTCTATTTTGGAACATTTTAATGACATCATTGAACTAGATTACTCATCCCTAGAATAGACCTACCTTCAGAGTTTTAGTTTTATGAAATGATAGATGCCTGTATTGTATAATCTTCTTTTGGCTGGGTTTTCTCTAATTTGCAAAGGAAAGCATTCTAGTTGGTACAAGTCTCAATGCTTTTTTTTTTTTTGCCCCTAAGGTCATATTTAACTACTTAATTTTAATTCACTCTCATCTTCTTTCTGTATTCTCCACCTAAAATTCTGTTTTCTGGATTGACCATTTAGAATCTGAAGTCTCATATTCTGTACGAAATCTCCCCAAAAAGTCTTGCAGGGAGTCATTCTTCTGAACTTCTAGAATAGTTTAATATTCATGGGAGTCATGTGGGAATCATAAAAATGCAGATTCTGTCTGATTCAGGCAGTATCCAGTTTGAGTTCTGTCAACTTAAGTAAAAACAAAATCAGTGTTCTCCAAAGGAACATTCCAGAGTTCAGAGTCTGTATAATATATCATTCACGGTGTTCACAATATAATCCAAAAGTATTGACATAGAAAAGAAACAAGAAACTTTGACCTTTCTCCTGAAAAAAGTCAGTCACCAGAGACTGACTCTTGAGTTCACTGAGATATTAAAATTAGCAGATAAAGATTTTGAGGAAGCCAACTAAACCCATGTTCAAGTATATAAAGAAAAACATGCACATAATGAATTAAAAGTCAGTAAATCTTATCAGAAAAAAATAGACATTATAAAAAGACCCAAATAAAATTCTGAAACTGAAAAAAATACATTATCTAATGTTTTTAAAGTCCATTGTATTGGCTTAAAAGCAAAAAGAAGAGTCAGTCTATTTTGAAGACAGATCATTTACATTCAATGAACTCACTTGACAATATAGTTTATAGTTTGAGCCCCAGAAATCACAGTGGAACAATGGCCATTTCAAGAACCCCAAGAATGCACTATTTTTCTGGAAAAAGAACTTTGAAGCTCAGAAAAATTCATGGAGTTTACATGTTTTTTTATCTCTGGGCAACAACAGTGGAAAATCTTTAGTGAGCTCAGAAGAGACCTGCTAACCAGGAATTTTCCAGATATCTGCTTGATGGTAGCTCTGTTAGGGAAGCCCCAGAAGGCACAGAATGATGCCAACCTAACTGCATTGATTAGGCTTTGATCAGCTCTGAGAATATAATTAAGCAACACTACTGCTTAGTTAGTGTTATGTAGTTTTCAGAATAATAGAAATATTTGGTGTTGGTAATGAACAAAAAAGAACTTCAAGGGCATTAAAATGTAGATACATCATCATTTGACAACTGCCACAGTAATAATATTTTCAGGCAAAAATCAAGAAGGAAACCTAAAGCTAGTGGATGAAAATTTGATGAGGAGCAGATATTTACATTGCCTCAGAGCAGCTCCCTGGAAGATATTTACTGATGACAAAGAGAGAAAAGAGATTTACACTGGGGAAACATGGCAGGAACTACCCTAATAGGTGATCGAGGTAAACATCACTAATGATGAGATGCACAGATGTCACGCATCTCATGTTATTATGCACTGGAAGGACACATTACTTTTGTGGTAATCCTCCCCAAAATGTGTAACATAAATCTATTCATGAGGAAACATCATACAAACAAATTTAGGACCTATACACTTCTTGAATGTCAAGGCTATGTAAGACAAAGAAAAACTGTAGAAATGTGAGGAGATAAAGAGACATGACAACCAAGTGTAATGTGTGATCCTGGACCAGAAATGTTTTTTTCTTTTGCTATCAAGGGCATTAGTGGAATAATTAGTGAAATTTGACTGAATTCTGTAGGTTAGGTAATAGTATTATATGAATAAGTTCTTGATTTTGATAAATGAACTTTGTTAGGTAAAAGAGGGCCCTTGCCCTTTTCAAAAATTAACTAATTTTTCTCTGACTGGTGTGGCTCAGTTGGTTAGAGTGCCATCCCGTAGACCAAAATGTTGTGGGTTCGATTCCTGATCAGTGCACATACCTAGATAGCAGGTTCATTCCCTGGTCTGGTCATGTAAGAGAAGGCAGCCCATTGATGTCTCTCTCTTCCTCCCTCCTTCCCTCTCCCTCTTCCTTTCTCTGTAAAAGCAATGAAAAAATATCTTTGGGTGAGGATAAAAAAAATTAATCAATTTTATTTTTTAGAGTACTTTTAGATTCATAGAAAAATTGAGCAGGAAGTACAGAGTTTCTGAATATCCTCAGTCCTCACAGATGTACAACTGAACCAACTATCGACAGCCCACAGCACACTACTACATTTGTTCTAATCACTGAGTCTACATTGACATATTATTACCACCCGAAGTCCATAGTTTACACTAGGGTTCATTCTCTTTTTTAAAAATAACAGCTTTATTGATGTGTAATTCACATATAATAAAATTCACTGTTGTGATATTTTCACTTGCTCCATAGTTTTGTCTTTTCTAGAATGCCATATAGTTGGAATCACATAATATGTAGCCTTTTCCAGGTCTTCTTTCACCTAGTAATATGCATTTAATGTTACTCAGAGTCTTTTCATGGCTTCATAGAGCACTTCTTTTTAGAGCTGGAAAATATCCCATAGTCTGAGTGTACAACAGGTACTTCATCCATCTACCTGCTGAAGGATATCTTTGTTGCTTCCAAGTTTATCAATTATTAATAAAGCATATAACTGCTTTATATTTTTTGTGTAGACATACATTTTCAACTCTGGTAAATACTGAGCAGCATGATTGCTGGATTATACGGTAAGAGTGTGTTTAGTTTTGCAGATGCTGTCTTCCAAAGTGACTGTGCCATTTGCACTCCCACCAGCAATGAGAGAAGTTTCTGCTGCCCCACATCTTCAACAGCATTTGCTATTGTCAGTGTTTTGGATTTTGGACACTTTAATAGGTGTGTTGCTCTTGTTTTTAAGAAATGTACATGAAAGTACATGTGGGTAAAAGGGTATTGTAACATAACCTCACATCACTCAGAAAAAAAGTTCATGTGTGCACATACTAGACACTCACAAAGTGGTAGATATTAGTTGTGATTCATCTACTTCTTCTTAGCTTCTCCTTCCTCCCTCTTTTTCCCCTAATCTTCAAGTTCTCTCTTTTTGTTTTGTATCTAAAATAACAGGAAGGAGTAGGGTTTCTTAATCCAGGTTCTGGACCCCTTAGAGATCCAACTTGACAGGATGTAGGGAACACCTAGAAAATAATTAAAATGCAGTTCTTGGTTTGACCACCAGAGGCCCAGATTTTGAAGCTCTGTGAGGGGCCCAGGAATCATTATTTTAAATAATATTTTAGATTGATTTTGAAAGCAGGTGTTTCAAGGATCAACTTTTGAAAAACACTTCCTTGGGGGAACCTTTGACCCACTTGAGAGGGCCTTCATGTTTGCAGCTCTAGGCCAATGCTGTGCATGTGTTCTGTCCATGCTCATTTTTCTGGGGAGGGAGGTCTTACTGGTACGTCAGATTCTCCACATGGCCAGTGACTCTCAGTACCTGGGACAGAAAGTTTGAGTGAAGTGAAGAAAGGAGTTTACAATCTAATAGGGAAGTAAAACAGAAGATAGCATTATTGTAAGCCATGATCTCAATGTTGTCACACAGTAAGTTCTGGGGGGTTGACAAGAGAATGATACTGATTCAGTACTGAATGTGTGACACACACCATATGGGTTCCTCACACATGTCATAGTTACAATAACCAGGACTTAACATCTTCATTTTACAGATAAGGTCAAATAATAAGGTCTGTTTTATTCTATCACAGTGGTTCTCAAAATGTGGTCACAGTCCCTTGGGGTTTCCCCAAGATCCTGTCAGGGGTCCATGTGGTTAAAACCACTTCAAAATACTAACATGTTATTGTCACTTTCACTGTATTGACATTGACAATGCTGGAAAAATAGAAATGAAGGATAAAACTCATAGCTTAGCAAAAATCAAGATAGTGGTTCCCAGCTGTGATGGAAGTCACTGTATTCCTTAACAGTTACACACTTATAAAAAAGCAAAATGCCAGTTTCACATAAAAATATCCTTGGCTAAGCAGTGAAAATGATTAATTTTATGAAATCTTGGCCTGTGAATTCATGTGTTTTTAATATCCCAGGTAATGAGACAGGACTTCCTATGGAACACGGCAGTACACTGATCATCTTGAGGAAAGGCATTCATGCAGTTGTTCTTGTTGTGATCTGGGCTAGCTGCTTATCGTGGCACAATTGTTTTACTAAAAGGAATGATTGACAGACAAGCTGATTATTGGGACATGGATATTTGGCAAAAATTTCCTCAAAGTGAATTGAGTGAGTTTATTGCTTCAAAGGAAGCAACTGCCAATGATAAAACTCAAGCTTTCAAATGAAAATTGAAATTTTAGAAAACTTTTAATATCTACCAGGAGTTTAATAGCTTATCAATCATTGAAGCCTTTTATAATGACATTGGCAATGGTATTAATGTGGTTTAAAAATTATTGGATACCTGGCTGATGTCGCTCTGTTAGTTGGAGGGTCATCCCATAACTGAAAGGTGGAGGGTTTAATTCCCAGTCAGGGCACTTACCTAGGTCCCAGTTCCATCCCTGCTCTGAGCACATGCGATCCCTGGTCCAGCACATATGGTCCCTGATCCAGGAACATATAGGAAGCTGCCAATCAATGGTTCTCTCTTACATCGATGTTTCTCTTTCTATTCCTCCCTCCTCCGCCCTCTCTCTAAAAAGCAATGAAAGAATGTCCTCAGGTGAGGATAAAAAAACATACAAATATTGTACACTCAAATATGACATTTGGAAGAGCTGCATAACCCCATGAATCAATATTCTAAATGATCAATGCACAATGTTAAAAAATCATGCATGGGAAAACTGAGTTACACATGTGCAAAGTAGACCAATAATTTACTGAAACAGTATACAAAGTTCATTAATATTGTTTCAGATTTCACATTGAAACATTAAAGAAACTCCCACTTACAGAGTCTTGGTATAGTATCATAAAGGGATATCAACAATTATCTGAAAAGGCTACGAAAATACTACTCTCTTTTCTATCATGTGAAGCTGGTTTTTCAGTTCTCAGGCTGGCACTCCATCCCCTGAGCCACAGCAGCCAGGGCCTGAAGCTGGTTTTTCAGATGTTTCAATCAAAGCAATGTATTGTAACATATTATCTGCAGGAACAGATACAAGAATCCAGCTGCCATCTTCTATTAAATAAGCCATTAAAGATATCTGCAAAATGTCAAACAATGCTAAACTAGTCATGATTTAGGGGGAAATATGTTTATTTTTTATTAAAATCTATTATTTATGCCAATACATAATGAGTTTACTATTGTTAGTTTTAATAAATTAATAATTATTTAGTTTTTCAGTTTTAATTTTCATTATGGTAAATATTGATAGGTATAATTCATTCAAACCAAACCTCTTCGGGATCTTCAGTATGTTTCAGGAGAATAATGGGCACATAGTACAATATTTGGACCTGGTATCATGGAAATGTGCATTTGAAACTTATATGACCATATTGACCAATGTCATCCCAATAAATTTAATTAAAATAAATTGAAAAATAAAAATAACTAAATAAAATGTAAAAAGAGAGAATAAGGGGATTCTGAGACTATGCTGATATCCCAAAATTCACCTGGGAGGATCAAGAAAAATCCCCTAACATTTGGCAGTATCTTTAGAATTGTCTGGGGATTTAGCAAGGTTGGGGCTGGCGGTGTGAGAGGGTGTTCCAATCAGTGTGAGTCGAGGCCCAGAGGTATGAAACTTTGAAGAGAACGCAGGAAACAAGGGATATTCCATTTCAACTTAACAAGAGTCCGCAGAGTGCCTTCTGTGTGGTTGGTCTGTGCTGTGTGCGCAGTGCTGGGAAGTAAGAAATAGTCTCTACCTTCAGCTTATCGTTCGCATTGGTAGAAGCCCTGGGATTTGTGTGGAAGGTAGTCCAGGGTACACGGGGCTTGATCTCAATATCATTTGCCTAGTTCTTTCTTTTTAAAGAAACCCACCCATTTTGCTTAGTATTATAATCATTTCTCATTATTCTATGCAACAACTTACGTTTAATTAATTATCATGCCTTGGACTCTATTATTCAGACAACCCTGAGCTACAGCCTCAGTTTTTCTTTGTGGGTGCCTTTTCCTTCATGCAGCCAGTTTTACACAGAAGCAGGGGAAGTCCTTGAGCTGATGATATATGAGCAAGTTGTGTCCATTAAAATTAATGGGAACCAAATACATGCACTGAGGGAAGAATATACTTCAAAAAGTCAATTTACACAACCTTCCTTGTTACATTCTCATTGTAGGATTTCTATTTCAATTATGCTTAATGAATTGTACTAGATGTCCCTGTTTCTAAGGTTAGTGACCTCAAGCATGTTTTTAGTTCTGCTTCGTGTCTTGGGCTGTCCAAAGCAGTCTTTTAGAAGGGAAATTAACCTCACCACCTGTGATGTTTAGACAAACTTAACGGTTTCCAATACAGCTCAATATGAGAGTCTCCACAGCAAGAGAATATAATTGAGAGTAATAAAGGAGAGATAACAGGTTGCTTGTAAAACACATGACTTTAAGAGATAATAAGTCACATGTGGTTCATTAAAAGAGCATTTCTAGTTACAAAAATAAACAAAACCGTGGCACAAATGCATAGATACTCAGGGGAGGAATTGGACCTTTTCTCCTCATGGGTTGTGTCAGTAAACCTTGGTTTCCCTAAATGTTATTCATCCTTGTACTAATAAACCAGATTTGCCAAGAAATTCCAGAACAACATGATGGCAAGCATACATCACATAAACATATCATTTTCCACCGACTAGTTTCTGGATACAAACTGACCCTCTGTTGACCTGATTGTCTCAGCCTTTCTAGCAGGCTCAGGGATTGTCTGGGGCTCTCAGTCACAGGACTTGAGAAATTGTTGCTGTTATTCCTAATAATAATTCCTAATGTCTTCCAAAGGAATGCCTAGTAAGTGCCTTAACTCTCCATCAGCATCAATGACATTATTGTTGCAGGACCCTGTCACTGTGCTGTCCTGCTTCTGGTGCCTTTAATAGGTTGGTTCTTGGAGGGCACTACTGTGATTGATATTTCAGCAGTCAAGAAGCATTGCTTCGGTTGAACTTTTGTAATTTGAGCATTTGCTTTTGAGGGAGTGTGTATGGGAAGAATACATGGGTGGTTGAAACAAGTCTTCTTGCTTTTACTCAATGATTTTGTAACATCTCCTGCTACCAAAACTCTCCTCCTTCCTTTTGAGTGCCTGTCTGCTAGGACTGTGTAAGGAAATTTACTTATAGGATTCTCTCATTTATAACTCTTTGAGGAAAGTACTATGACTATCATCCCTTTCTTGTTAAAGATGAGGAGAGTGATCCTGGGAGGAGCTAACAAATAGGCATGAAACTGCACAGAGTGTAAACCCAAACAGACTGGCTCCCAGCTTGGACTTTTAGTGGCTTACCCTTCACTGCACTGTGGAATGGAAGGAGGATTAAACCAAAAGTAGGAAGGCTTGTGGCCATTGCTATGACTTGTTCTCTATGACCAGTCTCTGTCGAGGTCGCTGTTCTCACCGGCGTTGCTTCCCTCCCAAGCATCATTGAAACCTATAGATCTGACTGCATGTGTATCTACATGTGTGTGTATCTCCTACACTAAGGAATTTGCCTCATACCCCCTTTTGATTAAATATAAATAAATAAGTAATGAGTCATGACATGCAAACATCCAGAGTTTTCTAAGCATCTTTATATGATTACTTTCCTGAGGAGAAGGTTCATTTGTATTATACATTATCAAGCTTTTTCAAGGCATGTGGATCATGCTCTGACATCAAACAGGCCACAGTTGTAATCACAGCTCTGCTCTTACTGACTGTGTGATATGGGCAGGTAAGTTAACCTCTTTGAGACTCAAGGATCTCATCTGAGAAACAGGGCTCACCCCGGTGCTACCTCACAGGGCTGTTGTGGGAATTATGAAAGTTTCTGTGTTGAACCCTTAGCAGAGCAATTATTACAGGTTTTCCCCCCGTGAATGGTGCTAGTTTATTATTAGTTTTTATTATTATGTATCAATCATTCCAGTTTTTGGAAAATGACATTCATGCCTTTACTCATTCTTCTGGTATACGTGGTAGCAATCATGAACACTTAGTTGTTGTTCTTTTGTTTTTTATTATTCTCATTTGAAGACACGTTTTCATTGCTTTCAGAGAGAGAGAAAGGAGAGAGGAAGTGGGAAAAGAGAAATGTCGATGCAAGAGAGAAACATTGATTGGTTACCTCCCTTACACACTGGACAGGGGATTGTATATGCCCAGACTGGGGTTTGTATGCACCTGGACTAGAGATTGAACCTGCAACCTAGGTATGTGCCCCAGCAGGGAGTTGAACCCACGACCTTTTGGTTATGGGATGACACTCCATCCAACTTTTTCTTAAAGAGGTTTTTGGTTTAGTGATCAGCTGAATACACACACTTTACTTTCAATGAAAATTAGATTTAAAAGGCGGATCGTGGGTTCAGTGAGTGACATTTTGGTTTTGCACACTCACACCAACATAATGAGCATCTGGAACCAAAAGATGAAAGTCAGGATTATGTCTCATAAATAATGCTGTTTTCGTTTGTTTGCTTTGGCTTCTTATACATTTTAACAATTTTCTTTGTGAAGAAGGCATTTCATATCAGAGAGTCTGGAAGCTGAAGTGGAGCTGTGCTGCTCAGGACTCAGGATGTGGACAACTCTGGCCCCTGAGGAGAGCAGGGACAGACTGTACGGGCATATCCAAGCACAGAGCAGTGTTTCCACATATTCCTGTTCCCTTTCTTTCCCTTTCACTTGTTTGCTCTAGCCTCTATCCAAAACTCCTAACAGACTATAGGTTTATTAGAAAATATTTTAGTACTTAATTTTATTTTTGTGCTGTGAATTTTTCCCTTACCTCTTAAAAGGTACTCTTGATCTCCTCTATTTATTTGGGCCAGTGTGTCTGAGAATGAGCTCTTTCTGCCAGTATGGGAATTATTTCACAGGCAACGGGTCCCAGTCACTTAGCGGATGCCTCAAATATTACAAGGGACAGAACCTGAGCCCCAGCTGGGTGCTGAGGCATTGAGTGGGCTGAGGGGCTGGGGGCTTAGTTTTAACTTGAAGATTTATGATTTGAACTGTTTTTTTGGGGGGAAAGCACACAAATTGCTAGGTTTAGGAGCAGTGGCTGTCTAAATAATGGCAAATGTGGAGGGGGAAGGAAAGCTACATTTAAACATGTTATAAGGTCTCAAAGTACTAGAATGAAGAGACGTCAAAGGAAATGGAATCTACACACAGAGTGTAAATGTCAACTGTAAGATATATGAAAATGTGAAAAGAATCTTTGATGGGAAGAGATTGGGACTTCCTAGTATAAACAATCTGCCTATTTATTTTTTCTTATCAAATCAATTCAAAATACTGCTGAGTAAATCTCAGGTTGAATGCACATGGAATAGTCAGATATAAAAAAAAAATCCCATGGTAAAAACAATTTATGACGTGATTTCTTTATCGTTCCACCAGTAATGTTTCTTTATGTATTGCACTCTCCCGAAGTTCCTTGCAGAGAAGTGCAGTGGATATTACATGGTTTGCCAGTCAGTAAAAATGTTGCATTAGTATCTGGAATGATTTTCTCTTATTCTAGGAAACTATAAGCACTTAAAATGGTATTGATTATACAAAACCAATTTAAACATTTATTTATTTTTTTAAATTTGAGGGCCACTCTATCAGTGGAAATTAAGAGCAGACAGATCAGTTCAGAGTAAGTGAAGCACTGTTCACATGGCGCCATTCCAGTTACAACACCCACCCCAAAGCAGTTTATCTTCACGTTGCAATCATGGCACGAGGTAAAATTGAAAGCCACCAGTATGTCTCCTTATCCAGGTGCTGGATGCACAGAAATGGGCATCCACGCAGATTGTGAATCTGGGGAGCAAGCCGCTACACTTTTCCAAGGTTGCCTTTCAGAATTTGAGGCCCCCGTGGCCACAGAGTTTTGGTGAACATTCAGCTACATTACAGCTGTGACTGTTACATGGTAACTTTTTCATTTGCTGCTTTCTGCCCCGTTCTGAATCACACAGTCTCTTACGTGTTTATGCTTTTGTTCCTTTTTAGTCCTGCAATTGGTTATTAATATTTGTCATAATGATGATGATTATTATTCTAACTACCTTCCTCTAACAACTGCTAAGAAGCTTGATCTGAGATTCATATAAAATAACAGCCTGTTTTCAGATTCTAGTATTTTAGAGATTTAAGTAAAAACCAGAGGCTTTTAAGCTCAGTTTGGTCTATTCTCATATTCTTTCAGTTTTTGACATTAAATTCTGAAAATGAAAGCATTCTAGCTATTTTTAATTCATAGGCTTTAACTTATTTGAATTGCATATTTAAGATCTTATCAAATGTTTGTTACATTTTAAAAATTTTGAGATTTCAAAAGCTTTCCAGAATTATGAAGTAGAACCCCCCCCGTCACCTCTGCGCATGTGCATACACACGTTATGAAACTTGCTTTTTTCCCTCTCTCAGATGGATATCTTTGAAAAGTTTTAATGGAAAAATAGGATGTAAAGTATGATGATTTACTTCACAGGCAATCTTTGCATGATTGTATCCATTTTGTAAAGTGGGGAAATTAGTTTCACAGTCAGGGCCACCGCCCCTATTCAGAGAGCTGAGTGAGGGGTGAAGGCCAGCCTATGACCCAGCCCCAACACTGGGGAAAGCGGCTCTTTGTCCTACTTGGTCCATCCAGGGATGTTGTTGTCCAATTCCTACAAATGACAGGGCCTGTGCTCGCAGCAGCCCTGAATACTATGTTTTCAAAAACAATTAAAAATGTTTTCAAAAGATAAAAATTACCCCTTATTTATCTTCTTAAACAAATCCAACAATTGAGTCATTGCCAAGTAAGACAACCTAGGTGCAAATTCTCATATTTCTGGGAGCATCAAAATGTGTTTACATTTCTACAAATATATGTGTGCATACACAGGCAGAGAGAACTGATTTTTAGAATGTCTGTGGCTCCACATTTAATTATTTATTCTATTGATATCCCAGAGATTGAAGATAGTAACACTTCTGCTACACATTCTATAGGAAGAATTTAATTTTAGAAATAATTATGTTGTTATACATATTCATTGATTTTTATTTCTCTAGAAAAATTGGTAATATTAGAAAATGATAACTTTATTTGTTTACCTGTAATTGAGAATCATAGTATGTGCAACGTTATTTTGCCTAGTCTCTTTTTTTGTTCAGGTCAGAAAGAAACAGTAGACAGTAAGAAAGCTGACAGGGAGCTGTAGACAGAAACTTTTAAACTGTTATAACGAGTAATTGCCATAAACTTTCCCTTCCAAAGCTGGGCGTTTTGAGAGTGAAAGGGAGACTGCACTGGAGTCTCCCTTAGTGGGTAGTAGCTGGAACTCTCTCTGGCAAGTCGGAATACACAAAGACCTTGGTTAGGGAGCACAGAATAATCTAAATTAATAATTCAGTGTGGCCTCTAGGATATTGTAGTACTTCGCACAGTTCTTAATTTTTTAAACATGCACTAAGCACATTATATTGTGCAAGTTCTTGAAAATGTTGTGTGTGCAAACAACTCAAGGACAAATTCTGGCTTCAAAGAGGAGGTAAAAGACAGGGATGTAACGTGGTTCAGCTCCTTTAAGATGCTGTTCCTGGCCTGGTCAGAGGTGTCAGGGCTCAGTCAGAGCGATGCAGAGTCCCCGAAGTACTGAATGCTCTGACTCAAGAGCCTGGACCTCTCTCTTTGTTCTCCCCTCCCATCTAGTCTCAGCCAGGCCTTCTGGTTTTCCCAGAAGCTCACCTTGATGCTACTTCTTGGCTTTGCATCCAACTCCTCATCCTTGACTGCTGATCTCATCCTCCTCTGCTGGCCCCCTGGTCCCCAAGCTCAACAAGACTGAACCTCCTCTGATTTCTGCAACCGTTTTTAGAAAAATGGCAGCTTATTTTATATTTTATGAATTTATTTTTAGCCTTTTATGGCATGGATTAATTTTATTTGCTTATGTACACTGATTTGTTAGTGTGTGGGAGATTGTTTATTAGTCAATTTTCTCTCCGATGACATATTTAAGATTTTTAAAGCACAGCTGCAACTCATTTTGAGTTTTATTATGTATTATAATTTTACTTTAAAAATGTACTGTGGATGTAAATTTGTCTCCTATTTTAAGTTATTCTTAAATTGTCTTCCTTCGGCAAAATTGTGATTTTTTAAATTGTATTCTGTCCAGTACAGCAGGAAAAGAATAATAAAACAAGCTAATTAAAAAGGAGATAAGGTATAAACTTCTTACTGAGATAATATTCTACCTACTGAATAATATTCCTCAAATGTATTTCCATGAGACTCTTACATATTAGATAATCATATTTTATTACTTAGCAGAGCACTTGGAAGACAATGATTATAATTAAGAGAAAGAGCTAATTGCAGAAAGTCTAATATGAAATTTAGTGGCAACAATTCTATATTGCCCCAAGAGAGGCAGATATCTAGTCACTATCTCATCAATCTGATCAATACAGACATTCAAACTGGGTAATTTAGGCCCTGAATAAAGATGCCTCAGCATCTCTAGAGGGCCCATTTATGATCTTATTTAAGTCTAAGAGTTTACAATTTCAAAAGAGAGAGCAGAATTCATATTTAAGAAACTGTGAATCCTTCCACATTTAACAACGATCAGCTCTTGCCAGTTTATTGTATGCCCAGCAATATACAGCATTAATATGTTAGCAGCAAATAAAATAGACCCCTTCCCTGTCCTTAAGGTTTTCAATTTGGTGGCAATGAAGACATTGAACATGAAATTTTGAATCTGGAAAATATTGCTGAGGACAAGTACCTGGATGCTTGGGTCCTATGCAGGCGAATCATAGGCTGATAGACACTCAGATTTCGTAGAGGTATTTTGACTATTCAGTACAAGTGAAATAATTTCTAATGGGTAAGGGTGTTTTAGTAGGAGAAACAAATATGGACAGGAAGGAAGAGGGCCTGGGCAAAGGAAAGAGGGAAGGGCACACTACAGCATGCCCTGGTGTGAGCATGAATTGAAGTCATTTTGACTGCCCTTGAAAATCTGATCTAAGTGTTAGTGTTTCAGTTGACAGGTAATAGGGCCACTGAAGGTATTTTGTTTTTGTTTTTTAGCAGAGAAATGACATCAGACTTAAAGGAAAATTAATCTGGCAACAGTGTGTCCAGGAGATTGGAGCAGGAGGAGTTTGGAGGGCTTTGCAGTTGTGCAGGGGAGAGGTGATGAGGTGGATTAGGATGGTCATAGTGGGACTTCAGGGGAGTCAGGTGAGGCAGCAGATGTGGCAGACTTTGGAAAACAGTATGGTGGGTCCTTAAAAAATTTAAGATAGAATTACTATATGACTCAGCAATTCAACTCCTTGGTATATACCCAAATTGAAAGCAGGGTCTTGAAGAGATATTTGTGTCCTATTCATTGCAGCACTAATCACAATACCCAAAACATGGAAGCAACTCAAGTATCCAATCATGGATGAATGGATAAACAATGTGGTGCATATATACAATTGAATATTTTTAGCTTTAAAAAGGAATAAAATTCTAATACATGTTTCAACAGGGAAAAACCCTGAGAACTATCACAATAAATGATGTAAGCCAGTCACAAAAACAAAGACAAATAATGAATGATTCCACTTGTGTAGAGTGTCTAGAGGGTGGTCAAAACTGTAGAGCCAGAAAATAGAATGGTGGTTGCCATGGGCAAAGGGGTGGGGCATAGGAAATTTTTTAAGGGGTTTAGAGTTTCAGTTCTGCAAGATGAAAAGAGTTATGGAGATTGGTTGCAAAAAAATATTAATATACTTAACACTATTGAACTTACATACTTAAAAATGGTTAAGGTGGTAAATGTTATACTTTTACCACAGCTTTAAAAAGAGATAGATGGCAGAGAGAGCATAAACAGGGTTGGGACAGTGAGGACTGAAAGGAAGGAATCAAAATTGGCTTTAAGATTTTGAGCTTATGTGACTAAGAGAAAAATGGCACATTAATAGTGAGAGAGAAATCAGGTGGAGAGATTGACTTGGGGTGGTTGGGGTATGAAAGCGGACATGGAGGAAATAACTTCGATTTTAAAATGTTGACCTGAAGGTTCTGGTAGCACATACTAATGCAGAGAGTTTGAAGGAGGAGAGCTAAACAAGAGGTTTTTTTATCCTTTATTTTTAGGCTGATAAAACTTACCTACCTAGCGTATTTGATAACATTATCTACGATGCTGGCAATAAGGTCTCCTAATGACTCAGTGCATTATCCCTTTTGGGTATAATTATCAAGACTTTATGGTTGTGACCCTAATGGTAGGAATTTCATGAAAAATAAAAGGACTCATGTTTTTAGGCAAAGCCTTTTTATATTCCTTAAATGATAGCTGATGAAAAGGGAGTGACATCAAAGGCCAATCTTTTAACATGAGCCAAAATTATTTGTACCAACTAGGATGATTTTTGTCTTTCTTATAGTCTTGGATGATCTATTGATACCATGCACCAGCTGTGAATGGAAAAGCAGCAGTGTTGGTTTGAGGTCTCTGAGTGTTTCTCAATAAAATGGGGTGATAGCAATCATGTATATAAGAATAACATTATTATCATAATGAATTCACATTTGTTTTTTCTATTACTGTATGAACTGCCTAGTGAAGGGACTGTATCTTCCTCATCTTTGTAATCCTAAGAACTAGTCAAGTGCCTGGAGTACTGTAGTAATAAGTTCTTGGCCCTTGATAATAGAATCATAGAAAGTTACAATGGAGAGGCCCTGTAGTCTTCCTCTTCACTGCCATGAAGAGAAGGAGTTCAGAGAGGGAGTTGGGCTGTTCCAAGGAAGTACTAGCAGGCTGGTTGGGACTAGAGCCTGGATTTCTGATTCCTAGTCCAATTTTACTTCCACCTTACTCCATTTCATAAAAATGTCTTAAGCTCACACATCAAGTTATATCTTATTGTACACTTGGTAGTTTCCGGCATAGTGCCTTGCCGGAATTGTCTAATTAATTGTCTAATTAATATTTGTTGGATCTTTTCCTTCCAAAGTGAGAATGAAATGAGAGGAAGAAGGAGCAGCAAATGTAGCATACTCCTGAATGATACCTAAGACAAATTCTTACTTGAATTCATATTCTGATGCAAAGAATTTTTAGATGTTAGGTTGTTAAATCAAATTCAGGGCCTTCCTGATAAAAATGGAGTCTTTTATAACAATCTTAATTATAACAATCTTACTACCTGTGCATTGTAAGCTCATCAGTTCTTTCTGGTAGACAAAGGCAGCCTCTGGAGAAGTTTGAAGTTAATGAGGGTAAATAATGCACTACAACCTTAGTACAGTTTATAAAGAAAGCAGGTCTCAGATCAAATTTTTTCCTACATACATACAGATATTTATTGAGCAAATATTAATCAGAAAGCCAGCATAAAGTAGCAGTACAACCAGCTATACAAACCCAATAAAGTCCCAGCTCTGTCCTTCAGCAGATTCTGACTGCCACCTTGCATGCAGAGTTTACTTGAGACAAACACAATCATATTCCAGCAGCAGAATCCTGCCCTTGTATAGGAAGCATTGGCCACTAAAAATCCTCCTAAACTAATGGCTGAACACAGGACTATTTAGTTGGGTGCCGTTCTTAACACGAAGGCTTAGGTCTCACTAAATTCATGCAAAGGAGTTGGGGGGGTGTCTTACAAAATGACTTAAACCAACACATACTTATAATATCTTTAATCAATAAGAGATCTTCCTGAAATGTATCATTCTATTCATCAGACTACTATTTTAATCAATGAAAACCCATTGCTGATATCCATTAAGTCAGTTATTGGCAAAGTGTTGGCTGTTGATTGAGATATGGATGACTCAAGTTACTATGATAGCTGGCTGCTTTTAAGGGCAGACTTCCTGAGTACAGCACCCAGCAGACAGCTCTGCTCTTTGAATTCTTGATTGGTACTTGGTCTGAGGTTACCTTGGGCAATATGGACATGATCTTCACACCATATATGTTGAGTACTTTAAAGTATGTTGTAGGACAGCACAGTACCATGTAGATTTTCTTATTAATTAGGTCATTTTAGACAAACTGGCTGATTAATAACCCAAAGTGGAATTTGTAAGCTAATTTTAGTATTTTATTTCTGGGTTAGATGTCTTTTTCTCATGAATGTCAGTGAATTGATATACACATTTAACAGATATGGAAACTGAGCCACATCTAGTTAAGTAAGTTTTTTAAGTGTAGAGAAAGAACTAGGGAGAGAATTCAGAGCTCCTAATTTCTTTGCCAGTGTGTATTTCATGTGGAGTCCATCCCATGGTATGAGCAAAGAACATTTCTCAGTGTGAATTAAGGGTGCATTAAAGTTACATCACCCATAACAAACTTTTCTCCTCACCGCTAGGACTGGGGAGGCTTTTAGATTCTATACCTTAGTCAGGATGTTCTTACCTTAGAGACCATTATCACATGTAACTTTCTTCCCTGCCTACGACCCTATCAAGCGAAAATGAGAGATCTGAAGGGCATGGCCCAGGTGTACACATCGGACTCCTGGGGTGATGCTTCTAGCTTACAGGTGGTGGCAGCCATGACGGTGGTTGTGATGACAGTGACCTGCCTGAATATAAGCCAGGTTGTCTGTCTGAGGTTATTTCCTTCTGTCTCCCCTAGAGAATCCTGTGCCAACACTGAATCCATGGTGCTTTAGATTCTGTTCAGAAACACTGAATTAGTACAGCTCTTGGGATCTACTTTTGAAGAGTTTCATTCCAAAATCTCCACTTCTAAGATGTCTATGACCTCAGAGTGACCAACCCTCTTATGTTCCTCCCATTCTCTTCTCTCATCACCCCAACTCCAAATATTCAGGCTGTTGGAGACAAGGAGGCCCCTGAGAAGGTATAGACAGAGTGGAGAATTTTTTCAAAAATTATGTTTTCATGTAAATAGAAATGTCCTAATATACCCAGTCCTTCCCCTACCTCCATTTTTGTTTTTTGAGACTTAATAAGGAATTGAGAGAAGAGTTATTGTTTCCACTATGTGACAGTTATCTTCAGGGTCCAGACATAATACAGTTCTTTCATTTTAATAGCTACTTCCCATCCTTTAAGCTGTACAAGTATTTTGAAACCTCAGAAATTCCATAGCCATAGAAATTACTGTTTTAACTAAAGAATGCTTCTGGAATCTTGACTGACTGAAGACACTATTTCAAAAATCCATGTCAGTGATAGGATTTTTTCTATTATTTCTGCATTTTGTCCTGGGAAATGATTTATGAAGTAGATGTTACCTGGCCAAAATTGAATTAAGTCTCATCCTGTATTTGAAGACTGAGCTGTTTTATATAAGCTCAACTTTGTTATGGAAAGTACTGACATGTTTACCCCTTTTGTAAAAAATGTAATGCCATTCAGAAAACACAATAAAATCAAGTCCTGAGTAATATTTAAAATACCAGGATATGAAATATGACTTCACCCAATAAGTATTATAAACACCTTGTTTAATGGAATTTATGAAGGTTTAGAATGTGTAATTAAAGTTTTGAAAAATGAAGTTAGTCCTAACATTACATAAGACATAAATTTCTTTGACTCTATTAAATTTCATGAAAAATGTGTTTTGAACCACTCGACTTCCTGGTTTTAGACTATAGCCCTTGGCTTCCCAGTGTGGGCTCTCTTGTTCTTTCATTTTACTTTTGCTCAGTCCCTCCGTCTTAGTGCTGATGGTGACGATAACATTCTATCACTCACCTAATATCTACAATCACACATTGTTATTTAATTCCTTATCTTAGAAATGAGGAAACTGAAGCTTTGAGAGGTTAAGTGACTGATCTCAGTTCTGCCAGCTGGGACATATTCGAACACAGATGCATAGATTAGCCATGCTAACTTTTGGTTTTCTCAATTCTACAGCATTTACTGGATTTCAGTTTCTTGTTTACCACTGGTATGGGGTCCCCACAGATTTCTCAGATGTTTGACATAACCCCTTTTTGGCCAAACCTTAGGCACTCTCAGCCTGGGTAACTGTCCTAGGCTGATTCTACTTGGTAGGCTGGTTCTTTGATTGGATCGTGCAGATCTGTGAAAAACATACACAGCTGTGTACAAGAAAGAGCCTAGTTATATGTTAAAGATGCTCAATGTATGTCTTAGTTTTCCTTTTTCCAATGTTCCGTTTTATAAAAGACACAGGTTTTGGTTTTTGTACCCCACCCCCCACAAGAAACATTGTAATTTAGTTCAGAGCCATCCCTGTATTGATCCTCTAACAGGCACAGGGATGAGGGAAATGAAAGTGTGGGACATGGACTGGGTTATCTGAGAATCAGGTAATAGGCGATGGCTTCCATGTGATTTATCATCATGTTAATTAGACTTTGACTCTATCAATCTGCCAAAAAAGGTTAGACTCCCTTGAGCAGAGGACACACACTTGATCTCAGAATGAGAAGGGTAGATGAGTAATTTCTGTTATAAATTGATCTTAACAGGCAATGTCAGAAGCTCAGGGCCCATAAGTCAGTGTCACTTCCTGAGCCCTAACCTGGCTACTATATAATTACTTCTGGGCTTTTCCTCTTGAGTGCACCTCTGTCCTCCTATTTGACAAGATATTAATTACGGGACCTGGGAAGTTCAATGTGTCTGATTTCATTCAATCACTCAAACTCATGTCAGTCTCTGTGCATGTTACAATTAGGAGTGAGCAGTAAGGCTAGTGGAAAATAAGGTAACTTGATCTTTACAAGTCCTCCAGGCCAACCTAAAAGTATACATACTTGGAAATCAGAAAAATTTCAGTGGTTCATACTATTGTGTTTATATTGTAATTGTTATTGTTACTGCCCTTACTAGAAAATCTACCATACAGTGAAAAAAATGTGATTTTTACTATATTCCTCGACCACCTTGAGTACAATTTATGAATCAGAAACAGAATTTGTGCAGGTTTCCCCTCATTTACAAAATACTGGGTTGGCAAAAAAGTTCTTTTGTTTTATTTCCCCGTAAGATGGCTCTAGTAGTGCTTAGTTGTCTTGAACTTCATTCGGACAATTTTGCTAGATTGTATTGTGACAGCTGTCATAACAGCGTGCATTGTTAAAAATTTTATCATAATTGGTGAATTTTTGTGGAGCCATTTTAATATTGAAGATGGAAGAAAATGCACAATAGTTTTGCATTATGCTTTATTATTTCAAGAAAGGTAAAAATGCAACTGAAGTGCAAAAAAGATTGGTGCATTGTATGGAGAAGGTGCTGTGACTGATTGAACATGTCAACAGTGGTTTGTGAAGTCTCCTGCTGGAGATTTCTCACTGGATGATGCTCCATGGTCTGGTAGACCAATTGAAGAGGATGGCAATCAAATCAAGACATTACTTGAGAACAATCAAAGTTATACCTTGCAGGCAATAGCTGACATATTCAAAATACCCAAATCAATAAAGCTATTGGTGAAAATAAAAAAATGTATCTTTTTATTTTACTGAAAAAAACTAAAGGAACTTTTTGGCCAACCCATGTATATTCTTGAAGATGAATTATAGAGTACATTTTATATACCTGAAGACTCACTGTAAAATTATTTCTCTGTGAATCCATCTCTGGGCCTTGCCAGAGTTAGACATCTGCCCTTTGTGTTCACGTTACACCCGTGGTCTACCTGTTAGGGCAACGCAACTCTTCTTTTTATATGTTTCCTCTTCCCTGTTTCAAGCAAGTAGTCAGAGCTTTGTGGCCCTCTTATTTTATGTTTCTGGGTCAAAACCCAAATTTCCTTGGAACATACAGCTTCTTGATTTTTTTAAAGTTTAAACCCATTGAAGAGATAGGCAAGGTGTATAGGAAGTCTGTGTCCTGTAGAGGACTGGACCTTTGAGAAGCTCCAACAAATGGGATGTGGAGTTAGTGGAATTTGGGCATAGGTTCCAGAAAGAGCAAGTACTTGCATTCAGCTCGGTGGCAGCACCTGAGAAGGCAGCATGGAGCAGAGGGCTGAACCCTGATGGGGCATTCTCAGCCTAACCCAACGTGTCCGTTACCCACACAGCTGCATGAGCAGGGGCGTGCTGGATCTGAAGGGGCCATATAGGCTCTACAATGGGTATATTAAGCACTAGCCAGGGAAGACTGGACCAGTGACAGTAGGGGCCTCCTGTTGCTTTGGTCCCGTGTAAGATCCTGTGTCTTTGCCTTGTCCTGTTGCATCATTTCCAGCAGTGACTGTAGATACCTGCCCTCTGTTTGCCAGTTTAAAGTAACCCAGGCCATCACAGTAGAGCTGACCACTAATAGCAGCAAATGTAACTCTGCTTTTCTGCAAAGCAGTAACAAGAACTTTTCCTTCTACTTTCAAACTGTTTTTCAGGTCCCTAGTCTAAAGCATTTTTTTTTCCCTAACCTACTTTCAAACTTAATTAAATCTACTCTGTCCAAATACAATTCTCAGTGCTCTGAAGACCTTGGGACCCTGGTATTAAGTGGTAACTGTGGTGACTCAAGCCCTTTCATTGACTTTAGTTACTGTGCTCAGCTACTACCCATCTGAAATAGGTGCATTGTTGGGAATGAAGTAGAGAAATCTGGCCTTTGTCCTCTGTGGGTAGGCAGATGATTCTAGGAAGAAAGTCTAGAGAAGACAGAGTGGATTTTAACTTGGAATCATCAAAACAAACTAAAGCCAAGTAAACAAAGACATACAGAACTTGGGCTTATGCGTGTAAAGGAAGGCAAAGGATCTGCCTTTAAAGCTATTGGAACTCTCCTGAGGAGCTCTGTCAGCAGAATGGAAGGGCAGGAATATATTGTCAGTTATCCACTTTTGTTGGGCTCGGCTAGCTCCTATCAATGAGTGTACAGAATTGAAAAGATAAGTAATAGTCACAATGAACTTTAAAAAACTTAGTTTAGAAACTACTGGAGTCCCCAGGCAGGCTGGGTAGTCCTGTTGCTGCCAGTGAAGACCCAATAACACATTTGCTTTTGTAGTTCATCTACCCAGTTGTATGGTACTCCTTCAGTTTCCTTTATGTCCTGAATTAGTTCCTGTCTCCACTGGCATCATCTTCCTTAAATCATAAATACCTAGAGATTAGGCAGAGTGTCTGTTTAACTAGCTTTCTAAAATGCCTAGCTCTGAGCCCAGCTCTGTACACAGGAAATTATTAAATGTGTTTGGATAATAAGTCAATGTTTAGAAAGTAGAAAGGGATTCTAAGTCACCTAAAACAAAGATTGTAGTTCACATGATGTTTCTTAGCCTCTTTTGGGCCTCTTTTTAGTTTACAGGAAGTGTAAGGGTGTTGCTGGGGGCACACAGGGAACTGGTGTTTATTTCTGGATGAGAGCATTTCCCAAGTTCATACTTGTGGGCCCACATTTAACCAAGGACCCCATGTGGATGCCTCGCTGGGTGATGGGTGCGCTTGATTCCGTTCCTCTGAGCACCCCATCCATGCCTCTCCTCTCAGGAGGTACAGGGCAGCTGGCGTCAAGACATGCTTTTGGTAGATGTGAGCTGGAGCACAGGGGAATGAAACGTGCATGAAATTTGCTTTGTTCATTCACTCGAGGCAGAGGCCAAATAAACCAAACTAAATCAAATCCCAGAAGCCATGTTAGCTCACGATATGAGTATAAATTCGCAAAGCTCTAAGGAACAAGAATCAGTAATAAAAGAAAATCCGAACTTCTCTCTGAGTGGTCAAATTGTGGACGTTCGTCTTCCTTGAAATGTAAAGGGTTGTGAATGTGTCCATGGCAGAAAACCTAAGACACAATTGGACCAGAGAGGACAGGGCTATTGTTAACACTGACAATGGAGGGGGAAGACTCAGAGCTAATGAGGTCAGTGTTCCAAGAATTAAAAGAAAAAAACCTTGAAAAAAGCCTTGAAATGTGTGGCTGTAATACTCTGGAGCAGTTATCACAAGCTGTCATGTCCATGGGTCCTGTTTCAATAACTGCTTTTAAGAGTCTGTCTTGTTAGGTATCACACACTTGAAGACTTTCCTTGGCAGATATTTACCAAAGGTGACAGCTAGTGAAAACCCCAAACCGGCTTATTAAACCATTCAGTGAAGACTTTGGAGAACAACCTGGAGAGGAGACACGATTAGTATAGGAAAAGAACAAATCTCTGAAAGTTTTTGTCTCCTTTGATTAATTACCTTAGACTGAAATTGGAGGAGGGAGATTTAAAGGCCTGCACTTGCTGTTTTACAGCCCTCCCGCCAGCCATCTAGGTGACTGAGCCATTCAGGCAGTGTCCGCCACGAAGGTATTTCTTCCCAGCCCTCGTCTTCTCTCTCTGCTCTCTGCCTCCCCAGCTCATTGGCGCTTGTGTTTTCATCTGTCAGCCTGAAGCACATGGCTTCCACCTCCGTATCTCTGGCCTTAATCTCTGTTCTGAGTCTCTGTCACCCATTTAAAATTATTACTCAGTGGATGTTTTCCACTTGTATAACTAACTCATGATCTTCCATGAAAAACTACTGGTCCCTTTTAACTTGTTCTGCTTCTGAGGTACATTCTACCCCTTTTTTTCCTGTACCAGAAATAGAAAATCCAGAGGTCACTATTGACTTATTCCTATTCCCAGCTTCTTCCTAAGTAATCACTCATCCAAACCAGTTGACTCTTTATTCCGATATCCATTCCTACCACCTGGGCCTTTCAGGCCCTTTTTCTTGACACACTTGGATTGTTTCACCCATCTCTCCACTCACCCTGTTTATGGTCTCAGTCATCCATAACAATGGTGATTTGTATTACTGAGAACTTTTCCACTGCTTACCAACTTGATCCTCATGATAACCCTCATAAGGACAAGGAAACGGAAGCTCAGTGACTCATCGAGTTCACAGATATGCAGTGGCGTCTTAGGTCATGTGACTCTAAATCTCTAACTCTTTTTGATACATGGAGTCTCTTTCCATGTCATATAATTTAGGTGTATGGTTAATGCCCTTTACCACTCCTTCTGGCCCTATCCCTCTCCAGGCATTGGTAACAAATACACTATATACTGACATGACTGTCTTGATCTCAGGGAATCCTCCAGTCCAGGATCTAACAGTTTTCCCTCCCTCCTTCCCTCCCCTCTTCCCATCTTAGCTCCTGCTCAATTGACTTTATTTTTCAGGACAGTCTTAGTTTTATAGAAAAATTGAGTAGAGAGAGAGAGTACGCTGAGTTTCCATATACCTCTTCTCCCCTCACATATACCGCCTCCCTCACTAGCAACACCGAGCTCCAGAGTGGTACATTTGTTACAACCCATGAGCCAACACTAACACATTATAATCACCAAAAGTGCATAGTTTACATTAGTGTTCACTCTTGGTATTTAATGTTCTGTGGGTTTGACAAATGTATAATGAATGGCATGTGTCTAGTAGTATAATACAGAGTAGTGCACTGCCCTAAAGGTCCTCTGTGCTCTGTTTGTCCCTCTAACCTGTGGCAATAGTTCATCTGTTTTTTACTGTCTCCATAGTTCTGCCTTTTCCACAGTGTAATGTAGTAATAACTATACAGTATGCAGCCTTCTTATATTGGTCTCTTTCATTTAGTAATATGCATTTGAGGTTCCTCCATGTCTTATCATGGCTTGATGCTTTTCTTTTTAGTGCTAAATTTAATTCCATTATATAGATATACAGAGTTTATCCATTCACCTACTGAAGGATGTCTTGGTTGCTTCCAAGTTTTGATGATTATGAGCTGCTATAAACATCCATGTGCATGTTTGTGTAAATATAGGTTTTTAACTCATTTGGGTCATCTGATAAAGATTATGTTTAGTTTTCTAAGAAACTGCCAAATTGTTCTCCAAAGTGCCTTTATCATTTTGCATTCCCATCAGCAATGAATGAGGGTTACTGTTGCTCTTGTCAGTATTTGCTGTCAGTGTTTTAAATTGTAGCTATTCAGATAGGTGTATGTGGTATCTCTAAATTGTAATCCCTAAATTGTAATGTTGAGTATTTTTTTACGTGCCTAGCTGCCATCTGTATATCTTCTTTGGAGAGGTGTCTGTTTACATCTTTTGCCCATTTAAAAAATCAGGTTGTTCATTTTCTTATGGTTGAGTTTTAAGAGTTTTTGGTATAATTTGCATAATAGTCCTTCATCAGATATGTCTTTTGCAGAGGTTTTCTCCCAGTTGATGGCTTGTTTTCTTATTTATTGACAGTGCCTTTCACAGAACAGAAGTTTTTGTTTTTTTTCAGAGAAGACATTTTACAGAAGCCCAGCTTATTAATTCTTTCTTTCATGGATCACATCTTTGGTATTATTTATATCTAAAAAGTTATTGCTAAACTGAAGGTCATCGACATTTTCTCCAGTTATCTTGTAAGAGTTTTATAATTTGGCATTTCACATTTAGGCCTGTGATCCATTTTGAGTTAATTTTTTTTGAAGGATGTAATGTCTATGTTTAGATTAATGTTTTTTTGCATGTCAAAGTACAGCTGTTTCAGTACCATTTGTTGAAAAGACTATCCTTTTTCCAATGAATTGCCTTTGCTTCTTTGTTAAAGATCAGTTGACTATATTTTGGATTTATTTCTGGGTTCTCTACTCTGTTCCATTGGTCTATTTGTCTATTCTTTCACTATCCTGATTACTGTAGCCTTATAGTAAGTCTTAAAGTTGAGTAATATCAGTTCTGACTTTGTTCTTTAATATCATGTTGCTATTCTGGGTCTTTTGCAGAATTGGTTTGTTGATATTCACAAAATAACTTGCTAGGATTTTTATTGGGATTGTATATAATCTGTATATCAAGTTGGAAAGAACTGACATTTTAACAATAGTGAGTCTTCCTGTACATAAATATGGAATATCTCTCTATTTAGTTCTTCTTTTATTCCTTTCTTCTGAGTTTTATAGTTACTTTCATGTTGATCTTATACACATTTTATTAGGTTTATATGTAACTATTCTGGAGTGGAAGATGTTGATGCAAATGGTATTTTGTTTTTAATTTTAAATTCCAATTTTTCATTGCTACTGTATAGGAGAACAGTTGGCTATAGTATGTTAATCTTGTGTTTTGCAACTTTGTTGTAATTGTTGATTGGTTCCAGGAGATTTTTTTATTCATTCAATTTTTCTACATAGACAATTGGTATCTGTAAAGACAGTTTTATTTCTTCCTTTTTAATTCCTATCCCTTATATTTTATTTCCTTGTTTTATTGCACTAGCTAGGACTTCCAGTATGATGTGGGAAAGCAGTGGTGAGAGGAGATATTGCTACTTTTTCCCGATCTTAGCAGGAAATCTTCTAATGTTGTCTGATGTTTACTATAGATTTTTTATAACTGTTCTTTATCAAGCTGAGGAAATCCCCTTCTGTCTTAGTTTGCTGAGAGAGTTGATCATGAGTGAGTGTTGGATTTTGCCAAATATCTTTCCTGCATCTGTTGATAGTCATGCGATTTATTTTAGTTGGTTGATGTGATGGATTACATTAATTGATTTTCAAATGTTAAACCAGCCTTACACACCTGAAATAAATTTCCTCTGGTTATAGTGCATATTTTAAAACATATTGTTGCATTTTATTTGTTGAGGATTTCACATCTATGTTCATGAGGAATATTGGTCTGTAGTTTTCTTTTCTCATAATGTCCTTGTCTGATTTTGTTAGTAGAGAAAGCTGACCTCATAGAATGAGTGAAGAAGAATTTTCTCTATTTCTATAACCTGGAAAAGACTTTAGTGATTTTAGAGAATAATATTTTCCTTAAGTGTTTGGCAGAATTCACTAGTGAACCTATCTGGTCCTGGTACTTTCTTCTTTGAATGGCTATTAATTATTGATTTGATTTCTTTTGTAGATATAGGTGTATTCAAATTGCCTGTTTTCTTTTTGTGTGAGTTTTGGTAGATTGTGTCTTTCAAAGGATTGGTTCATTTCATCTAAATTATCAAGTTTGTGGATATAGTGTTTTTAAAAATATTCCCTTGCTATCTTTTAACGTTCATGGGATCTGTAGTGATGTCCCCTGTTTCAGATTTGATATTAGTGATCTGTGTCTTCTCTCTCTCTTTTTCCCTTTAGTTAATCTGGCTAGAGGTTTATCAATTTTATGGATCTTTTTGAAGCTTCACTTTTTGTTGTTTTTCTCTATTGATTTCCTGTTTCCAATTTCATTGATTTCTTCTCAAATTTGTATTATTTCTTTTCTTCTGCTTACTTTGGACTTACTTTGCTCTTTTTCTCTAGTTTACTAGGGTAGAAGCTTAGATTATTGATTTTTAGATCTTTCTTCTTTTATAAAATGTGCATTCAATGGTGTTATAAATCTTCCACTGAATACTGCTTTCACTATATTCCTTAAATTTTGATAAGTTGTATTTTTGTTTTTATTCGCTTTCAGAATTTTTTTTTTTTTTTAATATCCTTGAGATTTCTTTTTTAACCTATTTGTTACTTGGAAATGTCCTATATAATCTCCAAGTATTTTAGGGATTTTCCAGCTATCTTTCTGTTATTTATTTCTAGTTTAATTTCATTGTTGTCTGAGAGCATATACTGTATGATTTTTATTTTAAATTTTTAAGGTGTGTTTTATGGCTTAGAATGTGGTTTGTGTTGGTAAGTGTTTCATGTGAGATTAAGAAGAATATGTATTATACTGTTGTGGATGGTGTATTCTGTAGACATCAATTAAATCAACTTGATTGATGATGCTATTCAGTTCAACCCCATCCTTACTGATTTTCTGCCTTCTGGATTTGTCCACTATTGATAGAGGGGTGTTGAAGTCTTCAACTGTAATCGTGGATTCAACTATATTTCTTTGCAGTTCCGTCAGTTTTTGCCTTATATCTCCTCATCTTTTTTGCTCAAATATGTCGAGTGTGCCTCTCCACACACTTTCACTTTGACAGCACTATCTGATTAAATGTTCCGCTCATCTTTATTTTACAGTTCCACCTAAGATTCTTGTAATCCTATTTTCACATGTGACCAAGTTCAAACCTGATTCTCTGATTCAATCCAGTTTCCCAAATTCTACCTGTTAGGAAGGGACAACTAGTTATGCTACTTAAATTAATTCCTCCTCATTATTGCATGCCAGCTTTTTGTAGGCATATCATGTAGCAGTGTACATGGACCTTAACATTTTCTCCTAACATTAACAAAATGAGTGTAGGGGCAGGTGTCCTCTTTATTGGTCCCTGCACGGTGCCAGGAGTGTGTTCGGCACTTAATACATGTTTATTTGACATTTGAATAAGCATATTAGAGTACAGCTGGAGAAAAAGATTTTGTGATCTATTGTCTGAGTTTGAAAAAATAAAGACTAAAGATAAAGATTTTTTTAAAAGAAGAGAACAGATAAAGAAAACAGTTTTGGGGATCAAAACTCCTAGTTCACTTAAAGAAAAAATATATCAATGTCTAGTCAGAAAAAAATGTTGTATTTAGAGTTATGGGATCTAGACGTGAGTTCTAGCTCCATCATCTTGAACAGTTTACTTCTCTAAGCTTTAAATAATACATACCTCATGGAGTCATTGTGAGAATGCAGTGAGACGTGATGCTTTACAAATGCTATTAAGTATTTCCATTACATCTTCATTAAGGATGAGAGTATGATGGCATCATATACTGCTTCACAGATAACTGTTTGAAAAATACTGCTTGAGCACATGTATTCAAAAAAGAACAGTCTTTGACACACAGTTCAGTTCACTTTTTCATTTTTGTTTAGAGAAGAGGTGAATCCTGATTTCACTGTTTTACTTGGCTTACATAAAAAAGTTCCACATTGTGTTACTAGTTTGCAGAATTTGAGATTAATGCTTAATGGATGTTTACAAAGACACGTTTTTATTTCTGTAGCATGAGTTCATGCTTACACCATCTGTCTAGTATAAGCTTACTTCAATTCTCAGCTACTAATTCTAATTAATGAATGTGTAATGGAAGCATTGAAAAGTCTCTTTCATCATGAAGAAGTGAGGCCTGAAATTATTCGTTGCTTTTGTGTGTGCTGTTTTTGTTTGATTATATAAGGTTTATTGCCAAGAGGAGATTTTATTCCCTGTTGCCTCAGATGACCTAATATTTTTCCATAATAGAATCTCTGAAATATCACTTATGTAGTGTATATGAGCTTTCTTACAGTGTGACTAATTTCAAAGAGCTCCTCTTCCAGAACCTGAAACTCTATTTAATTTTTATTAAAAATGTTTTTAAAACAAGTTCAACTAAGGCCTCAGTGGGAGGACACTTTTAAGTTAGCAAATCACTTGTTAATTTCTGTTTCATTCCCACAGGAGAAATCACTAATGTCTTCCAGTCCAGACTCTGTCTTCTCCAGTCAGCTCCAGCCATGAACCTATCCTAATTACACAGTCATGTCCACACATCGTGGATTTGGGAATTAGTCATGTTGCTAGAGATCGGTACCCTCAGTGAGACTTCCGTGGCTATTCTGGCCAATTTGTACAACATTCTCTACTCTCCCCGAGGACAGCACAGAGCCTGTGCAATCAATACAGAACACACGCTCGCTTGGCACCCAGTGCTGCTCTGACAGCAGTGTTAGCTGCCCAAATATTGTGAGGAAGGCTCACATAGAACTATCCTTACTTATTTAAGGGGAGAGAAGATTCGGCAATAGGTAAATAGTTATAGAATAATCTTTTCTTTCAGCTAAATCTCTCTTATCTCTATAAGAGATACTTGAGCTTCATGCCTGAATATCTCCCTTTTCAAAAGAATCTTGGTTACTGTTTTTAATTGTCACAACATCTTTGGCTGAAAATGCTATAAATATAAATTGATAACTTGGTGTAGTGTGTTTGTAGCATATTGTTATTATTTGAGCCCTCATATATCCAAGTGGATTCATGGGAAAGAAAAGAAATACTATTACAAAAATAATTTTGATGGTAATATCAAATCTTATGTGCCATTTTCAACAAAATTAAAAAAAAAATCAAATTCAGCTAGTTCCTAGAGCTTAATGCCTCACACACAGTAAGTATAAACGACTTAAGGTAAAAGTGCTATTTTGGACAATGAAAATACTTAAATATGAGAATTTTATTGCAAAGCCTAGATAGAATCTTGAAGAAATCGCATGCTATCTTTTAGAATTTGTTGCTGATAAACAGAAGTTTGACAAAATTTCAGGGAATATAGATTGCTTGTATCTTGTGTTTCAGCATTTCCTATTATACTAGTGTGTGTATAGGATATTATTGTTCTGACTGCCTTAAAGTTCAAAAAGGCACCTCAAAATAGCATTGCATCTACCAGAGGGAAAAAGAGTGCTGAGCATTGCAGTTAACTTTTCTTTTTAATGAAAAGAAAACTCTTCTTTGAAATTCAAGTAATATTGACTTTCTGGTTAGGATGTTAGAATAAAGATCTTTGTGTCCCTCTCTCCATGTAAACACCAACTATAAAAAAATAGGAGAATGAGAAATAGCAAACTTGTCTTTGATGAAATTAGGAAATACTCCAAGCTCTGAGTTGAAAAATAAAATAAAAGCTACTAAATGTAGCAAACACTGACCAGAGTAAGGGTGTGTGTGTGGTGGGTGCAGGGGATTGCCAAGAGATGGACTTTGTCTCTCCAGATCTCAAGTAGAGAGCAGAGTGCACGAATCCCCAGGGCTGGCAACCTACATAGTCTGGGTGCAATGGTTAGGATGTTTTGTGAATGCAAAGGTTCTCTGAACTCTTAACTTCAAAGATTAGAGATGTAGGCAGGGCTAATCCCTAACTTAAGACAGGATCCCCATCCAGGGTACCACATTACATTTTATGGTCATGTCTCCTTATACACCTGTTGGCTATACCAGTTTCTCAGTTTTTTAAAATGATTTTGATGACTTTGATAGGTTTGAAGAGTTCCGGTCAGATATTTTGTAGGATGTCCCTCAGTGGATATCTACCTGATACTTTTCTCATGATTAGACTGGAGTTATGAGTTTTGGGGAGGGAATGCCATTCTGATCATAATGTATAATATCAAGGGTATATAGGCTATTAAAATGCTTATTACTGTTGGTATTAACTTTAATCACCTGGCTGAGGTGGTGTTTGTCAGATATCATCACTGTGAAATTACTCTTTCCCTGTCTTTCCATATTGTGCTCATCAGTAGGATATTACTATGCACAGCCCACACTTACAGAATGGGGAGTTTTGCTGCCCTTCACTGAAGGAACAGTATCTACATAGATTATTTAGAGTTATTCTAGATGGGAGATTTATTCTCTCTCTCTCCCTCTCCCTCCCTCCCTCCTTCTCCCCCTTCTCATCATGTATTTTATCAGTATGGACTCATGACTATTTAATTTATTTATTTACTTATTTATTATGTAATATTTATTGTATTTTTCCATTACCATTTTATACTTTGAGTTATAATTCAGTGCTACTTATTTTGTTATTGAGAGTGTTTCATCTTTGGGAGCAATTTCAGTTAGCTCCTATGTGTTTTGACACACCCTTATCATTGTGGGACTTTTTTTTAGCAGATCTTTACTTTCTGGCAAAACAGGGTGCTTCAAGTTCATTTTGTATGTTCCTTGCTCCAGTCCATAAAACCGGTCATTGCTTGAGCATGGTTATAGAAAACAAGACCTGGGCACTGAAGTGTTATTGAGGTGTTAAAGATTCTGGGCCTTCTCTGCTGACAGAACAAAGAAATACATGTGTGCATACTAACATGCATATGTCTATATGTTTATAACTATATATATTTCTCTCTCTCTCTCTCTATATATATATATACATATGTATCTATATTAAGCTAGACATTGGTTCATACTGATGACTTCAACACTTATCCATTATCTCAGGAATCATCCTAGACTTCTACCATAGCTTTTCTATAATCTCTTACTCCAACAGTGAGATACCTGGCTTCCGTCCTCTGCTTTCACTTAATTTACTTAATCCATCTACTTATTTGTTAAATTTCAGTATATATTGTGCTGGTTT
The DNA here is from genome assembly GCA_004024845.1 of Tonatia bakeri. Classification (NCBI taxonomy): domain Eukaryota; kingdom Metazoa; phylum Chordata; class Mammalia; order Chiroptera; family Phyllostomidae; genus Tonatia; species Tonatia bakeri. The sequence goes on along the minus strand of PVIA01001163.1, from coordinate 78,196 downwards.
CAGAATTTTTCACCAGAACTTTCCCAGTAAACAGTTTTATCAATGAGAATACAGTGCTTATATGCAGTTACTTTGACTTTAGTCTTACAGAATCCACTTATTTTCAAAGTTTCTTAGCCAGCATATCTTTCCCTACTCCTTTTAGTGAGATTGTTTATATATTTGTAAGATAGTTAGGTTATTGTGTCACAGTCTGCATTTCATCCTGAGATCCCACAACCTTCTAAATAATTTTTTTAAATTATATTTATTAAGGTTTACTCTTTGTACTGTAAAGTTCTATGGGTTTTGACAAATACATGATGTTATGTACCCGCTATTACAGTATTATACAGAATAGTTCTACCGCCCACCCAAAAACTGAAGCGATTTTCAAACCTCGCTTAAACACCCGGCTGTCTGACTGAAGCGTGCAGAACCCTGCTCTCCCGGCTATGGACACACATAAAAACCTGAAGCATGCAGAACCTGGCTCTCCCAGCTATGGACACACTTAAACACACCGCGAACGGCATGTGGAAACACGAGAAATCATCATGCATAGAAACAGTTTTCTGTAGGGAAGTCAGGAAGGGAGAAAACACTCTCCAAGTTGGAGAGCGCCCAGCTAACCCCCTCGTGGGGAGTGCCCCATTCCCTTGTCCCAGTGGGTTTCATTCTTGAATACCAATACAATTTGCAAATTACAAGTAGTTAGCTTTTGAAAGGTGCTAGCAGATTTCCTACTGGGATTCTAAGCCAGAGATTTTGGGATTTTATCATTTAAAAAGACTACAGGACTTAAAGCTCAGATTTGTTTCCTGCCCGTGACTTCATATTCTAATTAAAGAGTATCCTTCAGCAAGCAGATCTCACAGAGTCTTGGCATATTCTTTGTCCCAGGCCTGATTACCCCGAGGGTCTGCCGTCTCTGGTCTGAGCTGCCCCTATGGCTGTTTGCTAAACCCTGGGAAGGGCAGGAGACAGAGGGAGCAAGGAGACTTAGATTTCTCACATCTAAGTACAAAGACTCAGGCTAAGAGGGGGCAGGGGTAGATGTCGATCACCCCTTCCTTTCCACAGCCCCTTCATTTCCACAGCCTCATGAGTCTCATTCCACAGGCCTTTACGTGGTCAGCACCTGTCTTAGGTCCATTCTCTATCCTAGAGAATTGTTACCCGTCATTGGTTAACTGATCAAGCATTAAAGGCCAGGCACAGAACAGGTAGCGTTCATGCCAGGGGAATAAGTTTTGTCTCCTTAGTGGCTCCTGATCCAGAGGTCTCTCACTCAGCCTAAGTCACAGGGGGTCACAGCTTCCTGAGACCAGGCACGGCAGCCCTCAACAAAAAACAACCACTGTGCTTTACCTATTTGATTCTTTACCAAGCCCCTGAATTTTGGCAACCACTGATCTGTGTACTATTTCTGTAGTATAATATCATATTAATGGAATCATAAAGTATGTAACATTTTCAGAATGGCTTTTCTTTGTTTTTAATTTTAATATATTTTATTGATTATGCAGTTACAGTTGTCCCATTTTTTTCTCCCTTTTATTCCCTTCCACCCTGTACCACTTCCCCCATCAGCATTCCACCACCTTAGTTCATGTCCATGGGTCACACATATAAGTTTTTTGACTTCTTCATTTCCTATACTATTCTTAACCTCCCACTGTCTGTTTAGTACCCACCAATTATGCTTCTTATTCCCTGCGCCTTTTCCCTCATTCTTCCCCTCTCTGCTGATAACCTTTCATGTGATCTCCATTTCTGTGATTCTGTTCCTGTTCTAGTTGTTTGTTTACTTTTTTTTTAGGTTCAGTTGTTGATAGTCATGAGTTTGTTGTCATTTTACTATTCATATTTTTGATCTTTTTCTTTTTCATAGATAAGTCCCTTTAACATTTCATATAATATGGGCTTGGTGATGATGACTCCTTTAACTTTACCTAATCTGGTAAGCACTTTACCTGCCCTTCCATTCTAAATGACAGCTTTCTGGATAGAGTTGTCTTGGATAGAGGACCTTGCTTTTCATGACTTTGAATACTTCTTTCCAGCCCCTTCTTGCCTGCAAGGTTTCTTTGGAGAAATCAGCTGATAGTCTTATGGGAACTCCTTTGTAGGTAACTGTCTCCTCTTGCTGCTTTTAAGATTCTCTCCTTATCTATAATCTTGGGTAATGTAATCATGATGTGATGTAGTGTGTGCTTCCTTGGGCTCACCTTCTTTGGGACCCTATGAGCTTCCTGGACTTCATGGAAGTATATTTCTTTTGCTAGATTAGGGAAGTCCCCCTTCATTTTTTATTCAAATAATTTTTCAACTTCTTGCTCTTCCTCTTTTCCTTCTGGCACCTCTGTGATTTGGATGTTGGAACGTTTAAAGTTGTCCCAGAGGTTCCTAAGCCTCTTCTCATTTTTTTGAATTCTTGTTTCTTCATTCTATTCTGGTTGAATGTTTATTTCTTCCTTCTGCTCCGAACCACTGATGTGATTCCCAGTGTCCTTCCCTTTCCTGTTTGTTCCCTGTACATTTTCCTTTATTTCACTTTTCATAGCCTTCACTTTTTCTTCTACTTTGCCACCATACTCAAACATTTCTGTGAGCATCCGGATTACCAGTGTTTTGAACTCTGCATCTGATAGGTTGTCTATTTCTTCATCACTTAGTTGTATTTTTTCTGGAGCTTTGATGTCATTTGGGCCATATATTTTTTTTTTATCTTGGCATGCTTATCATATTGTAAAGGGAGGAGACTTAGGTATTCACCAGGCCGGGGCAACCCATATCGCTGAAGTTGTGGGTTCAAAACCATTCTTCAAAAAAAACCCCATTCTTTTATTTAGCAATATGCACTTAAGACATGCCCCCATGTCTTTGCCTGGCTTGATAGCACATTTCTTTAATCATCGATTAATAGTCCATGTTTTATAACTGAATAATTATACCACAATTTGTTTATTCATTCACCTATGAAGTGGATCTTAGTTGCTTCCAGTTTTTGGCACTTTGAATAAAATTTCTACAATCATTCACATAAGTTTTTTCTGTGGACATAAGTTTTCAAATCAGTTAGGACTCTAGGAGTTTGATTGCTGAATTGTATGGTAAGGTTAAGTTTAGCATGATGGGAAACTGTCAAACTGTCTTCCACAGTGACTACAACATTTTGAATTCCCACCAGCAATGCAAGAGTATTCCTGTTGCTTCAATTTTCACCAGCAATTCATGTTGTCAATTTTTTTAGATTTTAGCCATTCTCAGATCTATATAGTAATATTTTATTGTTGTTTTAGTTTTTGTTTCCCTAATGATATGTGATATTGAACTTCTTTTTTTAAAAAAGATTTTACTTATTTATTTATCTTTAGAGAGAGGAGAAGAGAGGAAGAAAGAAAGGGAAAGAAGCAGCAATATGTGGTTGCCTCTCACACGCCCCCAAACATGGACCTGGCCCACAACCAAGGCATGTACCCTGCCTGGGAATTGAACTGGTGACCCTTTGGTTTGCAGGCCGGCACTCAATTCACTGAGCCACATCAACCAGAGTAAGCAGCCTTTAATGTGCTTATTTGCCATCTGTATATCCTCTTTGGTGAGAAATCTGTTCCGATCTTTTGCTCATTTTTTAATTGAGCAACAGGTATTTTTTTCTCTCTCTCTTCTTATTTTGAAGGTGTTTTATGGGCCTCAGTTTGTACTTTTTTTCTTTTATTTTTTTAATCTTTGAGTGAGGAGATGGCCACCAGGCCTGGCATTTGTATTCCAACACCAGTGTAGGATCCTCTTGCCCCCACCTCACCATGTACCTAGGGATCAGAGGAATCTCCTTGGCTGTTAGAGGATGTGTGATCTTCTGCTTGCTTCTATAATATGTGAACATAAATTACTCCTGATAATTTGTATCCATCTGTAGTTTTTTCTTGTCTACTTTTATTTATGAAAATAGGTGGGAGGGGATAATGCTGGGGAAGGGTCATCAAGGAACATGTTTGAAGGACACATGGACAGAGCCAAAGGGGGGTAGGATCGAGGGTGGGAAGTGGGGATGGCTGGGGTTGAGAGGAGTGTTGTGGGGGGAAATGGAGACAACTATACTTGAACAACACTAAAAAAAGAGAGAGAAAGAAGGAATAAACTAACAACTAGGAAAAGAAAAAGAAAAACCTTCAGAATCTACCATTCTGTTGGCGCTTTATGTCTTTTCTGCTCCTTCCTCTTACAGCCAGCACATTGGAGGACCAGTCAATGCACCTGGCCTAATTTTTACTGTCTGTTGTACTGAATTACTTGGAATTGTAGTTTAACAGGTGAAAAAGAAAGTTACTGATGCTTGAGATGGAGGATGTTGCAGTGATTGCTTTAGAAAACAGGAATCCCAGTTAGAGAGTGACTGCCAGCTTCCTCAAATACCCTGAATACCCTCCAAGGGCAGCAACACAATGGAAAAGAGAGAAAAATCTCACTAACCATAATACCTGCTGTTATTAATCTCTTAAAATAAGCCCAGCCCTTTGCTAAGCACTTTCCATATACTATGATATTTAATTCTGAAAGCAGCCTTCTTACATAGGAATAATTAGCCTTGATTCACAGATAAAGGAACATAGAACTTAGGGAAATAGTTGAGAACATACTTTTATTAAGAAGCAGAGCTAAGATCCAAACTCAGGGCAGTCTGACTCCAAAACCCAAGCTGCCAGCCATCATTTTCTTCCTTCTTGTAATGTCCGAATTCGTGCTTCACTCCATGAGGATTCCTCCCTGGAGTCTGGAAGATGGTGATTCATAGTCATATTTCTAGTTCTGTGATAATTTTGCATCTCAGTGATTAAGAAATTCAGTTAATGATTAACTCATGTGAACTATGACTTGCTTACTAGCTGCCATCTTTATCTCTACAATTGATATTAGAAAAATGAATTTATAAAACCAGGCTTCAGCATATAAATTACAATCCACACTTTTGAGTTACATAGTACCTCACTGCTATGTTTTATTTCAATAATCAAAGATACTGTAAATATTTTCAATTACTATAGCACCTTTTATCTGAAAACTTTACTATCTCTATGCCACTTGTAAATCATCAAACCATTTTTGGAAGCAGGAGAATTACTTCATAAATGACTCTTATAAAATTTGAAGTTAAAGAGATTGAATTCTTTGATATTTTAAAATCTGTCTATATTTATAAGTAGAAAAAAAAACAAGCAGTAATTTTTTTTCCAAAATAGGAATGAAGCTTAAATGTCTTGGGTCATTTTAAGTGTCCCTTCTTTTCTTCTGTCTTATGTCCCAAGTCTGTTAGAGTAAATTTTTAAGTTTAAAAATCTATGTGTGTAAGTATGTCACTTGGAGCAAATATAGTATTGACTCCCACCAACAGGACTGTTTATGTTTCACTGGTGGTGGTCACCCTGGCTCAGGACTTGTCTTCTCAGACTTGGATCATTACAGTACTCTGCCAATGGTATACTTTCCTCTGGTGTCTTTTCCTTTTCTTCCAAACATAGACGTGTGTAGTGTTGTGCTGTTGATTGTGTTAGTAAGATTAAACTATTCAAAGAAATGTTAGTTCTTGTTCCCTTATTTATAATTAGGCCTCTTTCCCCACCAACTACTAGGAGAATGGTAGATGCAGAATTTACCATTTTTGAAACAAGTTTTGTCTTTCCCTGGGTTTGTCTATCTTATCATGTGTTTTCTATGCCTGGAATGTACTTCATGTTTTTGTTTTTGTTTTTTCCCTTGAGGAACTGCTGTAATAGTACTTACAGAATCCAACTGAACTTAAGTAAGAATGTGCACACATTACTTAGCATAGGATCTGGCACAAAGATTTCCATAATGAAATTATTTGAGTACCACCCTCCCTTCATGGAGCTTAGAGCATGTCTGAACGGAGTACTTATTTGTTAGGCTTCAAAGTTGATTAATCAGGCTCTATCCCTTCTGGCATGGCAACATATTTGAGTGAGCACACAGTTACCTACCAAACTGGGTGGCAACCTTGTGACTCAGCGACCCACTTTCCTGGAAACCTCTAATCCCCTGCAAACCATCTACTCAGAGGGTGGTGGTTAAGATACAGGAGAAGCTGCTGTTGCTGTTGTTTGTGATACCTCTCAATCTCTAGAGGGCTCAGCTTAGAACTTTGGAATGTACTTCCTTTTGTACACTCACCCGAAGGCATCAGGTCTTTCCTTGTCCAGCCTTGCTGCTGAAGACATGAAGACCTTCACGTGATCTGATGGCTCAGCCCCGTTATTTCCTAAGCTAAGATCCTGGGTAGGGTGGGCCATAAAATAATATATCCCTCATCCTAATGGTATATGTGTGGTAACTTACAGGTATGCATGCCCACTAAACCATAGACTTTTTGTAACTCTTACTAAATTTCTCCAATATGCAAAAATAGGGATTCTGCGTAAGTTTCCTTACAGCACTACAGTTGTTCCATATTAGGAATGTATCCTAGCTTTGGGATCCATTCCTCTTAACTGGGATCCTGAGGCTTTCTAAGGCTTGATAGTTCTTGCCCTAGAGTGCTATCACCGCCTCTGTCCAGGGTCTTAATCTGCAAAAATTAAGTGAAAAACTTTATGGCCAGGTAAATTTCCTGCTCAGGTCTCCCTGGTTATTCTCTCAGTCAGGGCACTGAAAATCGAAATCCAATCTTGCTTCATAGTTATATTCAAAGGCAACGGACAATTGATCGCTGAAGGTTAGCTCGTGTTTCCTCTTCTAGAACTCCCCTTTCAAGTTCATGTATGTCCTTGTGAACTCTTTCATTTAAAATGTCTAGAATGTGCCAGGCACTTGGGATTCAGCAGAGAAAAACACAGCAAAACAAGAATATACAAAACCTTTGTCCTCATGGAGTTTTTGCGTACATGGATGAATGTATTTTCAGATTGCCTTTTATTAGTTACTTGCAAATACTGTAATAAAAGAGCAGGATACTCTTAAATTATCTTGTTCAGGTTCACCTATAGTGGGTTGAATGGTGGATGCCCAGAACCTATGAATGTGACTTTATTTGGAAAAAGGGTCTTTACAGATATAATTAAGTTAAGGATCTCAAGATGAGATCGTCCTGTACTATCTGGTTAGTTTCTAAATCCAATGAAAAGTATCCTTGTAAGAGATGGAAGAGAAGACACAGACACAGAGGAGAAAGCCATGTGAAGATGGAAGCAGAAATGGAAGTGATGCAGACACACACCAAGGAACAATGAAGCCTCGAGAGCATCTTGGAAAGGGCATGGAAGGATGGTCTCCCAGAGCCTTTGGAAGAAGTGCATCTCTGCAAACCCTTGATTTTGGAATTCTGGCCTCCAGAAATGTGAGAGAATAAATTTTTATTGTCTTTGGCCCCCTAAGTTTGTGATAACTTGTTAAGACAGCCACAAAAACTAATGTATCACCATACTTTGCAGATGATTGGGACTGGTTAAAATCTTAGAACTCCTAACTATTGCAGGAAAAAGATTGTAGTGTCCTTTTCTGTCCCTATACTTCAACATGTAATTGAATGTAAAACCTAGTCTAAACTGAAAACCCCAAATATGCATGCTGTAATTAAAATAGTTTCTTTTGAGGTTTTCTATTCTTTAAAGCAATTTTTTTGTACTCATTGATTTTCGAGAAAGAGAGAGACATTAATTTGTTCTTCCACTTATTTATGTATTGATTGGTTGATTCTTGATTCCTGTATGTGCCCTGACCAGGGACTGGGCCTGCAACCTTAGCGTATTGGGATGGTGGTGTAACGAACTGAGTTACTTAGCCAGAAATCCCTTTCAGCTTTCCTGCTTGTAAAATTCTGAAGAGTTCATAAAGTAGGATTTGTTCTTTTTTGTTTTATCTGTATAACAAAAATAATAAGCCACTCCATAGGGTTATTGTGGGGATAAAATGATACAATATGTGAAAATACCTAACACGGTGCTCATGACTTTGTTACTGTGCTTTATTGTAGGACTGGTGACGGGGTGGCAGCAAGGGTATGATGAGGATTTGAAACACGCTTTGATTTGTTTCTCAGATCTCTCTACTCACTCAGTGGTTCCAGGCAAGCAAAGTAGAGACATAGTTAGTTGTTCAGATCATTTGAATTAACATAGCTGTACAGATTATTGTGCAGGTATTGTCCTACCATACAACTGTGACTTGGTGAATCTCACAAATGTCACAACATTGCGTTTTTGTACTTTTTTTTTTTTCACTCTCCAGATAAGGTCATTTGTGCCTTTCTAATTGGGATGTTGTAGAGTCATGAGGCAAGATGTAGTTGCGTTTGACTCCCAATAAAAATATCACAAAATAATTTTCTTTGAGCAGATGAGAGAAAAATAAGCAGACCTTTCTCTTTGAAGATGTTTCTTGGTTGGTAAGTGGCTGATTGAGTGGCTGTGAGCCATGCATGTGCTTTAAGTATTTCTTCCAAATGAGAATGAAATGACATAATTTCCTTGGAAAATTTTTCACACTGTCAATTATGTCTTACTTCCTGGAGTGACTACCTAGATAGACTCCATTGACGATATGTAAAAGAAGCATCTTAAGGGCCACCGTGTTATCCCCAGGGCTTTCATCACTTATAATACTTCCTCAAGAATATAAAATCATCCCCCCAAATTTTACTTTTTTTAAAACTACAACATTTTTTTTACCTTTCTCACACAGCTGCTCCCTAGAAAATTCCTTTTAGCTGAAGCCACACTTTCATACTTTACCCTGGCCTTTTTTTTGTGTGTGTGTGCAAACAGTTTTTCTTATATTCATTTGAGAATGGGGAAAATAATAATGAGGGAAGGTTGGTTATAAAGTTATTTCCTGGATTGACTTCTAATTGAATTAGATCAAAGAGACTAAGATTGTGATCACTAACATGTATGCACGTCTGCCTTATTCCTAGGCAAATGCTGTACATTTTTAATATACTCCAGGAAATTCTTCAGGTTCAGTATCCTATATTCTAAGTTAAGCATGAGCTCAATCTCAGAATTTAGCAACTGATAGGATCAGTTATACTTATTGTTTATAGCCACCCTCTGTTTTGATTGACTGGTGACCATGTTAGATATTTGGACAAGAACCTTGTTTAACAGCCATACTGTAACACTGATATGTGAAATAAGTGGTTACAGAAGTACATGAAGTGTTTAGAAAGCCCCACAGTGTTTGCAAAACATTTTACTTTCTATAATGTGATGAGTCAAATCTCAGTCTTTGGAAGTAATGGGAAAACTGATGGGCAGTGTTATGCCATAGAACCATTTAGGTTTGTTTCTCCGTTTAATGTAAATGATAGTTTTTAGGAGGGGCAATGGGCCATGGGCCCTGAATGTCTCTGCATATTCTTGCTAGGCATGCCAAGAATGCAAGGCTCTTACTACTCTTAACTACACCACGTATCAAAGTTGTGTTTGCTGCAAGCAATATCAAGAGATCTGGTACTGTCTTCAAAATAAAGGCCAGGCTTTCTGCCACTTAGTACACAAATGATGAATCCCTAATCTCAGTGTTTCTTCCACCTAAATGCAGCCCTCTTTGTTTTCAAGCACCCATTAGGAGCCCTTTCTGTTACCCTCATGAAACTTGGGGAACATGGGGATCCGAAGCAAGTGACTGTGAAGCTTTGGCTACTGCTTCCACCATGAGCAGCAAAGTCCTTTGTTTCTGACCTTGGGGTCTCATGCCTTTTCTGAATATCCATGAAATAGTAACAGACTTATTTGTTAGTTTGTAAGTAGGGTAAAGTCTCAAGACCTTACACAGTTCCCGACACTTTAAAAATATTTCTATTTATACCCATAAAATAAGTCTTTTAATGGTTATATTATTTCAATTAATGATCATGACCAGCATAGAATCTTGGTTTTTAGTTCTGACTTTACCACTAAATGAATGGTCTTGAGTAAATTTGTTATTCTTCTGGGACTCTGTTTACCTGTAAAATGAAGAGGTTCAACTATATTAGTGGTTTTTCAACTGTGCTCTAGGGAACACTTGACCCGTCATTTCAAGGGCCCTCTCATTAGGCCCTGGTTGGGGCTGTTGGATATAATTGGAGGCAATTATACATGACAGTATCATATGATACGTGTCATGTTAACCAGCCTTGTTTCCTACCCTCAGCAAGGCCACTTGCTATGCTGTATCTTCTGTCTAATTGGTGCCCTTTTACATATTCCTTTGCTGCCTTTTCCTTATAGACTGAAATGGTTTCATTATGATCCCTTTCTAATAAATTTCTAAGTATTGGGGATGGAAATGTAGAATAGAGGCCTGATATAGAAAAGAATGAAAAGAGAAAGAAAAGGGCCTGGGGAGAATATATATCTACATAGTAAAAAACACATGTCAGGAAACAGAATTAAGTATAAATAATAGTGGTTATTTCTGGTTATTCTTATTTTAGTATTATACTTCTTTGTATTTCAACTTCTCTATAATAACCACATATTACTTTTATAGCTGGAAAAACTTCATTAAATAAAGTTTTAAAATGAAAAAGAATAAAAGATATGTCAAGGTCAAAGTATGGAAGACCATGTTAAGAAGTGTTAAGATTTCATGCTAGAGACAATGGGAATCCATTGGTGATTTTTAAGCATTATATACTTGATTAGAGAGAGTTTTAGTTCAGATTTTTGAAGGATCCAGCTGGTACGTAGGGAGGTATTGCCCTGGCTGGGATAGTGGGTTTAAGCAGGAGTCCTTTCTTTCCAATCTAAAAGCAGCAGAAGTGCAGGCCCTCTGATAGGTGCTTTCCCAGTGCTCGCCACATATTTCACTTAGGTGAGCACTTCTTTGTCCTATTCAAGTGAGCTGCCCTTTTCTACAGCATCATTTAAATGTCAGCTACAGAGCTTGTTGAATTTGTCAACCTCCACTACCTCTGAATTTCTGGTAATCTGAGGGTTTCTGAATTGAGTAGCTTTCTTTTTAAAGACTGAGTTTGATTTTTTGTGATTGATTATACTAATTTGCAGTGGCGTACTACTATAGTGCAATGAGATACTATTCAAATAAGCATGGAATATTTCAATATTTTTATCTAGACATATACATTGGGGGTTGGGATGTCACATGATCTTGTAACAATTTACTAAAAATAATTTGAGTAAAAAGAATATAGAGCCCTGGCTGGTTTGACTCAGTGGATCGAGCATGGGCCTGTGGGCCAAGGGTTGCAGGATTGATTCCCCGTCAGGGCACATGTCTGGGTTTTGGGCCAGGTCCCTAGTGGGGGGTGTGTGAGAGGCAACCGCACATTGATGTTTCTCTCCCTCTCTTTCTCCCTCCTTTCCCCTCTCTAAAAATAAATAAAAATAAATAAATAAAGAGGGGCTTCATCAAGAAGTGCTCTAGACACATTAAAAAACATGACTGTTAATACCAGAACATGAAGGGAATTGTGAATCAAACTAAGTGCTGCTTAGTTCTTTTCAGTTTCATTTAATTACAAATTTAGGGGATTCAAGGTATATGCTAAGGTGGTATGCTCTTGGCAACACTATGAAACGGAATCACCAAGGTTCTACAAGGGTATCATTGGCTTCAGTCTTTGGGGTTTAAAGCACACAACTGTACTCTGCGATTCTTAACTGTTCTGCATTTTCAGCAAGCATTGTCCAAAAGAAATTTCCTGTCTGCTGCTTGCATATCCTGTTGTTGTCGTCTTACTAAAACATGAAATGATTTAAGCTTCGAAGTTGTTATTGTTTTCAATGGAGCTGCTGCCCAGCACTTCCAGGGACATTGCCAGGTGTACAACGAGGCTGTCTATGCAAATCACAGTGAAAAGCTGAGCATTAAGCTGGTAGGTTTGATCACTACAGGCAACCTGCCTCAATAATTCAGATGCAGATAGTGTAAAGTTGCTTTTATTGTCCAGAGCAGTGCTGCAAGTTGTTTCAGCTCCTTCACTTGATTTATGTAATTTCAGACTTAAGTAATTGACTTGAACAAATCCACAAGAGACTGATGTATGAACACAAATGCTAATTAATAAATTTACAATGGAACCATAGTTCGTGCCAGTATATTCTCTTTTGGTAAGAAGAGCTATATGTGAAACTAAATACTAAATCAGAAGATTTGCTAATAGCAACATCTGAGCAAGAGCAGCCAGTTGCTTCAATCAGTAGTGGTCTCAGCTGTAGGAATAAAACTGCCTAGTGATAGATCCAGGATTTGAACCCAGAAAACATGACCACAGAGCTGCCTAACCATTGTAGCACATTGTTTGGAACATGTTTTTTTTTTTTTTTTTTTTATTAGTGTTAGTCTTGCTTTCAGAACTCTGTTTATTTTATGAACCTGAATTGGCTCAACCATTTACTAAATCTTACTCCCAGATTTGCAGTTTTAGAAAATCCTGAATCATGTCTTCAAATGACAATCCTGTTCATTGGGATATTTCCATATTTCAGTTCTCATTGTGAGATCCGAGGGCCCTTGACTTCAGGCCTGGGCACTGAGAAGAGACGGCCGGAGGGTTTCCGAGTTCAGTCAGTAAAGGCTGTAGAAGTTCATTAGAGAGAGAAATTGGTGTGGGCTAGGAGACGGAAGTGTGGGGATGGGATCTGGGCCTTCACAGCTGGCATTCTGAAATACAGGAGGAGAACCCTGGAGACTGTGGCTGAATCCATTTGCCTGGATGAAAAGTTATTGCTACAGAGAAATACAGATAAAGTTGGAAATTAACTTTGGGGTCAGATTCTTAAATACCATAATAATGAGTATGGATGTTTTTAGCAGGTACTGGAGACCCTTGAGAGCTTCAATTTAGAGGAATAACAACATGATTAGTCCAGAACTTGAAAAGAATAAGCCTGATATCATTTTGTAGAAGGAAGGGATGGAGAATTAAAAGAGAGACCAGATGGGACTATAATGATAATCCAGATGGGGGTGAAATTGAAATGAGCCCAAAGAAAGATGATAGAAACTGTATTAGTTTCTTATTGCTGCTGTAACAGCTTGGCACAAACAGTGGCTAAACAAACACAAATTTATTTTCTTACAATTCAGAGGTCAGAAGTCTAAGATAAAGATGTCATTCCTCCTGGAAACTTCAGTAAAAAAATCTGTTTCTTTGTCTCTTCCAGCTTCAAGAAGCTATGTGTATTCCTTGACCAATGGCCTCTTGACTACATCTTCAAAGTATGTCACTCCAGTTTCTGATTCCCCCGTCCCTTCTCTTCCTCCAGCCTTAAATCTTCTTGCCTCCCTATTATAAAGACCCTTGTGATGACATTGACCCACCTGAATAATCCAGGATCATCATTCCATCTCAAGATCCTTTACTTAATCACCTCTGCACTCCTTCATCCCACATAAATAACACTTTTGCAGGTTCTGGGGACTGGGATTGCAGCGTCTGATTGCATCCAGGCACTGAGCTCCCGAGAAGAGTGATAACTTATATCCAAAACATATCTTGCTTTTTTGCCACTTGCAATTCTGCTCTCTCTCTCTTTTTTTTTTTTTTGGCCTAGAATTCTGTTCCTCACGATTGAAAGTCTTAAATCCCAGCTCAAATTCTTTCATTTTCCAGAATTCTTCTGCTATCCACCTTTCCTCTTTTTGAGAAAGAATTAAGGAAGAATTCTCTATCTTCTGTATTTTATATCACTCCTGCTTTTTCAGCAAAAGACCCTTTTATTTTGAAATAATTTTAGATGCAACAAAATTGCAAAAATCGTGCAAAGAATTGTGTTCACTGTTCATCTACCTTCCCTGTAACTTAAATTACTTAAATAGCTGTAGCATAATGATGAGAACCCGGAAATTAACATTGTAAGAGTGCCATTAACTAATCTACAGACTTTATTGAAATTCCAATAATTGTCCCACTAATGTTCTTTATCTGGTCCTTTATCTGGCATGCTTCTTTAATTTTCTCTGATCAGAGACAGCTCCCAGTCTTTGATTTTCATGACCTTGACACTTTTCAGAGGCTGGACAGTTTCTTAGAATTCTTTTTTTTTTTTAAATGGCTTTGTCTGATGTTTTCTTATGATTTGATTCAGGTTATATATTTAGGGCAAGAATATCACAAAGGTTATGTGCCCTTTAAGAGGTAAATGATGTTGGTGTGTCTCATTACTGATGTTTAACCAGTATTTTAAAATGGTATCCCCTAGGTCTCCTCTTGCTCTTAACATACTGAGCCTTGTATTCTACATAGTTTTGTCATGGCACTTTAGGATTGAAGAGGATCAAAGAAGTAATTTGTCAGTAATATTAAAAGTAACTATCAAGTAATAGACAGTAGTACTTATTATGTGCTGAGAACGACATGTTACTTCACTTGCTCATCAAAATGTCTTTATAGACACTTTATCAGCTCCATTTTACGTTTTGAGAGAGAACATTCCTCGTTGCCAAGTAACTGCCTTGCAGAGGGAATGCAACTTTGCTCATTTTTTATGGCACATAGAGTCTAGCACAGTGCTTTACACAAAGTAAGGGGCCGTAAATGCTTGTTAAATTGACAGAAATTGAAGTCAAGTGGAAGGCAGAGTATTAAGACTGTCTAACTAATTACATGTGTCAACATAGGAAAAGAGTCCTGAAGTACTGAATTTGGGGGAGGAGAATACATAAAGGTGTAACGACTTATTTTCAAAAACCAAAGGTAAGAAAAAAGATGAAATTTTTGTTGTCCACAGTGAGTTAAGAGCAAAAACTTAGGAAGCACTCACGTTCAGGGTATTTGGTAGAAGAAAAGTTAGTAAAGAGGGAGTGCAGTGTAAACCAGGCAGAACAAGCAAGATGGTATACGTAGGGTGTAGCTAGCCAACTTCCAAATCTGGGATAAAGAAAATTAAGTGAAGATATGCATGGGGCCATGATTAAATGCCACTGGATATTTTTGGGAAACTAAAAACACGTTGTAAAAAATTGTTATTTTTTTTTAATTTAACCAACACATTGTTCCAGAGTAATGGGAGAGAAAAATGTCAAGATAAGTCAGAAGAACGGATAACTCTGAACATGTAGAATTGACTACAAAACACATTGTATATGATTTCTGAGGCAGCACATTTCCTTTCAGTGTTTGCTAAATTTATATGAAGAATAGGTTTTATTTCCTAACACAAAACCTGAGTGGTGGAAGAAAAAGAAAACCGGAATTTGAAAAGTGGTCACATGTTTATACTTGTGGGCTTATTATAAATAAAAGGCCGCTTCACATTGTTCTAAATGTAAACCCCTTCTGGCTTTATCTTACTTCACATTTTATACCAAGCGAGATCAGACCATTGGACCAGAACTCAGATACGGATTCAGTGCAGCGAGGAAATTCATTCAGGCCCTTTTTGCCTCTGCTTTCTCACCTGAAAGTGAAGAGGTTGAATAGATTTGCCCCGTGGAGCTAAACATGTAGATGGTTCTGTTTGGGGGAGGCATGCTAACTAAATAACTGGTTTGCGTTTCATGCAGATTATATGTACTAGTTATTTGACATGTGTAACTGCTTCCTTAAAGGCAGATTTTCTAGAGTAAAATATAAGTGGAGAAATTCACTACCAGTGGTATGTACCATGGTAATTGTGGAATTAACAGTTACAAGAATAGCTTTTTATTTAAAACCAGCTTGGCATTTTTCATTCATTTGGTGTTTTCTCTGTGGTATAGAGGATAGCCCTTGCCAATTAGTTCTTACTCCCTAAGTCCCTGGATGAGCTGATTCTGTGTGAGAGCCCAAGGCAGGGGGGAAGAAAGATATTGAAGCTGGAATGCCCAGTGCTCCCTCAAAGTGGAACAGAGACAGGGACTGAAGAGGGGGGTACCCTGACAAAGGAATGAAATTAGTTTGGATTGGGACCCCTGGAGATTGGACAGAGTTAAACAGTCTAACAGTAGGAGGCTTATTTTGCAGTCAGAAGTAGTTTTTTATTTTATTTTTCTGAAAGCAGAGTCGCTGAAACATTCTTTCTTCCATGGCAATCAGTTTGGAGTCCTTATTCTTGCCTTTCCCCTCCTTAACTTCATCTTTCTCCACCTCCCCCCCTTCTCACTCTCCCTTTCTCTCTTCTTAGCAGTCCTTTCATGAGTAGATTAATTTGTTTACCAGGCAAGGGGAGAATGAGAGTTTGCATACTGGTAAGAACGGGCTTCCTTTCCCAGTGCACTGTAACACTGAACACACTGAACTCACCTCTCTGCACGATGGAGGCTATAAGCAACAAAAATGACATTTCATCCTAAAAGAAAATGAAAGGTTCTGAGATATTTAGAAATCTAAAGTAATCAAAATTCTGCTGCAGTGAGGAGAGGAAAGTGTGTGTTTGTGTGTGTGTATGTCGACCCCAGCCCCATGGGGCTGTCGTGGGCAGTCTCTGAAGTGGAGACAGACAACGAGGCTCTGATGCCCATGTGATCAAGGGTGGGAGGAAGCACACAGGAGCCCTGCTGTAGCCACAAGTTATCTAAATGTATTTCCCAAGGGGGAGATAGCCTGAATGGAATGTATTTTTCAAACAGTGCAATTTTGGTACTGTCAAGTTCATATTCCCATGTAGCAGTCTTGAGTTGAAGTCTTATCACCTCAATTCTTACCTAAGATGTTTCCTGTTGGTATAGTCCTGAGCAAGCTACTTAACCCCTCTGTGTCTTTCTTCCTAAAATACGATGGGTACACTCATATTTCTCAGACTTTTTGAGGGCCACAAAAAGAACATCTTTGTGATAGCCCTTAGCTGTGTGATATTGGGTACAACTTTTACTATTAAATTGCCCATCTGTAAAATGAAATAGTGACACTTGGAGGGTTATTGTGAAGGTTTGATTGGTAACAGAAACTGGCATAGGACAATGTTCAATAGGGTGCTGATTATCTTGAATATCTGGGAAATAATAACAACTTCTTTGTATTATTGACTTTTGATACCAGCCTAAAAGCAGTTAAGGATTTAAACTTGCTGAAAATCACAATGTATTCCAGAGTAAAATGGAAGAGAATTTTATGATTTGCTGTGTTTGAAATGATCAATTGGCCATTAATATAAAACTAACTCGGAGTTGACTTTGTATACGCAAGTGAGCAGCAGAAAAAAGTATGCAATTATAGGATCACATCCAGCATCATAATCGACTGGTGTCATGTAGGCACCACCCAGTTAGAGTGGAGGCCAATCACAGAGCTGGAGCAGGAGCTCAGAGATCCCCTACTATGTGACACACCAGACAACCTTTGAACTACTGAACTACAGGGAGTTTGGAGGGTCTAGGACAGGATCTAATCCTTGAAGGGGCTGGGGGCAGTAACTGTACTAACTCAAGTGAAAGTATTTTGATGCTTCAGAAAGTGGAGGGCTGAACCAGTGAAGAGTATTGATGCTTATCTTAAAACTCCACAACCATTTCATGCAAACAAACACATAAAAATATCATTACACCACCTGTTTTCCCCAAAACACTAACTCTCAACCCATTGTAATATTGTTTGGCAAGTTTCTGAATGGGTTTTCAAGTAACTGAACTTTATTTTTTAGATAAGACAACAGAATGGGGGCAAAACAAGGAAACCTTCTTAGCTGGGACTCCAGCTAAGAATAGGCATGGAACAGGTGGCTTGTGCTAAAAATGTACTCTACTCTTGACATGTTTTCATTAATGAGACATCAGTTTTTATAAGTTGTGCTGTGGAGTCTGGGTCTATCAATCATTCTACTTCAGAGGGATTTATTTTGTCACTTATGGCGAGGACCTGGGAATTGGATCAGGATGTGAGGGGACAAAAAAGACTACTTTGAGGGCTGGTTTACTTTGGAAAGGTCAGACTTGGTAGAGCACTGCATTAGGGCATTTGGACATCCATGATGTAGTCTTGGAGTTAGTTCCTATCTAGGAATTAGGGGAAAGGATTCCCAAGAAGCAAGAGGCACCATGCCCTTTCCCCTGGTGGCTGAACCTTTTCACACATACCATGCTTGGGCATGTGTAGCATCAGATGCTAAAATGGTCTCCAGCATGAAACAGAGACTGGTCAAGTGGTACCACACTGTCTGCAAACACAGAAGGAAGAATGGAATTGGAAGGTAGCCAAGTATCATTTTCTGCTAATTGCAAAGACAATTATGAACACACCTATGGCATTTTACAGCCAGAAACTTGGATTTGGAGAAAGGTCATGCTGGGTGAGGCAGAAGACAGAGTCACATAGAGTTCTAGGCTTGTTTCAATAGGGAATCTTTTGGAAGATAGTTGATAGCTGACACATCAACATTAATTTCTGAACCAATGGGATTCTACTTGGAGAGCAGGCTTGCATGAGGAAAACTTGCTCAGCAAGAGACAACTGTGAGGATTATAGCTCAAGGCACAAAGCTTCCAGCTGAAGTCATTAGTAAATATAGATGCTAGTTCAATTTTACAACTGAAGTAATTGTCATTAATGCTGTTTTTACTTTTACCCTTTTTCTTTATCCAGAATTCCTAAAGTACAGGATATTTTAGTTAATGGAATTTTTAAGGGATTGCCTTTAGTACCATACAGAAAGCAAAAATAACTAACAATTAAAATGCAATAAAATACAATAGTCCCCCACCCCTTACCCATGGAGGAATCGATTTTGAGACTCCCAGTGGGTGCCTGGAACTGAGGATAGTACCAAACTGTATATGTACTATGTTTTTTCCTATACGCACACACCTATGATAAAGTTTGATTTATAAATTAAGCACAGTAAGAGATTAACAATAATAACTAATAAGAAAATAGAACAATTATAATAATACAGTATGAAAAGTTATGTGAGTGTGGTCTATTTTTGATAACTAAGATAACTACTAAGTGACTAAGGGGTGAGTAGCATGCACAGCATGAGTGTGCTAGACAAAGGGATAAAGAGGGATAACAAGAGGCATTACCATTCTACTCAGCATGGTGTGCAGTTGGAAACTTTTTAATTGTTTATTTCTGAAATTTTCCATTCAATATTTTTGGACCATTGTTGACTACATGTAGATATCTGAAACCATAGAAAGCAAAACCATGGATAGGTAGGGGGAACTACTGTATACTGAACAGTCCAGTAGTTGTTTATGATTTAAGAAGCACTTGAGGAACTCATATTGCCTAAAGCTCATCAAGGGTACCAGTCCAGGATGATATCGAATATTTGTCTTAGTCTGATGTCAATATAGGACTATACTTGAGGAATTGAATTAATTTTTAAATAGTTTTAGCTAGAATTTTGTTTCAATTTTCTCAAACCTGCAATGCAAACTATGCAAAAATAATCAAATTGTATATGCATGTGTACATTGTATATTTATATATACATATCTAGCATTTTAACATTTATACTGAATTAAACATTAATTTTATTTTTTCCAGATATTCTAGTTGTGAGCTTGTTTAACCCAAAAATGGCTTTGAACATGATTTAGGAGACAATATTTTCTGATTTGTTTTACCAGAGTAATTAAAAAAAAAAGCAAACAGGAAAGGAGTGTGTCCATCAGAGCTCAGAGTATAAGCTGAGTCCTAACTTCCATTTAGTGTGAATATGTTTGCTTAGAAGAAATCTGTATCCAAATAATTTAAATAAAGTTTTTTTTAATGAAGGTATAATTTACATCCAGTGAAATGTGTAGATCATTACTATTATAGTTTGGTGAATTTGAACATTTTTATACATCTTTGTAATTACTGCTTTGACCAACATATAGACTTCACCACTGAAGACATTTCCCTTATGAGCTTTGCCAGTCAACCCCTGCCAATTTCTTTACCCCAAGGCAAATGCTACTTTGATTCCTATTAATTTAGATTAGCTTTCTGTATCCTGGTACTGCATATCTGGTAGATTAAAGACGACCACATTCTTTAACACTCTTTCCATCAGTGGGATGCATGTCCCCTAACTTTAAAGACAGGAGGATGCTGTAAGAGCTTAACTAGTAGAATATGGTAGAAGTTAGGCTGTGTCATGCTTTAAGAGACTCTGAGCTTCAACTTCCTGAATCTGAGGACAACTCCTTCTGACGAGCCAGCTGCCACACTGTGAGGAAACCCAAGTAGTCCATAGAAAGATCCACATGAAAAGGAATAGAGGCCAACAACCAACAGCCCTGGTTGAATTTCCAGTCAGCATCCAATGCCAATTTACCAGCTACATGAGGGAGCTGTCTTGGAAGTGGGCTGACAGTCCCTTGGAGCTGTCCCACTGACACTGTGTGGGACCAAGATGTACCATCCCTGCTGAGCTTTGCCCAAATTGCAGATTTGTGTGGAAAATATCTGTTTTTTTCTTTAAAGCATTATGTTTGGGGATGACCTGTTATACAATACGAGATAACTAGAACAATTATATAAATTGAATCCTACCATATGTACTTTTAAAATCTGACTTCTTTAACTCAAGTATTTTTAGATGTAGTCATGTCATTTCATGTATTCATAGCTTATTCCTTTTTATTGATGAGTAGATTTCCATTAAATGAATATGCCACAATTTGTTTATCCTTTCTGATGGCAAAGGATATTTCAATTGTTTCTAGTTTTTGCCTATTATAAATAATGTCCGATAGGCTTTGAACACTCATTTGCAAATTTTGTGTGGACATATGTTTTCATATCTCTTGGGTGAGTGCCCAGGAGTGGGAATTTGGGGTCATATGGCAATTATGTGTTAAACTTCATAAGAAACTGCCAAATCTTTTCCTGAAGACATTGCACAATTGTATAGTTAATTCTACCAATAATGTATTCTTGTCTTTCTACATCATTTGCTATTGTCAGTCTTTTAAATTTTAACCATTCTGGTGGGTGTATAATAATATATTATTGTTCTTTTAATTTGTATTTTTATGATAAATGTTTTTTAAAAAATTTTATGGTCATTCACTTATAGCTCCCATTTTCTCCTGATAACTCTCCTCCTGCCCTACCCAACCCCCACCTTCCACTTTCAATCTTCCTCCCACCCCCTTGTTGCCCACATTTATGGGTCCTTTATACACGTTCCTTGACTTGACCCTTCCCCTTATTTCCCCCTCCTCCCTCCCCTTTGGTCACTGTCAATTTGTTCTTTATTTCCATGTCTCTGGTTCTTTTTTGCTCCTTTGCGTGTTTTGTTCATTATTTTTCTGTTACAGGTGAGATCATATGGTGTTTGTCTTTTACCACCTGGCTTATTTCACTTAGTATAATACTCTCCAGTTACATCCATGCTATCATGAAGGGTAGGAGCTCCTTCTTTCTTTCTGCTATGTAGTATTCCATTGTGTAAAATGTGCCATAACTCTTGGATCCACTCATTTACTGATGGGCTCTTAGGCTTCATCCAGCACTTGGCTATTGTAAGTAACACTTCTATGAACATAGGGGCCCATAGGTTCTTTTGAATTGTTGATTCGGGATTCTTAGGGTATAATCCCAGCAGTGGAATCATAGGATCTATGGAATCCAAGTTGTGAGAAGTGAGAATATAAAAGGAATAAGAAAATCTGTTAAATTGTGACAATGGACTCAACATTTTTGGAACTGGGACACTGAAACACATGATCTGGAAAGATAGAAACTGGTAGAGATTAGGTTATTTGAATAAAAATTTTGGATGTAATGCAGTGAGTAATTGTTAATGAAAATTTCAAAGATATAACCTTGGGATTGGATTGCTAATGTAGAAAGGAAAAAATAAATAGTTAGAAATAAGGATGTCAGTGAATGTGAGGCCACAATGTTGAAT
Source organism: Tonatia bakeri (assembly GCA_004024845.1). Taxonomy (NCBI): domain Eukaryota; kingdom Metazoa; phylum Chordata; class Mammalia; order Chiroptera; family Phyllostomidae; genus Tonatia; species Tonatia bakeri. Next base: position 56,486 of record PVIA01001163.1, on the reverse strand, counting down.
GGATATCAACATGAGTATTGATCTTATTAAAAATAATAACAGACATAATGGTGGCCTGGATAACAAATGAGAGAGAGAAATCCAAAGTTTGATGGTGACTGTAGCTTCACCATGTATACCATGCATACCATGCATACAAATGATACCCTGGAGTAAAGTCCGATGGGCTGTGCTTCAAAGATCTGGGTTTTTTTTTTTTTAAGATTTTATTTATTTATTTTTTTAGAGAGGGAAGGGAGGGGGGAAGAGAGAGAGAGAGAGAGAGAAACATCAATGTGCGGTTGCTGGGGGCCATGGCCTGCAACCCAGGCATGTGCCCTGACTGGGAATCGAACCTGCGATGCTTTGGTTTGCAGCCTGTGCTCAATCCACTGAGCTATGCCAGCCAGGGCAGATCTGGGGTTTTTATGGAAGTGGGGAAGAAAACAAACTTTTCTAGAAGCAGCAATGAGAATTACAGACACCAGTTTTATCTCCAGGCCTGTAATGCTAAATGGGATATCAGAAAGAAAAAAAAAGCAGCCACTTAGGGCTATAGAGGAGGCAGCATATTCAGGGATTAGCTAAATTTCTGTTAGATGAAAAAGTTGAAATGAATATTTAGAGAAGAGTTAGAAGAATGAATTTCAGAGAGTGCACTGTAAAGCTTGAAGGGCAAAGAAGATTTGGGGTTAGGGAATGGATAAAGCTGTATTAAGGGGTAAGTGTGGGTGACGAAGGATGACATGAGAATTCTGGACTTCCAGTGGTGCCTGAAGTAAACAGAGTTGTGAGGCATGATGAGTTTCCTTTAATGCCTTTACAGAGAAATTGTGTCTAACTATGGTTTCCTTCTCAGGATTAGTTTTAGGCCATTTGTGCTGGCGAGACATGTAGTGTTGGAGTCAGGAGAGGCACAGATTGACAGGGAACATGTGGAGATCTGCAGGTCTTTCTTATATTTATGAGAGGCATGATGAATGAGGCAATATCATATGGACCTCACACACTTGCTGGTGAAAATAAAAAATAAAATCATAAGCATGCATGAACTTGAACCAAATTGTGATACATTATTTGTCAATTTGTTTGGATGTATTTCTCTTCCTTTTTATATTCCACATACTTAAAATACTAATGAAAATGGAATAAAATATAAATATGAAGACTGACACTAATCATATATATATATATATAATTAATACATTACATATATCATTAAATCATACTATGTTTTCACATAGACCAATCCTATTTTTTGAACTATGATTTTCATACCAATGAAAAAATAATAGTTTCCCACAAAGATTTAAAAAATATATGTGGTTATGTTTGTTTAAAGGTTTATAATCTGTTTCTTAAAATGTTTGAAGAGTAGTGTTAATCCAAGAAACACTTTTTTAAAAAAATTTTTATTCTAATCATTGTTCAAGTACAGTTTTCTCCCCTTTACTCCCAATCCAGCCCACCCACCCCTCCCTCCCAACTTCCCTCCCATTACCACCCTCCCCCTAGTTTTTATCCATGTGTCTTTTAACTTTGTTCCTGTAAACCTTTCCCCTTTTCCCCTGAAATTCCCTCTTCTCTCTCCTCTGGTCACTTTCTGCCTGTCCTCTATTACAGTGTCTTTGACTATATTTTGCTTGCCAAGAAACACTTTTTAAATCCATATTTACTCTCTTATTTCCCTTTGTCCACTTGAGAGATTCAACAGTAAAAAAAGGGAAAATGTGTACACTGAAGACAGAATAAAAAGACTAAATTTATTGTTTATGTTCTATCGTGGGCCAGAAAATTGATGTGTAAGACACGTGAAAGAAACTTGCACATTTAATCATATCCTGAAAAGCAGTCTCTCCCTATGTTGTTCTCTCCCACTTCCTCACTTAACGAGAGAGCCCTTCTGTTCTTACAGGTTATACCATTACCTTTCCAGAGCTGCCCTGCAAATTTAATTCTTTGCTTAAAACTCCTTTCTCTCTGCTCAGCAGCTCCTCTCTACCTGACACCCAGATGTATCAACTTAAATGTTTTTTTCTCTTTGCAAATTAAACATGGAAAAGACAAAAATAGCAGAACTCATTTGTCGATGTAAGAAAAACATGTCAGGGTAAGAGAATGAAGTTATGTTATAAGGGCAAGCACTGTGTTGATATTTAAACAAGTTGACCCAAGATCATCCTTCATTAAATAGCTGTAATGTAGGTCACAGTTAAGATCATGCAAATATTATAAAATACTTATTTGACTTACAAATTTATTAATAATGAATAATAATATTAGTAATAAACTTAAACTATACTCAGCTTCTGCATTTAGCAATATAATGCTAATAAAATCCATGTTCAGATAAATAGAAAAAAAACAATTTGCCAAAGGGCCCACTTTCCACTTGATATGACTATGTTCTTAATTTGTTTTCTATGCCTTTAATCATTTTCTCATTTATTGCAAGTTTCTGGTTCTGGAAGTAAACAAGTTTTCATGTAAAATTGTAATTAAATTTTTCCTCAAGTTCAATCACCAAAGTGCTGGTTTTGGAGGCAAAGGCAAATGTTTAGTGGTATAGCAAGTGGGAATTTCCTTAATTTATTCAAAAGAATGCAATAAACCTGACCTGGAAAATCTGAAACAGGAAAAAGAAGTGTATCCTTACTAAATGCAAGTAGAGTAGAGAATACAGTTTCTTGTTAATGGTGTCTGAGGTAATTGTTTGATATACTAATTTGTTATTTTTTTCCTCTGCATTTTTTTTTTCTTCTTCTCTTGCTCAATTCCTAAAAGGTAGTAGAGCCTTTGTGCTCCCTCACCTCTAGGAAGGATTGTGTCAGAGGGTGGAAGAATTGCTTGTAGGTTACAAAGCATAATACAGAGATTAAAAAATGATCTGGAGCTGGCCTGGCCTAGGGAAATCTCAGTGACAACCATCGCGGCTGCGAGAGTGGAGGGGTCTTCCTACTGCTTTTGTTCTTGGTAAGACTCCAGGACTTTGCAGGGCACAGCGTAGGGTAATCCTTCAAATATGTGAGCTTAAATTTCCTACCACTTTGGCAGGATGGAACTTGTACATGGAATATATTTTACTTGTTTTCTGTTGTTATTGTCACAATTATTATCATTTATTTTTTACCTTAGTATATCATAATCTTTGCTTCTTGATATATTGTCATCATTGCTTATTCATGACTACCATTTTATTTATTTACTTTTGTGTTTTTATTAACAATATGATGAACTTATAATATGAATCCATTGCCCAATTCAAGTACTGGAATCTAATATATGTCTAATATGCTCTTCCCTATACTGTTGTTTCGTCTACCTTACAGTAGCCATTATTTTGGATTTTATGTTTACTCTTATCTTGCCTTAAAGAGAAACCACTATATGTATATATTGTCTTAAAAATATTTTTAGTTTTGCTTCTTTTTGAATTTTATAAAAAGTGTATCATATGTATTTTAGGGATCTGCTTCTTCTACTCATCATTATCATAATAAAATGCATCCATGTGTTACATGTAGCTTGAGTCATTAATTTTCATTGATATTTAATATTTCTTTGATTATCCTATAATTTATTCAAACTCTTATCAGTGGGCATCTGGATTGTTTCCAGATTTCTACTATCATTAAATATGCTGCTAAGTGTTTTCCAATACACATTTGCTTGATTTATTTTGGGTAAATACCTAGAGCAGAATTGCTTGTTTACTGATTGGACAAACGTCTGAGATAATTCCAATTTGTTTTCCATAGTGATTATCCCTAGTTACATCCCATCAGCAGTATGTGAGAGATTTACAATATCTGTAATATTTGGCATTACCAGCTTTTTTTATTTTTGTCTAAGTGAATGTAAAATAACTTTCCTTTTATTTTTTCATGCTTCCTTGATGATTAGTTAAGTTGAACCTTACTTTATATACTTTCTAGTAATACACATTTTCCCCCCTCTAAAATGCCTACTTAGGTCTTTTGCCTAATTTTATTTCTTTTAGTATATTTGTATTGACTCGTAGTTCTTTACTTAAAAATAATTTCAAAATTTTAATCTTTTCTCTTAAGTGTTTTTGTGATAGTTTAAGAAATCATTTTCTACCATAAAGTCAGGAAGATATTCATCAATTTTTTCCTTTTAAAATTTGAAACTTTTTATTTCAGTAACACATCAATATTCCCATCCAATATTGTAAAAGAGTGTTTAGCCAGTTTTATAGACAGAGAAATGAATTAAAAGTCATAAGAACAGGAAAGAAAACCCCCGTCATTTTCAGATAATAGGAGTGTCCAGTTGAAATCCTCCAATGCCGTATAAACATAGTATAATTACCGGGGAGTTGAGCTAGGAAGCTGAACTGAACGTAAGATCAATACAAAAAGCTGATTACATTTCTATAAACCAGAAACAAAAATTGAAAGAATAACAGTTATGAAAGGCAACATTTAAAAATATAAAATACAATATTTAGGAATAATCTAATAAAAGATAGCAAAGCTTGTTTTAAAGGATATTTTAAAAGACTGTAAGTAGAGAAGCATCCCATATCCCTCCACGTGTCAGAAAGAACTTAACTCTGCGCAAATCCACACATTTAATGCAACTCTACTCAAAATCCCCAAAGGATTATTTGTGTAATTTAATAAAGGTTCAAAAATAGCAAGAATGCTTCTTTAAAAAATGAAAACATGAAGAAGGAGTTGCTCTTCCAGATATTCAGGCTTATGGAGCTATATTAATTAAGATGTATTATTCACACAGGAGAGATAAATTGATGCATGAAATAGAATATGAGTTCTACGAAGGCCCGTGCATACATAGGCCTTTGATATTTGATAGAGGTGGCATGGAAAATCGCTTGGCAAGGAGTGAAAAAGTTGGTTATCTAAGTGGAAAAAGCATGAAAATTAATCTCTACCACACATCATACATGAAACAACTCTCCTTGAGTTAAGAATTTAAATGCCATAGACAAAACTTTAAAACCTCAGTAGAGTTCATTTGTTTTAAAGAAAGTAAAATAATGGGACATTTCTGCATACCTAAATTTGCAGTTATATATTGATACCTGGTTTATTTTAAATATTGTGTCTATAGAACACAGATTATGGAGAATCCCTTGAATAAAAAATTCTCAAGTTTCTGTTTTTTTTAATAAAATGATCCTCACTTTTCATTGCTGTGCCTTTTGAATCCTTTTGATAATCCTAAATTAGGTACCAATGCCCTTGACCCTTGCAAATTTTTGTGAATAAAATGGAAATATATCTATGAGCAGAATGAAGGGATGTTGCAGCAACACTTACTAAAGCAAGAGGTAGCAAATATTAAAAACTTTGAATTCTGAATGGAGAAATATATATATTTCTGCATAGTTATTATGTGTGTTTGATAATATTAGTTTACTCCCTCACAGAAAATAGACACATGAATCAGTGGAACAAAGTAGAGAGCCCCAAAATAAACCCATGCTTATATGGTCAATTAATCTATGACAAAAGAGGCAAAAATATACAATGGGGAACAGACAGTCTCTTCAATAAATGGTGTTGGGAAAATTGGACAGATAGTTGCAAAAATAAAAAGAAACTAAACCACTTTTTTATACCATATACAAACAAATAAAAAGACATAAATGTAAGACCTGAAACCATAAAACTTTTAGAAGGAAACATTAAGCAGTAAACTCTTTGACATTGCTCTTAACAGTATTTTTTGGTATGTCTCCTTAGGCAAGGGAAACAAAAGAAGAAATAAATAAATGGGACTGCATCAAACTAAAAAGTTTTGTGCAGTGAAGAAAACATCAACAACATGGAAATATAACCTATGAGTGGAGATGTGCACCAGTGATACATCTAGTAAGGAGTTATTATCCATTTCAATTTCTTTTCATTTACTTATCTTTCTCCATTTTGGATGCTACAAAATTAAAGGCTTAATTTTTCAGACTCCCATTTAATTAGGGGAGGCTGTGTGATTCAGTTCTGGCTAATGATGTCTATTGGTGCTGTCTCTTCTGTTTCTGCCTTTCTGCTGCTTGGAAAATAGAAGCCATTCCAGAACTGTAGCAGCTATCACTAAAAAGGACAGAGCAGAAAAGCAAAGATCCCGCTTTCTTGATGGCAACTTCTAGCCCCTATTCACTTCCTAGACCTAGCTACCTATATATAGCTTTTTATTGCATAAGCCAAGTAAACCTTTTTCTATTAGGTCACCATTTTTGGGGTGGGGAGGGGGCAGCTTTCTTATACTCACTACTGAATGCAATCTTATTTGGCACTCTACAAATAATCCTTACTGATTCACATGTGTGTACCTGAATACAGCGATCATCATTTATTTATCTGAATGTATACAACTCCAGCACACAGTTAACTCCTCACTTAATGTCATTCATAGTTTCTTGAAAACTATGGCTTTAGGGGAAACAACATATAATGAAACCAGTTTTGCCATAGATTAATTGACGTAAACATGAGTTAAGTTCCTATGACACATTCTTAGTCAAATAACCATCACCAAAATTCTAAATAAAGACCCCAAACACTTCTAATATTAACCATTGAAATAAGTAATAAAAACAGTAAAATAATTATTTTCCATCCCACTTATCCCAGTAAAGGGTCATGGGTGGCTGGAGCCTATTATGGCAGCTCAGGGTGCCAGGAGGGGACCAACCCTGGACAGGACGCCCTTCCATCGCAGGGCCACTCACATATACCCACACTCACTCAGCCTGGGGCAATGTGGACACATCACTCCACTGCATGTGCACGTCTCTGCGTGTGGGAGAAAACCAGAGGAGGGAAAACTCACACAGGCATGGAGAGATTGGGCAAACTCTGCACAGACAGTGGCCCCTGCCGGGAACTGATTTTTTTTCTCATCAAAGTTATAATAAAATTATATTATTTAAGGACCTGTTTTATCTCTCTCAGAATTTAACAATTCTGGTAGACAGAGGTTAAATAGTAAAGACGGGAATTGAATCACATAATTAATACACTTAATTTTCCAGATATGAAAAGCCTTTATATTCCTCAAGAAAAGAATAAAATTTATACATTCTGGAAATTTCACAGAAACTGATCATGAATTTGACCACAGAAAATACTTAATTTTTTAATGGTTTTCTCAGCTTTTCATGGATCACATATTCTGGTTATATATCTATCATATTTGAAACAAATAGTAAATAGATAAATAGAAATCCTGATCTCTTAGAAACATACTCCTAGAAATATTACATTGGATCAATGAAGAAATGAAAAAGGAAATTACATACTACTCAGGAAGCAAAGTAAATAAGAATATTTCATCCTCATATTTACACAGCAAAAACTATACCAAATAAAAAGTCAATAGTCTTAAATGCTCTTGATGTTGACAAAAAATAGAAAATAAAGGAATTAAGAATCATATAAAGAAATTAGAAAAGGAATACTAAAAGAAAAATAGAAGAAAATTTAAAAGATGAACTGCATTTAATTAATTAAAAAACAAAACTTTATAGTCAAAGGGAAAAAATATGTCTAAAACGTGGTTTTTAGAAAAGACCAGTGAAACAGATAAGCCTGATTTAAAAGAGAGAGAGGACAAGGATGTGTAAGATTAGGAATCAGAAAATAGACATAAGAACAGATATAAAAGAGATTATAAAGAATTATAGAAAACTGCACATATATTTTGATAACAAATTTGGAGACCTGGGGATGACGGGTAATTTTCTAGTAAAAAACAAAATACAAAATTTGACTTAAGAAGATGCAAGATTCTTGAATAGACCAATTGCAAAAGACAAGATTGCAAAGGTGAAAAAAGATGTATTATTGAAACAGACACCAGGGCCAGATGGGCTCTCAGCCAACTTTTATTGAAACTTTAAAGAAAAGTGTATTTCAGGTTATTAAACTATCTCTAACCCTGGAAAGAGCTAGAAACCTTCTTAATTTATTTTATAAATGTCTCAAACTTTATAACAAAAACTTTACCAGTTATTATTCAAAGCAAAACTCATTTATTAATATATACAAACATTCTAAATAAAGTACTGGCAAATAGAATATATCAAAATAATAATACACTGTTTCTAAGCAGTAACTCAGAAATTCAAAGGTGATTCAATGTCAGTATAATCCATTATGACATCTGTAAATTTAAGAAAAGACCATATGATTATATAAAAAGATGCTAAAAACATTTAATAAAAAAACATTTCCTAATAAAAACTCAGTAAAACTGGAAAATAAACTATGTAAAAGTACTGTCATGTTTTATGTATACCTACAGGAAATACTATTATAAACAGCAAAATAATAGGTAAACACTTTTATGGTGCTTACTGTGTGCAAAACCTGTCTAGGCATTTAACATATAACGATTCTCAGAAAAATCATATGTGACAGATATTATTATAGCCCCCATGTTAACGATGGGGAAACTGCAGCATAGAAAGGTTAAATAGCTTTCCAACACACAAGCAGCAAGTTATGCAGTTGGGCCCTTAGCAATGTGCTCTGTAGCCTTGTAACCAACCTGTTATCATTGCTACTATTCATTGTTACTGCCATACTATTTTCTGGAGTAGCTAGCAACTGTAAACAATAAGAAAAATGAAAGAAACATTAATGTTGGAAAAGAAGGGATAAGTGAACATTTCATAGACTGTATTCCTGAAAACTAAAGAACATCTAGTAAAATACCAATAAAATCAATAAGAAAATTTAATAAGGTAGTTGGGCAAAGGGTAAACAAATTGCTTTTTTCTACTCTTACAATAAAGACCTAGAAATGGAAGAAGGGGTAAATGTTTTATTCACAACAGTCACACACATACACACATGAAAAATAGTTTTAAAAATGTCCATACTACTGAAAGTAATCTACAGATTCATTGTAGTTCCTATCAAGATACTCATGGCGTATTTCATAGAAGTAGAACAAATATTTCAAAAACTTATATGAAACCACAAAAGACCCCAAATAGCCATAGCAGTCTTGAGAAAGAATAACAAAGTTGGAGGAATCATGCTACCTGATATCAGTCTATACTATAAGGCTAGAGTAATCAAAACAGCATGGTACTGGCATAAAAACAGACTTAAACTTCAATGGAGCAGAATAGAGAGCCCAGAAATAAACCCATGTCTTTATAGTCATTTAATATTTGTCAAAGGAGACAAAAACACACAATGGGCTAAGATAGTCTATTCAATAAATGGTATTGGGGAAATGGACAGATACATGCAAAAACATGAAACTAGACCACCTTCTTACACCACACACAAGAATAAACTCCAAATGGATTAACGACTTAAGTTTTAGACTCAAAACCATAAAAATCCTAGAAGAAAACATAGGCAGTAAAATCTTGGATGTTTCTCCTAGCACTATTTTTCCGATAGGTGTTCTCAGTCAAGGGAAATAAAAGAAAAAATAAACAAATGGGACTACATCATACTAGAAAGTTTTGCACAGCAAAGGAAACCATCAACCAAATGAAAAGACAGCTCACTGAATGAGAGATCATATTTGCCAGTGATACAATGATAAGGGGTTAATATTAAAAATTTATAAGGAACTTACAAAATTCAACACCAAAACAACAATCCAATTTAAAAAATGGGCAAAAGACCTGAATAGACACTTCTCTAAAGAAGACACACAGATGGCCAATAGACATATGAAAAGATGCTTAACATCACTAACCATCAGAGAGATGCAAATTAAAAGCACAATGAGATATCACCACACACCTGTCAGAATGGCTATCATTAATAAATCAACAAACAACAAGTGCTGGCAAGGATGTGGAGAAAAGAGGACCCTTGTGCACTGTTGAAGAGAATGCAGATTGGTGCAGCCACTGTGGAAAGCAGTATGGAGTTACTTCAAAAAATTAAAAATGTAACTGCCTTATGACCCAGTGATTCCACTTATGGGAATTTATCTTTAAAAACCTGAAACATTAATTCAAAAGAATATATGCACCCCTACATTCATTATAGCATTATTGACAATAGCCAAAAGTTAGAAGCAGCCCAGGTGTCCATCAGTAGATAAGTGGATAAAAAAGCTGTGGTACATATACACAATACAATACTATTTGGCTGTAAAAAGAAGGACCTCTTACCATTTGCGACAGCATGGATGGACCTGGAGAACATTGTGCTAAGTGAAATAAGCCAGTCAGAGAAAGACAAATACCATATGATTTCATTCATAACATATGCCATCAATAAACAAACTGAACTAACAAGGAAAGTAGAGACAGACTCATAGAGAGCAGGGCTGATAGCAGTCAAATGAGAGGCAGAGTTGGGGGACTGGGTGAGGGGGTGGAAGAATTGAGCAAAAAGGAAAACAGAGAAAAAACTCATGGCCACAGACAACAGTGTGGTGACTGCTGGGAGGGGGATTGCAGGAGGTGGAGGAGGGTATGGGGGGAGGATAAATGATAATGGGAGTCTTGACTTGGTGTGGTGAATACACAATACAGTGTACGGAGGATGTATTGTGGAATCGTGCACCTGAAACCTGTATAGTTGTGTTAACCAGTGTCACCCCAATAAATTCAATAACAAGGAAAAATTTAAAAAAATAAAAAATATTAAAAACTGGCAAAAATTTGATAAAATCATAAGACATAAACTATAGCTTTATTAAAAGATACCCAAAGAAGACTTGAACACATGGAAAAAAATCTCAAATGCAAAGACTATTTAACATCTCAATTTTCTAAAATTAATATGATTTTAAATAAAAGTCCAATAAAATTTTGAGGACATTAGGTAAAATTTACTTCAAGTGCAGATAAACAAATAGATGCCTCAAAATAGGCAGGAAAAAATGAAATGGATGAGAAGTGGTGGGGAAATTTCTTAAAATTCAACATAATAAATATGGGCTTAGGGAGAGACAAAGAGTTTGTAATCTCAGGGTATATGAGAGCTTTATATTCTGTGGGTGCAGATTCAATTTAGTGGAGAAAGGATGAATTATTTCATAAGTGGTAATGACACAATTTCCTATTTAACAGAATGGAAAATAGGATTTTCTTTAATTGGTCAGGCTCTTCAAGTGGCAGATCGAACATCCAGGCCTTTGGCAATAGACCAAGAGTTAGTAAAAATATAACAAAATCCATCAAAAGAGATGTTGGCGCAAATGGTGAGAATGGCCTTGAGTTTTATATGCTGAGTGGAGTAACTGTGTGCATTTATAGTTTGCATAGCTGGTGGGGACAAGGAAAGGCCATGCAGGCTAGCGGACACCATTAGGTTTCAGCAATGCCAAATCATTAGCATGCTAGGGCCGGGCACGTAGGTGAAGTTCAGTTAATTGAGGGACCCAATGAGCTAACAGTTTCCTTCAGGTGCTAGAGTGGGGGATAAAGTTTTCTTTAAAGAACAAATTGTCAGTTTTTTCATGTAAAGCTGAGATGTCACTCAGGTCGTGCCAGCTGTGTTCTTGAATATATCATTTCTATGTGGCAGTCAAGGCTTATTAGGCCCTTCCTATGTCTGTAGCTAGATATATGTTGCTCCATCCCAGAATGAGAATGCCAGGCTCTGGAGAAGGCCTCCTCAAGTTCAGTTTCAGTAAGTGCTCAGTAGTAAGCTACAGTGTTCCTAGCAGCCATGTCAGGGAGGTGACAAGTTTAAAATTACGTGGGTGCCTTTGGGTAGTGACTGCCTCTCTTTACTGGGGGTGAGGGAGGTTCAATTGGGAAAATCATCAGTCACAGACTTGCAGGGGTTATTAGGTCTGTGAGGACCCTAAAGTTGAAAGCCTACCACAGCTTGATGGGCAGTTTCCAATGTAACATGTTGGTTTGGACCTCCAATCAAAAAATACTAGTGTGTGAAGAACTGACGCAAACAGCCAAGTACAATGCCCAAGTGAGGCACTTACTGTTCCAGTGCCAATGAGTCCAGTAGTATGTTCTCCTTTTTGATGGTTGGAGGCCAGAGACATCAGTTTTCCTTGACTGCCAAAGGGATTGAATATTGTGATTCTACGCACATAGTTTCAAGAACCGTGTGCTCAGAGAATGGGCCACTGAATTTTACCAGGGTTTTCAGCTCTCCTGGCTGGAAGAAGTGTGGCAACACTGCAGTTACAGAAACTGAAACTGAGCCTTCTCATTTATCAACCAAAGGATATTACATGCTTAGTGAAAGATTTGGACATCAGAGGGTAGATGCATTTGTACTAACCCTGACTCACCCACTGGTGGTAAATGGTAGGGGAGTTTCAATAACCTTTGGGCAATATTGAAAATGTATATTGGAGGACTTGCTACATGAATACAAATTGATTTTGGTCCTGGGGTGCCAGAGAGCTACATAAGAAGGTATTGGCAATGTCCCAGGCATCATACCAAGTGCCATCAGTTTGTGCAGCGGGTTCAGTTACAGTCACAATGTCTGTTAACAGCCAGGACTTGAGAACAACAGTTGAAATCCGTAAGTCTCAAGTTCCTGTTAGCATTTTTCACTGGACATATAGGGCTTTCACAGTGAGGTACTGTATCTCTTCTATTCCTGCTACCTTTAAGTCAAGGCTTTGAGGCTGTGAGTTCCCTTCCTCCTGGGATACTATATTGTTTCTGTTGAACCATCTGAGAGGATACAGGGAGATAGTTTGAGGAGCAATTTACAGGTCTCTTTCAGTATGTTTCTCTGGGTGGTTCTTCTCCAGTGGAAGACTTCTTCTGGCCTTTATGTGATAGGGAAGTGCAGTCACATAATACCTCGATTATTACTATACGTTCAGATGTGGAAGAAATAGCAACAGTGCAGTGAATTGGCCCAGTTTCCCAAGGTGTTACAAAATCTTTTCTTCCCCACTGTGAACCCAGCCCAACCCCCGTTAGCTAAATCTAAGTGTGCTACTTGAACAATGATTTGGTTGTCTATAGCCGACATAGGCCTGAAAATTTGAATCTCTCCCACCCTGAAATTCACTAGGATACTCAAATGGGTGTGTTTGGCCTTTGATTTGCGCTTGAGGACAGGGAAATCTCAACCCCACTCCTAATCATTTCTTCTTAAAACAACTGAGGTGGAGGAAGGGATCAGGGAGTACACAAGGAAGAGAACTTCTGCATGACACGAAGCTTTATATTTATGTTTAGTTTCAAGCAGGGGAGCTGCTGCCAGCAACTCAACCAAATTTCCAATATTTCACCTCCCTCCCTACTTCAGAGCTTCCTGTTGAGTGGCAAGGCCATTATTTGTGACACTATTTCTCCTTGTGAGAACTAATTGATTTAGCAACCACAGCTACGTTGTTTCCTGGCCGTGGGATTTGCACCCTTTGGTGACTTGTGCTAGATTCACACAACAGTGACTTTTTAAGAAGATATCTGCTTTAATCTGAGTCAATTGCTACACTGTTATCATGATTCTATCTCATAATTTTTGGCCTAGATTTTTTTATTGAATTTATTGGGGTAACATTGGTTAATAAAATTATGCAAGTTTCAGTTGTACAACTCTATAATATACCATCTGTTTATTTCTAGACCAGTTTTAACATAAGGTCTGGGGAGCTTTCTAAGGCAGTGGGGTTGACCATAAGAATATATCTAGGATACTTTGCATTAGCTTTTTATGCTTCATTGATTCACTTTCATCAGCTTTATAAACCCTACCTGGGCAGTAAGTCCCCGACTACTAGTCACTGACTCAGCTGTGGTGTCCCCTAGGAGTTAGTGTCTTTCAGGGAAATCTTTCCCAGAGTGTCAAAGGTCTCCCACAGCATCCAAACCCACTGAAAAACACTGAGTCCTTCCCCTGTAATCTCTGAATAGACCTGAGTTTTGATTGATAGGCTGTAGAAGGGACTGAGAAATATGATGTCCCAGTTGTTGCCATTTTTTCTTAATAATCATTAGGCACCCTACACCTTTGTTTCCCAGATGATCCACCCAGAGCACTAACAATTTGTCTGGTTTCTGCCCCGGTGGTTGCAAATTTGCCACCTTTCATACTCCATGTAGATGCTCATCTCTATAACTGTTAGGATGGAACTTTCTCCACATCCAGGATCAATCTTAATACCAGCAGTCACAATGTGAAGGACTTGAGGTTGACAACCCAGTTGTTAAGAAAGCCCACCCACTGGGTAAGAGTTAATGACAACCTAGGCACATTTTGGACAGCTATCTTTGAACTTGTTTCCCTGTATTTAGTAACAACCACATCCTCGATTCTTCCTCATTCACAGGTGGTAAATTAAAGGACCACTTATTACCTAATTGACCAAATAGTTTGGTTAGTATACTCCTCAATATTATGGATATCCTTCAAATTCCTTTAATTGGCCCAAAAGATCCCCCTCCTTTCTCTTCCACAAGGTCATGCCTCTATCAGCAAGCCATTTTCATCACACAAACTGGCAAGAATGGTGACATGTCCAATGTTAACCTTATTTTCAAGTTCATACATTAGTCTATCAGAGTTTCATGGATAGTGGTAGGTGACATAAAACTCCTGGGTCAGAGATGAAGGACAGTTTAGTACTTATAGCAATAGCCAGGATATTGGCACTTTTCGCATTGATTCCCTGAGCTCCAATTTCCGTATCTGATGCAAAGAGCACCAGATGACACCTGCACAGGCAATGAGTTATTACAGGAGAGAAACCTTGACCTTAAGGGACCTGAATTTTTTATAATGGAAGTAAGGATGCCTAAAATTTGCTCCAGAGGTAGCTATTATCCTTACCTTCTAAGACTGTAAACCTACTTGCCTTCTGCAGGTGAACAAAAAAGCTTTGAAAAATTTGCTTTAAATATACACAAGTATTCATCATTTTTATTTTTATGAAGAATTTTAAAAATAGGTCCTAAGTAGAACTATTTATAAATGCACCAACATAATTAAAAAAGCAATTTATGGTCAAGAAATACATGTTTTCCTGAGAAATATAAAATTTCAAAATTTAGGGCCCTCTTTCAGTATCAGAAATATCCTGGTATGGAAGACAAATTATCTGTTCATCTAAGTATGAAAGAAAGTTAGCTGATGATAGAAGGATTCCTGAGTGGTTGTGGGAGACACATGGGGAGTGAAAAGTTTTAAAAAGCTTCCATGAGAAATGTGAAAGTAATCTTATATAGTCTATGCACAGAATAGTGCTGTTCATTTCTCTTTTACCAATCATTCAGAGAATCTTTGAACTTTTGAAATAGAAGAAACAGAATTCATTTACTTTACTGTTCAACTTAATGCAAAATCTTTTTAAACACCCGTAACAAATTTAATTTTATTTTAAGAGCATTAATTACATTTTAAATGATTTAGTGAGCATGTGAAAAGTAATGTGTCAGATACATTCAGTATAAAAGCACATGTCTTCATGTTGCTACTGCTTGATTGGAAGAGTCAGCTATATGCTCTTCTAAGATTGACTTTCTTCCTTTCAGCTTATTTGACTGTTTTCATTAATAAAAAAAAAAAAGCTGCTTAATTTGGAGCATTTTCTACACCTGCTATAATATCATCTTCTTGATGTCTTCTTCCTTTCCATAATTGCATTAAATTTTAACAGCAGTTTTGGTTGCTGAGTAACTTAGTCATGAAGATTAGCGTGGTGGGAACACAGCAAAGCCAGTAAATAGCTGAGCCTCTGGAGTCAAAACCAATTTTAAGCTCTATTTCTACCTCATACAAGTCATGTGACTTCATCATTTTATCCCTGTAAGCCTCAACTACCTTACTGGTAAATCAGGGATAGTAATGACAATACTTTACTCATTGAATTGTTGTGAGGATTAAATGAGGTAATACCTGTTCAAAAGCTTAGCATAGTGCCAGGCACCTAGTTGATGCTCAATAAACATTATTGATGATGATGAATATGACAACAATATCAACATAACGCAGAAACCAAAGGTCTAAAAAACTCAGTGTAGTCTTAATAAAAACAGCTATTAGTATCAGACTCTGATCCTAACTTTATTTTATTTATTAAGTTATGTGTGGTATTGAGTTGCATTTCATGGGACTCTCAGAATGGGTGGCTGATGACTTCTACCATTAGGCCATTTTCTCATCTGAGAGACTAGCATGTGGGTGCAGGGAATACATGATTTGAGATGGAAAGGATGGTGTTTAGAAGGGTGGGCAGAGTAAGTACATCTTTGCTTGAGTGTGATTTTTGCTGCCTGATGATTTTGAATGCGTTTTGCAAAGCTGGGATAACTAATCTGAACCATAGCCCTATTATTTAAGTCAATATTTTTATCCCTGTTTTACAGACAGAGGAACTGAGCCAAAACATGTAAATGTCTTTGTCAAGGTTATGTAGAAAGTCAGGGGCAAAACTACACATTTATTTCAGAATCCTGATTCCAAAGCCATAGGTTGTATAATTCTGGCAATGTGCAAAATAAAACTGAAAACATACTCTGTGCAGTGGTTGTTTCTAAAGTAGAATAATGCAGATATTTTCCAAATTTCCAAATCAAGGTCACACCTGCAGAATCACTTATTTATAACATCATTATTTATACTGGTGGAGATTAAAGCATGAAAGAAAATTTTAAAAAGAAACCACTAATTATATCGGTAAAGCAGCCTTTGGAACTCAGAGCCAGAGCTGGAGGGAGGAGGGTGACAAGGAGTTGACTTAATACATTTAACACATTTACTCCTGATGCATTTTAATATGGAACTGACTGTCATGAAAAAAGAAATTAGTGGTGGGATTTCCCACTGACATTGTAACAGTGCTGAATTTTCTTCCCCTCCAGCTCATCTGGGTCTGTGTAACTAAGCGAAGGAGTCAGCCAGCCAGAGTCAATTCATCACAAAATGTAGTAATCCTTGTCCAGCCAAAAAGAGCTGTTTATTTCTTCTGTAAAGGAGGATGTGGATGGACACTTTAATTAGGAGCACGTTTCAATGCAGAGAATGAGTATATTTCCTTTCCCTATTTGAGCCCTTTGTCCTTTGCCAAAAACGTGTGATCAAGCAGCTCCTGGAATCCATTTTAAATTGGCATAGATGGGTCTTTTTTGACTAACTTTAGCAGGATAGTCAAAATTTTAGTAGTTTGTTTTCACTCACTCTAATTTAATTTCCTGCTTAGCATTTGTGCCTGCTAACTGGCTGTTATTTTTGTGGAAATGTCTAGATTTGTTTTCCAAGAGAGGAAGAGTTGGGGAAGGGGTGTCATCTACCCTGGAACAGTTACTATTCCAGGATTAGACATTATTTTCATCTTCTAGAGGGAGATAAACAGGCATGTTCAGACAAGTCTTCTATAGAACATATCCATTTTTGTTATTGCTATTTCAGAGAGATTGCATCCCTAAATACTTTATATGAAATTTTCCAGTTGCTAAATTTGGTTGAAACAAATGAAATTCTATTTGGATGGTGGATAAAAGGATATGCGATCCTTGTGACATTTGATACAATTTTAAAAAGTCTTTGTGTGGCTAGCTAAAGGAAGAAAAACTTAATATGCTTTGGGGCTAATTACTAAATCCTGTTTTGTGCTAAACAATAGCCATGTCAACAAGCTAGATTCTGTTACCACCCACATTGAGAATTTGAAATTTACTTGGTCAGTAGGTCTACCATAGCTAATTATCCTAGTGGAGTCCCAACAGTGTGCTGATCTTTTATCCCATTAATCAGATGATTTCAGGAAAAGGGAGCTGCCCTCATCCCAGCTCTATTACAAGGCCCCGGATTGTCTAGTTCCCACTTCCCTCTGAGGGCTCATCTTCTGAAGCTGTGTCTGCTGCATGTTCTGCTGCAGCCCACCAGCTGCAACTTCTGGAACTAGCCACATCTACCTTTTTGTGAACCTGGAAGGGGACTTCTCCTCCTTCCTGGAAACTTCCTTGGGTTGGGTTTCTGGTTTGCACCCTGATAGCCCCTGTTTCTACACTGGCTCCTTTTTAATCTATGTGTAATGTATCCTCTTTGGTAGGAGTATTTGATAACTTTCCTACCCCCAATCCTGACTCAGACTATAATCTCTTTAAGAGCAGAAAATATTGTATCCCCACTACTTAGTTCAGGGTCTAGAAACTACAAAGAGAAAATCCAAAAAGTATACAAGTATGTTGAGTGAGTGACTGAATAACTGAATGTCAGTAGAACTCCCTCTAAATCAAATGTCAATGGAATGCAGAAGAGCCTCCTGGATAAGGAACAAGGATTAGTGGCTTCACAGAGAAAATGGGAAACAAGACAGACTTCTTGAACCTTGCAGTTTTGCTTGAGAGCTCACTTGTTACTGAGTACCCAGGTGCCTTGAGACAAGTTTACATCATTAGTGTCTGATTTTGATGACCCTCATCCATAAATGAACTGTTGCAACAGGAACTTCCAGGGTAATGGAAGTGATTCCCTTCCTACCCCTCACCCGCAGCATGCTTGACAGGACTTAACTGCATCCCAGAGTTAAGGAACCAAAAAGAGCCCCCAGAGGGAGGCATAACCAAATGGAAATAACTTTGGAGCAGCATTATGTACATGAGATTTAACTTCCAGGGTCACAGTTGGAGAGTATTCAGGAAGCCCATTCTAATAGGCAGGAGCCCAGGGAGGCTTCACTCTGCTCCATCTGTGTGATGACTGGGGGCATGTCTGAGCAGACACCTTTGGTCCCAAACCTCTGTAAACCTGCCACCTGGCAGTGGCAAATGTCATGGTCACAGGTGGAGGACAGATGAAGGTATGCCACAGAAAAGAGATCTCTCTGGCAAAACACACATAGTTCTCTTAAGTAGTTGCATTTTTTAAGGTGTAGTCCTAGGAAATTTAGATATGTACCTCCACAGCCCCAAATGAATCAGAATATTATGTTGCTTGGGAGAATTGAGGTGACTAGGAAATTGGATTAGATTGCTTGGGCTGCAAAATACTACAGACTGGGCTGGCTTCCACCCAAAGGGCCTCATTTTAACCTAATAACCTTTGTAAAGGTTCTGTCTCTAAATATAGTTATAGTCTGAGACATTAGGAATTAGGGCTTCATATATGAATTTGGGGGGAATACAATTCAGTCCACTGCAGAAACATTAATTTAAAAACACTTCAAATGATTTCCAAATGTGCAGACTTGAAAAGCAGAGGCTGTCCTTCGCCCATTCCCTTGTGGAAAATCTGGGGCTTTTGCTAGTGCTTGACAGAACCAGGACCCTCCTGCCCCATGCTGCTCCAAACTCATTAGGTGCATCTGTGAGTGTCCTCACCGTCAAGGCAAAGGATTGCCATGTACTTTTTAACTTAAAGTGATGGCTTTTCCTCTAAACTTAACTGTCCTCATTAGGAACTCTCAGAACATTAAAACAATTTAAGTCTTAGGCAAAGGAGTATTTACAAGCATAACTTTTCTTCTGCCAGGCTCTACAGACATTGTTTTTGTGAATTAACAATTCCTAATGGAAACTCAGCCTCCTTCCATTCACTAACCAGTGTCTATTGAGCTTCTGTGTACAAAGAGCTCAAATAACCTGTCCTCAGCACGGTCTGGCCGCCAGTTCGCCCAGCAGCCACAGCACACAGGCTTGGTGTGCCTGTCAAACTTTGCCATCGTGGGAGATTTGTCTAGGCCTCTCTATGGCACACACTACATTGTATTATAGGTAATTGTTTATATATTTTTTCTTTTTACCAGCTGGTAAGTTTCTTCGGTGCAGGGCAAGCACTAGACTTTATCTAGCTTTGTTTCTCTAAAATAGTGTCTGGCATGAATATTTTGTGAGTAAATAAATGAATTTATTTGAGAAATGTCTTTAGGTTTGAGATTAGTGTGAAGAGGTACTTCTTTATCCCACATCTTTACTAACCTCACCAAATCACACATGTTTATTATTTTAGATCTTTGCCTATGGAGGTGAAAGGAGAGAAATCCAATGTTTCTCTGTACAATGTCAAGAACAATTAAATGCAAACAAATACATGAATAGAATTCAAATATATTTCTTTAATAGAAAAGTTGAACAGTAAAACAGTAAGATATGAATAAAGGCATAATTCCTTAATGGAAAACACATTCTGTTTTGTGTCATTTACCTTGTTACTATGGGCAGAACAGAAGTAAAGTGGCCCTGGAGTGAGAGGAATCAAGTGTTCGAGGGAGAAGGTGCAGAACTCCTCTGTTCCTCACCCTTCACCCCTCCCCCCTCAACCCCTCCCTCACAGGCACCTGAACACACACAGCAGAATGACTGGTCTCTAAAGAAAGGACTGCTTCTGGAGAAGGATCTCTTTTCTTTGAAGAAAGACTCTAAAAAGTCTTATGGGTAAACCTGGTTGCTCAGGATTTCCAAGGCATAAGCACATTTTCTCACTGTCCTGCCACCAATAAACAGGTCTTCATTTAGGACTAGGAATTTTTATTTCCTTGGGAGTTTGTCATTTTATTCATTATAACAGCATTAAAGCTATATTTGGCACTTTATTTGCATGAAGTAGAATCTTTTAAAAGTTATGTTTTAGAAACCATTTTGAATCCTCTTAAACAACTGTTATTAAAATATTTCTAGTTTAAGACTTAATT
Organism: Tonatia bakeri; assembly: GCA_004024845.1. NCBI lineage: Eukaryota > Metazoa > Chordata > Mammalia > Chiroptera > Phyllostomidae > Tonatia > Tonatia bakeri. The sequence continues at coordinate 35,972 of PVIA01001163.1, read as the reverse complement.
GTGAGATATTTACTGGAGAGAAGAAAATATTACAGAGAGCAAGCAGACAAGGTGATGGCAATGACTCAAAAGAACAGAGTTATAAAAATAGTATAATATCTCATAAATTAGAACACCCTTAATAAATTTTGATAATTCTGATAGAGTTGGAACTGAAAATAGCTTGTGTGTTTCTGTAGGAAAACAAGGCTTTTCTTTTTAAGTAATGAGATAGTATAAATATGATAGTTCAGAAAACACATAAAAACCTATTTCATGAACATGTCATTTTCAAGTACCTTACTTAGCAAGATAAACCTACATATACCCAGCATAATTTTGGCATAATGTTTTCTTTACCTCTTATTCTTTACCTCCCTCATTATCACTTGTGAAAATGTTTTTTAGAAATATAACCCATCAGATAATGCCCTGAGAAGTGATGACTTTTGGCAAAAACAAGGTCTATTTTGTCTTATAAGTACCCTGCTCCAAAGAATGAAGAATCCACCTTCACCCTCCCAAAATGACTTCAAGGATGGCCTCCTACGGCTTTGATGACAATAGCTGGAAGAAGCTGAGGTTCTATATGGAAAAGACTAAAAGAAAATAACTTTTTTGGTTCCCACCCTTGGATAACTCTCCACAAGCTGACAGGGACCCAAAGAGGACAATAAAAAAATATTGTGACTATCTTTTGGCTTTGAAGATTTGTTATTGGCTACTTATAAGGTGAAGGTGTTTTTTTGTTTATTTGTCTTGTTTTGTTTTGTTTTTGACCACTGACTTATTGGCATGCCCTTTCAGATAAGTGGGTCATTTTGGCAGGGTTGCATTTACCCCATTTTAAAGATATCTCTTACGGCACGATTTGCTTTAAGCACTCAAAAACAATAAAATTGCATTTCTCTTGACGTATTTTAGAAATCAGACTTTCAATTTCTTTTTACTGACCTTCCTTCCAGTTAGCCCATCTGTTGTCCTCCTATGGACCCGACATTTCCAAACAGGTGATTCTCTAGTTTTACAGGTTTGCTTCCCTGCTCTGGCCCTGCCGTTAGATTGGGGTCAAGTTACTCTACAGTAGTGGGACCTTGTCTTACTTTCCTCTTGTCATCTCCAAAGAGTAGATAATAATACAGGAACATGTTAGTGTTCAATAAGCCCTGGCTGGTGTGTTTCAATGGACTGAGCACCAGCCTGTGAACCATAGGGTCACCATTCAGGTCCCAGTCAGGGCACATGCCTGGGTTGTGGGCCAGGTCCCCAGTTGTAGGTGTGCAAGAGGCAACTAATCAATGTTTCTCTTCACATACTGATGTTTATCTCCCTCTCTTTCTCTCTTCCTTCCTCTCTCTCTGAAAATAAAGAAATAAACAAAATCTTTTTAAAAAGTCCTCAGTAAAAATGTATTACTTGTTTGGAGTTTTAAAACTGTCGTTGCACAAATCACACAAGGTACTTCTGATTTCAACTCAGTCTTTTCTCAGTTTTTCTTAAACCTCCTGTTGAAAAATTTTTAAAAAATATCTTGGTATTAAAATGACCAATTTATTTGTGAAAAGAAATCTTCCCTTTTCTGCCAGAAGCAGAAGCGTTACAACCACTAACTCATCCAATCCTGTCGCACACCCACCTCGGATCACTCAGTAGACCCTCGTTTATAAGCTAGTCATGGAGGAGCTCTGGTGCTGCTCAGCTGATTAAAGAGATGGCCCATTTTTTGTCAGACACAGCTACTCAACAGTCTTTCATCCACTGTGTCTGCTTGCTGCAGACCAGCCATCCTCCTACAACCACCATCTGCAAGCCTTAGTTGTAATTACCACCCCCTGCCTCTTTTCCATTCATTACATACGGTACAACATTAGGGAATTGTGGCGCTCATGTTAGAGAAGAAATGGGTGTTATTTTTCCCTTTCATCCTCTATACTTGGTGTTCCCAAAAGATTAGCTCACCACTGATCATCAAACTTACTAATATGAAACCACAGCAGTACGTTTCAGGTGTATTTTTTCACCATCAGCCCATGTCCTAATGAATTTACTTGGATATGTGTATCATTGCTCTCAAGAGGAATATAATGGGCCTGTTTAAAAATAACAACCCCTTTCCCATGCTGTGCTAGTTCATTCTCAGTAAACACTCTGCAGTAGAAAGGATGTTTTTGTTTTTGTGGTGATTCTTTGAGGAAAGATTTGGCAAACGCTGTATATTGATTATTATTGAGAAAAAATATGAAAGTTAATATTTAAAAAATCTAGTTATTAAATAAACATTGAATTTTAAAAATTAAGAGAAGATTATTGGGCTCTGTATCAAGAAATTGAACCTCTGTTAATGCCAGTATTCTTAGGATTTTTTGCTTAAGATAAATTTCTTGACAGATTTATGTCACAGAATCACAAAATCTTAGAAATAGAAGTAATCTTATAAACCCTCTAACTCCTCAATTTTAGATTGAAAAAGAGTTAACAAAAAATAAATGATATTAATAGCCTATGATACTTACTTCATTTTTAAAATAAAAAAATAAACTTGTAATTTTAGAATAAATATAGATTTACAAAAGGTACAAAGATAGAACAGAGAGTTTTTATATGCCCAACACAATTTCTCTTATTATTAACATCTTAAGTTAGTATGGTACATTTGGCACAATTGATGAACCAATATTGATATATTATTATTTATTGAAGTTAATATCTTATTCGGATTTTCTTAGTTTTCACCTAGTGTACTCTTCCTAGTGTACTCTTCCAGGATTCCATCCAGAACACCGTGTTACGTTTAGTCATCCTGTCTCCTGAGGCTCCGCACATCTCTGCCGGTTTCTCAGCCTGTCCTTGTTTTTGACGGTCTTGACAATTTTAAGTTCTGGTTAGGTGTTTTGTAGCATAACCCCTCAATCGCTATTTGTCTGATATTTGTCTTATGGTTCGGCTATGGTTATCTGTGTGGAGGAAGACACTCACGTAGGTAAATTATCACATTGTAACGAGAAGACATATTATCGACATGACTTAACACTATTGATGTTGACCTTGATTACCTGCTTCAAGTAGTACTATAGTTACTGTAGTTACTATTTTTCCTCTTTCCATACTGTTTTCTTTGTAGGGAAGTCACTGTGTGCAGCCCACCCTTAACAAGTGGGGAGTTTTGCTGCTCTTCTTTGAGGGTGGGATATCTACATAGATTATTTGGAATTCTTCTGCATGGGAAATTTGTCTCTTCTCTCTCATTTGTTTATTCAATCACTTATTTAAATCAATATAGACCCATGGATATTTATTTTATACTTTGAGATATAATTTAATACTTTATATATTTTGGTTAAATTGTTCCAGCTTTGACCATTGGGAGGTCTTTCAGTTAATTACTGTATTCTTTTGAGATAATTCCATCATTGTTTTTTGTTTTGTTTTGTTTGTTTTTAGCATTTCTTAACTTTCTCGTACTACAAGATGCTCCAGGCTCACCTTGTATTTTGCCTGCCCCAGTCCTAGAATCAGCGTTTCTATAAGCAATCTTGGTTCCTTTTATTGAATAATGGTATTAGAAAACAAGGTCTAGGTGCAAGTTTTGCTTGTTGTTACCAAAGTGTTGTTGCCTCTAGGCACTTCAGGTGGCAGAGCAAAGAAATAAATGTGCATATAATAATCCATGTATATACACATATTTATTTATACATATTTCTGTATGTTGCCAACTATGTCAATAGTAAGCTAAACATGATTTCATACTCACAATTCTAACTCTTGTGTGTTACCTCGTGGATCATTCTAGACTTCTTCCTTGGCTTATCTATAACTTTTCATTCCAGCAGTGAGATACCTGGATTCCACTATCTGCCATCAATTTACTTAATTATTCAATTCCATGCATCCTGGGTTTAGAATGATTAAATTGAATCCCTGTGGGAAACAACATTATCAACTATAAAGCAGTTTTGGGGTACAGTTCCTTCTGTCTTTAGTGTTGTAGACTCCCCTTATTTCTAAAATTACATAAGCAAGCACCTTTCTTGCTTCAGTACAGTTATTTCATATATTTGTAATAAGTTAGATTCTTTCATCATAGTCTGCCATCCATCCTGTGATCCACTGATTTCTTAAATAATTTATTTTTAATTTGCCTATAATGAGTTCCACTCTTGGGCAGTAAAATTCTAATGGTTTTTATAAACACATGTGCCATGTACCCACCATTACAGTATCACAGGATAGCTTCATGGCCTTAAAAAAAAAATCTGTTCTTCACCTGTTCAATCTTCTTTCAACCTACCCTTTCCTGAACCCCTGAAGATCAGTGATTTATTTAACTTCTTTATAGTTTTGCCTTTTTGAGAATGTCATACATGTGGAGTGACATAGAATGGCCTTTACACTGCCTTCTTTCACCTGGCAATATACATTTAACATTCATCCATATCTTTGCACATAGCTCATTCCTTTTTATTGCTGAATGGTAGACCATTGTGTCAGTTTGCTTATCCACTCACTTATTGAAGAACATCTTGGCTTCTTCAAGTTTTTGAGGATTATAAATAAAACTGCTATGAACATTCTCGTGCAGTCCAGTGTGTGTTGGGAGGGAAGGGGTGCCCTTCTCCATGTAACCACTCAAGGACCCAGGTTGATAAAAAAATCTGTCATCCTCAGTGTGTAGTTCTGACTTTTTCCCTGGTTATTAACATCCAAATGGCAACGGGAGGAGAGAGAAAGTAGAAGATTGTGACATAGTTTTACAGGCAAGGCCTGGATGTGGTGTACACATCAATATATTTCTTTGGTCAGAACTCAGTTGAATGCCCTTATTAACTGTGAAGGATGCTGACCTGTGTGCCCAGGAAGAAAAATAAATGGGTCTGTCTGGTGAACATATAGCATTGTCTTTGCCTCAGTAAGCCCCATTTAGTCATCAAATATTTGCTTTATTCTTACTCCTCTACCTGGAACACACGTATACCCCTCCCAAGCTACACAATCCACAGTCTTGTCCAGCCACTGCATCCACTCAGAGTGTAGGACTTTAGGCTGGGGTGGCCATCTGGATGTGGTACTTCATGCTGTGGTGACTTTTGATTCATGATACCATACAACGGTGGAGCAGGGGGAGGATAGCCACAATACACAGTCCCATTCTAAACAGGGAATAATGTAATATACAGGGTCACTGGTGCAGAGCAATGCAGGAATCCCATGCCAGGTATTGTGAAGTTTGTCAGGTTCCTCACTAGCCCTGGATTAAATTTGATTCTGCTCTCTGGTGGGAACTTAGGAACTTGGTAGCCCCTGGATCCATTCTCTAGGGTGTCTTTCCTTTCTCTCTCTTCCTTGGGTGCATCTGAAAGGAGCACTCGGTATGCCCTCATTGGAAGCTACAGAGCTCCCTGCATGTGGAATATTGAAGACTTAAGGATTTTTTAAAGTCAGAGATGTCAAAGACTTTCTAAGTTCATTCTCATGGTTTCTTGGTAATAAAATTCCCTTAAAATCTTAGTAGGCCTCTGAGCTATTTTCTTGCAGTCATTCCATATACCAGTAACATCAAAAGAAATTCCTTACTAGATATGATTCTCAAACTTATTTACTAGCTCCCCCTCTATCCTTCTCCAATCCTATCTCTACCAACCAAGTGGTGGATATTCAGGCTGTTAATCTTGTGAGAGAAGACCCCAGGCTTAATGCAGTGTTTGCTGTGGGACTGGGTGTTAATGGTTTCTTTGTCTCAAAGCCTGTTTTGATATTAATCCTGAAATCTTAAATTAAGATATGAAAGCAAGTGTCCAATTCCCATAAGCCATTCTTTCCTACATCCATCTATTTTACTGAGTGTCACACAAACTCTGCGAAGATCACCAATACACACTAATCTAGTCATTCTTCCCAACCAGTACCCCCAAAAGGACCACTTCAGGAGGCACACGGTCTGTCTTCCATGTTACTGTAGTTCTCCCAAATGTTTAACATTCTCCCACAGTGTAATATGGATTGCCACCCTCCTTGCATCATATATTAGTTTCCTTGAGAATGCTACATCTTTAGGTTTGTGTTACAGCAGCACACTGCATCAAAAGTATCAATTTCTATATTAAGCAGGACAATTAACACTGCTGTTTGTTCTCACCAAGAATCCTAACATAAAAATCTAGCAATTTGACACATTAAAGTACATTAATTGCTCTGTAACATTCCAATCAGGGTCTGCAGGGCCCTTTCTGTTTCACATAGCCGTTTAGAGAACTCAGCTGACCAGTGCATCTCCACCTTCAGCATGCGACTCATAAGGTCATCCTGAGCATCGACATTCAGCACACAGACGGGAGGAGATACCCTTTTGCATCTGCCTGCAGTTCACTGGCCAGACCTCTATCATATGTTCTTAATTGCAAGGCAGAGTAAGAAATGTGATTTAACTCTGGGTGTATATGTCCAAGAAGAAGTAGAAATAGCTTTGATTAACACAGAGCATTGACTCTGTCATAAGTTTTCTGTCACCTCATCAATAAAATTAGGCCATTGATAACCTACCTTGTAGGATGTTGTGTGTAAATGCAGTAATTTATAAATCAACATTTGAGTTTCTTGTCTATTTTATTAGATTTTAAAAGTAGGGATAATCCTACCTCTGTCTCCTTCACTCTCTCCCCCCTTCTGCACTCCCTATCTTTTCTTATAAAAAGTAACTTCAGCCATGCCCTTCGAATTACTGAATTAAGAACTTGATGATCTTTTACTGTGTATCATATGATCAGTGGCATTAGATGGTAGCTGATTATAACTGAATGTTTAAATTAGTTTTTGTACTCTCATTGTGTCTGTCTCTTTTCCTTTGGCTGTACTTAACCCCAAAATCCTGTTCATTTTTATCAAACTAACTAGACTGTGTTGCTCACTGCAGCTTTCTGATGCATGGACACTAGAGATGAAAAAGGCCTTCCTAATTTTGCCTTAGATCCTTGGATTTTGTCCTTATTAAAAATCATTATAGGGGAAAATGGGGACAACCATAATTGAACAACAATAAAAATATTTTAAAAATCATTATTGTCCTGGAACACAAACTGTCCATAATTGAATTTATGAAGACTGCTATTTATTTATGAGCCAAAGACTGAAGATATGATTATACACAGGTCATCACTCCAGATATGTCAGATAGCTCCGGGTAATAGGTTGCAAGAAATTACTATCTTCTCCCAGGATAGGTACCAACATGTCAAGCTCCTTAAACTAATACATCATGATAATCAGTACTTTTAAAAACACTGAATGATGCATAATGAAGACACAGAAACACTGAAAAGTCTCAGCAATGCTTCACTCTAATTGCCACACAATTGAAAGCCTGGGATCCCCCAATAGCTGGAAGCTGCTGCCATGGAAACCTTAATGTTCCATCATCTGAGAGATTAAAAATTGAGATTATTAATGTACTTCATAGTAGTTTGCATGTTTCATTAGTTAAAAATGCCATTACTCTAAGGCTCAAAGGAATTGTATTTTTTGTGTGATTTTATTTTTTAAATTACATTTTACTTATTATGCTATTACAGTTGTCCCAATTTTTCTCCTGGATTCCCCCTCCACCCAGCACCCACCACTCCTTGAGGTCATCCCCACCCTAATGTTCATGTCCATGGGTCATGTGTATAAGTTCTTTGGCTACTACATTTCCTACACTGTACTTTACATCCCCATGGCTACTCTGTAACTATATATTTGTACTTCTTAATCTTCTCACATATTCACCCATTGACCAACACCCCTCCCATCTGGCAACCATCAGAATGATCTCTGTATCCACGATTCTGTCTCTGTTCTTCTTGTATGCTTAGTTTGTTTTTTAGATTCAATTGTTGATAGGTATGTTTTAATTGTCATTTTATTGTTCATAGTTTTGATCTTTTTTTTTAAACAAGTTCCTTTAACATTTCATATAATAATGTATTGGTGATGATGAACTCCTTTAATTTTTCTCTTGTCTGGAAAGCTCTTTATCTGCCCTTCTATTCTAAATGACAGCTTTGCTGGATAGAGCAATCTTGGCTGTAGGTCCCTGCTTTTCATGACTTTGAATATTTCTTGCCAGTCCCTTCTAGCCAGCAAAGTTTCTTTTGAGAAATCAGCTGACAGTCATATGGGCACTCCCATGAAAGTAACTAATTTCTCTCTTGGGGCTTTTAAGATTCTCTCTTCATCTTTAACCTTTGGCATTTTAATATGTGTCATGGAGTGGGCCTCTTTGCATCTATCTTGTTTTAGACTCTCTGTGCTTCCTGGACTTGCACGTCCATTTCACTTACCAAATTAGGGAAATTTTCTTTCATTATTTTTTCAGATAGATTTCCAATATCTTGATCTTTCTCTTCTCCTACTGGCACCCCTATAATGCAAGAGTTGGAATGCTTGAAGTTATCCCTGAGGCTCCTTATACTATCCTCATTTTTTGGATCCTTTTTCTTCTTGTTCTGATTGGTTGTTTTTTGTTTCCTTATCTTCCAAATCATTGATTTGATTCTTGCCTTCAACCACTGTATTGTTATTTCCTTGTAAATTGTTCTTTATTTCAATTAGTGTATCCTTTACTTCTGAATGGATATGTTTTATGTTTTTGTGGTATTCACTAAGTTCCTTGAGCATCCTTATAACCAGTGTTTTGATTCTGCATCTGATAGACTGCTTATCTGCATTTCATTTAGATCTTTTTCTGGAGTTTTGATCTGTTCTTTCATTTCAGTCATGTTTCTTTGTCTCCTCATTTTAGCAGTCTCCCTGTGTTTGTTTCTATGTATTTGGTAGAGCTGTTTTGACTCTATGTCTTGGTAGTGTGTCCTAATGTAGTAGGTGTCTTGTAGGATGCAGTGGAACAGCCTCACCTATCACCTAAGCTGTGCCCTCAAGGAGTGCCCTTCATGTGGACTGAGTACAACCTCTTCTTGTAGTTGAGCCTTGATTGCTCTTGGTAGGTCAATGGGAAAGATTCACCCAGGCCAGTCAGCTACAAGGACTGGCTGTGCAGAGACAGGGTGGTGGTGTTCTGACGTGGTCTGTAGCTGTCCACTGGGTGTGCAAGCTCTGAGGTTTCCCAGGTGGTACAGGCCAAGGTCAGCCCCTACCTGTGTTCTACTTGAGGCCACCCTGCATGAGCTATAAGGCAATCTGCAGATGGTTGCTAATGGTACTGGGCTTGAAGGTTCCCAGGTGAAGTCAAGCGATGAACCTAGGCTGGCTGCTGCTAGTGCCAGGTTGGGGCCACTTAACAAGAGGTATGGGGGATAGAGGCTCAGTGAAGCCAGCTGTTGCTTGTATGATAGGGTTTAGTAAGATGTGAAGCAAGAGTCAAGACCAGCCATTCATATGGAAAAGTTGCAGTTAACAGTTTAGGTGGGCCTATAAGTTAGGTGGGATGGAGTTTCAGGACATCTCCAGGGTGAGGCAAACTGTGTTAGCCAGGTTGATGGATTCTCAGATATGGCACCCACCTGCCAGTTCTGTGGCTTTGTGGAAGGAGGGCTCAGCAAAAGGACAATAGCCTGTGCCTACCTTTCTGTCTGAGGGAATGCTGTCCTCCAGCACCCACCTTGAGGCCATATACTTCAGCTCCTCCCTGTCTGCCATTGGTGCTTTTTAAGCTGCTGTCCCAGTGCTGGAGCTCAGAAGGACTGAGTCTGAGTAACCCGTGTGTGGGTTATTTAAGGGGAACTGCTTGGGACTCTTCCACTGACAGTCACTGCTGGTTTTTGCAGCCGAATTTGTGAGGATTTATTTGCCTGACACTGGAACCCTGAACTGGGTGGCCTGGTGTGGGGCTTGGATTTCTTGCTCCCGAGACATTCCTCATGAATTTTTATCCACCACACATGGGTAAGGGGCTGGCCCAATCTGCATCTGTGCTCCTCTTACCAGTCTGGATGAATGTGGTTTCTTTAATTCTGTAGTTGTCAGACTTCCATTCAACTTGATTTCCAAAAGTTCCGAGTGATGGTTGTTCTATATTTTAGTCATTTTGATGTGATTGTGCAAGGAGGTATGCTGTGTTTACCTAGGCCACCATCTTGACTGTAAGTTGGGAATTGAGTTTTTGAGTCATGTTTTTTATTCTCTGCTAAAATAGTCCAGGCATAATTTGGATGGTATAACAAAAGAAAGGAAACAATTGAGGAGGAATTAGGACATTTTGCGCATTTTTTTCTCTTCTCCTTGACCTTCCTCTGCAAGCTGAGTGTTTAACTGAGCACAGGTGGAATTGGAGGATGGGCAGGGAAGAAGGGAGAAGAAATTTTTGGCTTCCATTCAATTGTGGTGCAGGTTCTTCATGACTTCCTGACTCTTCTGTTTAGGAGGCAGCATAATGAGTGCAGTGTTTGGAAAGCTGAGTAGCACAACCATTACTGACTCATAAAATATATTTAGCAAGTCTCAACAGGCATTTATTAATAACAGGATAGAATAGGATGAAAAGGAAATACTGAAAGTGTTCTCCATTGTTAGGACAGTTATCATTTTAAAAATGATAACATTCTTTCTACTGGCTTACAATGTAAACTTGTTTCTTATTGTGAATTATGACCAAAAATAGTTTGAAAAACATGTTTGTAACTCATAATTAAGATCCCAGCTACAAAACTAGACTGTCTAGATTTGAATTCTGATTTTTCTACCTATTAACTATATAAGCATGTCACTTAATCTCTGTATGTATCCATTTGCTTTTCCATAATACAAAAATTATAATAGTAGAAGTGTAAGGTTGTTGTAAGGAGGAACTAATTAAACCAACATAAAGTAGTCAAACGAGAGTTAGCTACTGAAAATATGTCATCGATTACTTGGAATAATCACATCTTTGAATCACTGAACATGTCTTTCAAATTTATATTTGTTTAATAGAGTCAATTCTTGTGAGTTTAGAAAAGCATTGTTATAAAAGATTCTGTTAGTCCACACAGTACATCACATCACTTACGTAGCTCTTAACACCATCTTGCAGGTTTTATTCCTGTTCCTTGATACCAGAAACAGAATGGGGTTCTCCTGCATCTTAAGGTCCTTAGAGAAATGTTATAAAGACAAATGCAAATATTAAGGCTCTTTTTTTCCCTAAGAAATGACAAATTTTTTAACCCAATTTCTCTTTAAAGTTCGCATCCTCTCTGAATGGACCACTAGGGTACCATTTAGTGGATCAAAACATTAATCCACTAACTGGTGCCTGACAGATTAATGCAGCCTGTGAAAACAGCCGACCTATTTAAAAAATAATCTTTTAAAATATTCAGATCATGTCCTCCATATGCTTTAAGCCCTCCAGTATTTTGCCATTGAACATTAACTAAAACCCAACGTGATTAAGCCCCTGAGTGCTTTTTGACCTCACCTCAATCTTGCTCCCTGTTGCTCATGACACCCTAGCTCCATTGGCCTTCTCTTTGTTCTCCAGACACTTTGTGCTTGCTCTTGCCTCAGGGCCATTGCAATTGCCATTTCCTTTACCTGGCAGGCTGTCTTTGCAGATCATCCCCTACTTGGCTCCTTTTTGTCACTCAAGTATCAGCTCAGATCTCACCTCTGAGAAGCCTTCCCAGGATATCCAGTTTAAGGGCTTTTCATGTGGTAAAGAGAGCAAACAACTCTCCAAGGTGGCACAGAGAGCTAGTGGCTTAATTGAGGCCAGACAAGGTTTTCTAATTCCTGTTCCCTGTTCTGTCTATTACATGGTGCTATCTCCAAACTTTTTTATTTTTTTCTGTGGGGGGAATGGGCAACATAGATAGCCTGGTCTAAATGTTTCAAATTATCACTTTGATCTGGGATTCTAAAATTCCAGTAGCATAATGGTAGAATTGCCTCTGGGAGTACTCGGTGTTGTATCCGGTGCTGTTGAGGTTAGGCTTGTTCTCAGCTATCTCCCCACCCAGCTGACAGGCAGGCAGCTTTGGGAGAACAAACCAGCTGGACAAACATGTACAAATACTGTCCCAGTGCTGTGAAGGAGAAACTTCACGCCCCACTGACTTATCTGCATTTTTTTAATCCACAAAGTCAACTATTATGTCAGAATGACCAGTTGTGCATTTTATGTTTAAGTGTATATAACCAAAAAATGAATACAGCCTTTCATTGAAGGTCTGCTCTGTGCTGGGTGATTTTACATATATTATTCCTAAGGTTCAGAGAAATGGAAAACACAATTTAAGTTTTTGTGTGAGTCCATGTTCTTTCTAGAACATCATGTTGCCTTTAAAAAAGTGTATGTGTTTGACAAGCTGCCGTTTAGGCATAATTTGCAATGAATGCTTTCCATCTCTCTGGTCCACCTCTCTCTCAGTCTTAGCCTCCCTGACAAAATTACCCTCAAGGGTTTCTTAGCTAGTCAGTATGTAAACCTCAAAAATGTATTATTTGAAATGGCCCACTTGAAAATCTGAAGTGCTTGAGGAAAAAGGTAGCAGGTTTTTATTTCATTACTGAAATGAAACTTACTCATGTTGAGGAAGGACTTTGACAAGAGGGAGGAGGAGATTTAATGAGGGTGTCACCACAAAGCCCCTCAAATAAATTTGTGTCCCCACTACATCAATGTTCATCTACTTCTCTTAATACTAATGTGCTGACTAAATCCCTTTCAGCTGCTGTACCCACATCCTTATCTGAATCCTATTACATCCAGCTGCATTGGATCCTGGAACAGTCTCTCTCATGAGACAGTAACCAGTCTGATTACAGATAAACTCTATCTTATTTTCATTAACATAGATTTTAACTAGCTGCTTCTGACTCACTATCAGAAAACAATTCTGGTAATATGTGTCTAGTAGCTGTTAAACATTTGAACGACTGTTCTTCACACATTAGTTCTCAGTGTTTTGAGTACAACAATTAAGAACCAGGTAGGAAAAGTTTGTGGCATTATTTTTTTTCTTTTCTGACTGCATAATGAGGCTGTGCTGCCCTACCACCTGGTTATGCTTTCCTAGGTCTGCTCTCTACGTCTTCTGGGCAATAACCATTACCCATTATCATTTTCTTGTCATAGCTTCTATTTGCTGGGGAAGCTATTCAAAAGCTTGCACACCCTACTCAGTGACCCAGATAGGTGGAATATTGACATCTCTGCAGAGCTCATTACTGAGACAGCAATCTAGAGGCATTGATTAGTAGGACAGATAGAGTGGCATTTTAAAATTCTATTCCAAATGTTAGAATCTTTTATTTTAAAACACTTTTTAACTCTTTTTAAAAAAAACCATCTGTAGAAACTTTTAATAGACTCTGTGGTGGAGTTTGTGTGAGGATAAACATGAAACACAATCAACTCTCCGGGCAACAAAACATGTTCTCTTTCCTAAGAGAACATGTATATTTTTGTCTTCCAACTTGAAGTTACATTAAATGATCTTGATGGCCCTTTAATTGTGATTTGATAAAAGATCTGAGTGTTTTATTTCATGTGCTATTTACTTATCCTCTCCCAGCTGTGTACCTACCCTTTTCTACTGAGCTCTGGACTTCTGGGGCTGGGTTGCTATGTTCCCCAGGCTTCCCTGACAGCTGCCTTCCCTTCAGATTCTGCCAATGGGAGGCATTGGTGGGAGACCAGAAGGAAGGAGGAAGAGAGATTTCTGCCTCTGGCACCAATTCCATGGCTGGGACAGGCAGTTGCTCGTAGTTTCTGAGGGTGGGAGAGGGATGATTGTAAATTTCCCAGAAGCGTGTCCTTGCAGGTTGTTGAGTCCTGGCTGCAGCGGTGCCTCTTTGGCAGTTCCAGCCCCAGTCATGGTGGTTTTAGCACTGGCAGCAGCGGCAGCTGGTGCAACCTGGTGGGCACCACCCCAGGGCATCTTAGCAGCTTCCTGGTTTCCAGATAGGCCTACTTCTTTCTTGTCCAACTCTGCCAACACCTGTATAGTCCAAGTAAAATGCATAGTGTGGTTTCTGTTTTTCTGACTGGATTCTGATGGATACATTTATGAACAAAGTACTTCAACACTGAAGTATCAGTATATTGATTTTGAACTTTAAAAATTCAGTCGTCTTACATTTTGTCTCTAATTGTCATGTAACAGGGCTTTTATTTCAACATTTGTGGTAGAAAACAGAACAACAGAAAACAGAATAACAGTATCATTGTAAATGATAATAAAAATGGCTAACCTCATTTATTATGTGCAAAGTGCTATTCTTAGTACATCACATCTTCCTTAATCCCCACAATAACTCTGCAGGTACATACTGTTTTCATCCCCTTTGATCTTGAGAAAAATGAGGCACAGAGAGGTCAAGCAGTTTTTCAGTGTCCATCCCCATTTCACAGCGAGAGCCGGGATTTGACCCAGGACTACCTGACTCTGTAGCCTGAGCTCTTAATCACTCTGAGTCCTAACTGAATGTTCTTGCACATTGTAGACCATGAAGTGTTTGATTGAACTACCGTGTTTTATGGAAGGTTTTTCAAATGTACTCCCTGAGGTCACCTTCCAAGTTGTGTAATTCTAGAAGTAAAGAATGTAAACTCTAGTTACTTCTATAATGTGAGCTCTCTGAAGCCAGAAATGATTTTCTGCCACATTCATCACTGTATACCCAGTAACTAGCATAGTTTCTGTCACATTTGAGCTCTAATAATATGCTTACCTAATAAATATACTATGTTATACAATAAATGTTTATACAATGAATAATAAATCATAATATACATAAATCGCACATGCAATATACAATAAATCAATGAATAAGCCTGCATAGGCTCATGGGGTTAATGTTACATTGCCAGATAACTCTTTTTATTTCTGATACTTCTGCTTGGAAAGACATCCAGCTAACAGCCAGAGGAGGTCTTGAGTTCTTTTTCTCACTCAGAAAACAATGCAATGTAAACTCGGGAGAGCACATTCTCATAAAGGCAAAGATACAGCCTAAGAATACCACGGATGAAAAGTAGGAAATTGTATTATGATTAAGGACTATGTCTAATGATTTCTTGTAAATCCATAGAGATGTATAAACTAATTAAGGAGATGAAATAATGCTAAGATATGAGAGAAATATGGCAAGTTCTTAGGGTAAAAGATACAGAAAAGGAGCAAACTTTACCCTCATCTATTTCCTTTGAAAGGAAAGTGTACAACGTGAGAACAAGCGGATAAATGAGTGTTTCGCTAGCTTCAAGGATACCATGAAAGAAGAAGTAAAAAACTTTGATGGGGTCAGGCACTGATGCTACTTTGGGAATGGGGTAGAGCCAGGACTCTTAAACATGATGGCCTGTTGATCTGGGGAATGCCAGGTCAAGGATTCAGGCTGTGTTCTGAGAACTTTCCCCAAAAAGAGGCATGTGTAGGTCTTGAGACAGGAAAGTTTGTGCAATAGACTTCTGTGAAGAAAAGTGAATATTATTTGATCTGTGGCTGAGAGTGGAGGGAATGCAAAAATTACTTAAGAAGAACATTAATTCATTATGACTGCAATCCAAGTTCATAAAATTGAAAAAAGTAGCATATCAAAGTTGGGTCAGTGGGATGAATCTACTCCAGATACTGGCATAAAGGGTGCATTGTATATAGGGAAGGTAGAAGCAACAATAAACCATAAAAAGTTGGTCTACTATTTATTATAATTGTGAGCCGACAAGTCTAAACACTCTCAGTAGAAAAATACTCTTCCCTGAATAAAAGTCTTGTTGGTTTAAGATCTAAACAAGTACAGCAGTTACTGTTGTGTTTTAACTGTATGTATGTATGAATTAGCTGCTTTTAAAAAATGTATTCTTCAATGAACATTGCATTCCATGTGTAAGTTACCTTAGAAAACTGCCAAAAATCAAGTTACCTCTTGCCACATGTGACTCAGGCACAATGATTTGTTTCAAGAGTAAGTTTGTAATGATACAGCATCATTGGCACTCCCTTCTGCCACAGTTTGCATCTTCACATACTCCTGTATTTAAATGGTAGATTTTTTAAATTTGTTTTTTAAATATATTTTATAAATTGTGCTATTACAGTTGTCCCATTTTCCCCCTTCATTCTCCTCCACCCTGCACACCCTCTCCCACCCACATTCCCCCCCTTTAGTTCATGTCCATGTGTCATAAGTTCTTTAGCTTCGACATTTCCCATACTATTCTTGCCCTCCCCCTGTCTATTTTTTACCTACCATCTATGTTACTTATTCTCTGTACCTTTCCCCCTTTCTCCTCCTCCCACTCCCCTGTTGCTAACCCTCCATATGATCTCCATTTCTGTGGTTCTGTTCCTGTTCTAGTTGTTTGCTTAGTTTGTTTTTGTTTTTGTTTTAGGTGTGATTGTTAATAATTGTGAGTTTGCTGTCATTTTACTATACATGTTTTTTATCTTCTTTTTCTTAGATAAGTCCCTTTACCATTTCATAAAATAAGGGCTTGGTGATGATGAACTCCTTTGACTTGATCTTATCTGAGAAGCACTTTATCTGCCCTTCCATTCTAAATGAAAGCTTTGCTGGATAGAGCTATCTTGGGTGTAGGTCCTTGCCTTTCATGACTTGGAATACTTCTTTCCAGCCCCTTCTTGCCTGCAAGGTCTCTTTTGAGAAATCAGCTGACAGTCTGATGGGAACTCCTTTGTAGGTTACTGTCCCCTTATCTCTTGCTGCTTCTAGGATTCTCTCCTTCATTTTTACCTTGGTTAATGTAATTATGATGTGCCTTGGTGTATTCCTCCTTGGGTCCAACCTCTTTGGGACTCTCTGACCTTCCTGAACTTCCTGGAAGTCTATTTCCTTTGCGAGATTGGGGAAGTTCTCCCTTATTATTTGTTCAAATAACTTTTCCACTTGTTGTTCTTCCTATTCTCCTTCTGGTACCCCTATAATTTGGATGTTGGAACATTTAAAGATGTCCTGGAGGTTGCTAAGCCTCTCATTTTTCTGAATTCTTGTTTCTTCATTCTTTTCTGTTTAGTTGTTTCTTTCTTCTTTCTGGTTCTCATCATTGATTTGAGTCCCAGTTTCCTTCCCATCACTATTGGTTCCCTGTGCATTTTTCTTCATTTCACTTAGTGTAGCCTTCATTTTTTCATCTAATTTGTGACCATATTCAACCAATTCTGTGAGCATCCTGATCACCAGTGCTTTGAACTGTGCATCTGATAGATTGGCTATCTCTTGGTCACTTAGTTGTATTTGCTGTGGAGCTTTGATCTGTTTTTTCTGTTTGGACCTTTTTTTTTTTTTTTTTTTTTTTTTTTTTTTTTTTTTTTTTTTTTTTTTTTTTTTTTTGGTCTTCTGGTGCCTGTTTCGTATGAGGGGCAGAACCTCACCAGGGCGGGGCAACCCAGTCACTGGGTTGTGACACTGTATGTGGGGGCGGGGTCCAAGAGGGAACAATGGCGCCTACTCTGCTCTCTGTCAGATTTCAGTTCCTTCTGCCACTTCCCCCAAGCAAATTGGGCCTTTCTGGTGGTAATTCCCATGTGGGTGAGCTTGTGCACCTTCTAGATCCCCGTGGGTCTCTCCAATGAACTCTCCCATGAGGCTGGGAGTCTCTCCCTGCACCTCAACCCCCACAGGTGTTTTCAATTAGTGCCCAGAGGCTATATTTCTGCGTGCTGGGACCCTGGGTTGCATGCAATACCTTGCTTCACAATCGCTGCCTTGCTTCACAGTTGCTGCCTTGCTGGGTCTGCCGGTTGCCAGCCCGTGCCCGGGGTCTGCCAGCCACTGCCTGTGTGCCCAGGGTCTTCCCACTGTGGTCTTGTGGGCCCAGGATGCCTTACGGGCCTGGTCCCACCACTCTTTGTGCCACTACCCCTCTCCACCCGGCTGCCCGACTCCACCCCTCCTATCGGCCTGATGAACGTGTCTATTTTATCTCCTTGGCTGTCTGACTTCCATACAGTTCAGTTTTCTGTCAGTTCTGGTTGTTACTCTATTTCTAAATTGTTGCTGTCCTTATCTTGGTTGTGCAAGGAGGCACAGTATATCTACCTATGCCTCCATCTTCGCTGGAAGTCCTAAACAGTAGATTTAAAATAATAGTTCATTATAAAATGAAATAGAACTTGAGTGACTTAAATCCTATCATTTTACATAAGCACTTGGGGTTTTCATTGTGTTTAAAAGTTTTAAATTTGCAGAAGCTAACGCTCAAAAGCAAGAACCATTAGTAATTGTAAAATTAACTATTCATGACTGTGACAAACCGACCTAGTTATGTTTTCCCTCTTCCCCCCAATGGTATCTTGAGTAAATTGAGAAAGTAATCAATTATTTTCTTCCTTCTTACTACTGTAGTAGTCATTTATTTATTTCTGATATGAATACATCTATTAAGGTCAATGTAGAAGTTTTACAGTCTGCATTTCTTTTCAGGCTATTATTTGTTTCGCATCATAGTTATTAATGAAAATATTTTTGTTGTATAGAGGAAAAATGTTCTCTGTATGTTAGATATGCCAAGGATGCCATTGGTAGAGGTATATGGATTGCTGTGAATGCAGGGCAAGTTTCTCCAAATCATATTGCAAATAAAACCCATAAGACCCCAAGTAAAAGAAATGCTATCAGTTATGTCCATCCTCTGCTTGTTAACTGAGCCCTTGATAGAGATAAAATAATTGTAGTGCTTGTCTATTTCATGAGCTTCTTAATGATTTACCCACTTAAAACATTTTGATGAATCCTTTTAGCTCTTCTGTATGATTTATAGGATTTCATTCAGATTGACTTTGTTGGAATGGTTGTAATGTATGTGTTAGCAGTATGTTCCTTTTCAGCTTTCACAGCCAACAAAGGATGGAAATTTTACTTTCACAGTCAAGTAAAATTTGCTAGGGGTAGGCCATCAGTGAAGATTTTTGAGTTGGACCCTTGTTAGAAGCTAATAATATACTTGTTAATTATCTATACTTTCCAATACTAGGAAGAAAGTGCTGAAATGCAATAAAGAAAGTTTTCCTTTACTCAAGTAATCATTGCTATAGTAGCTGATAAATTTCATATTTACCTTCCCTTCAAGACTTAAACTTCTAGGTAAAAGTCTTTGTATTTTACTGTGGAATAAGGCAAGGTTAATAAAGTGAATTTGTCACATACAACATTTTTAGGAAATTGGGAAAATGTGGGCACATCATTGTCTCAGTGTGGCAAGTATGGTGGGAACAGAGATTTCATGTAGGAATCAGAGCTCCAAGAGTATGAGGAGAGCTGGGAAGTTTCTTCTGGTCACTTGGCCATGCTGATCTCCTCTTTGTACACAAATGACATGCAATCCAAATCAACAGTAGCTTCTGTGGTAAGTGATTCAAATATGTAATGATGGCTGGACTAGAAGCTACGATAGTCATCTTCTCAACAGGAAGAGAGCAATGTGACCAGATTATCAGAACAATCTGGCTATTGTTTTGGTGGGCATTGTAAAGTTCTGACTGTGATTCTGCTTTTTCAAGCATTCATGGCTGACCAATCTTTAATCAGATGGCTATTCTGTTGATTCTGGATTTTCACCCCAATTAAATTCATCTGAGTCTGGGTTATTTTGTATTGATTTTATAATTTCACTTTCAGAGGGCAATCTTACAGTTATTATTTTCTGGCAATTTATTATTACATGCCAACTATAGATACCATAAGAGAAGTTCATCAATTAACTAAGGGACTTTCAATCTTGTTTTAGTGAACTCATATCTGAATTTATAGACAAGCATGAAGAATGGAAAACGTTCAGAGGAAAGCCATGAAGATGATTAATGGACTTGAGAATGACTCAGGTGGAAACACCAAAAGTCCTGAGGGAAAGAAATTGAAGTTGAATTCAATAATAGTATCCAAAAATATTGAATTGTTAAACATAAGAGACCGAATTATTTTGTAACATGGGGAAGTTAGGCGAGACAGAAAGAACTTCTTTGTAGTAAGAAATGTAAACAATGAATAGGCTACCAAAAAAAGGATTGGAAATCTGCTCTGCAGAGTTTGAAAAATGATTCAATTTTCACTTATTATAGCCTGTATTCCTTACTAAAGACAGAGTAATGGACCACATAGCATTTCAGTTTTTTCTTCAGATCTGAGATTCATGGATTAACTTTCTCAGGAATAGGGTAATGGATCCTTCCATGCTTAAGTGAACCCAGAACTTCAGGTGGTGATTCAAGTTAAATTACAAAGAAATTCCTTCTTGTGCACTGGTTTAACTTCTTTTGTACAGAAGAACTCTTTGAAGAACTTCTATAACCATAGACCACTACACACACACACACGTGCGTGCACCACATTTTGTGTACAGTTTCTAGGGGACTCATGGATACCCTCCCTGACCTATATAAGGAGCCCTCTAAGGGTATAAGGGTCCAAGTGTCTAGGACCCAAGTTGTAAACCTCTTTCAGGGAAATTTATTCTTATCCCAGAAGTGGTCAATCCCATTTTTATCTTCATAGAACATTTGCTCTGGAATCTCGGTGTCATGTATTACCTTCACACCACAGGAAATGTATGACTTGCTTCCTCTTTTTTTCCCCCTCATTTTCTTCTCTTCTATTCCTCCCCTATTTTTTTATTCCTCTGTCTTATACCCTTTCCTGTTTTTTCTATTGTTCCTTCTTGTCAAAGTCTATTAGTGGCTCCCAGGACTTAAGTTAAAAACTTAAAGAGTGCCTATTAAAGCCCAGAATCTGATTAAATTAAATGACCCTGATAAACAAGATCACTTAATCAATTTGCATTACTTGGTCAAAGCCCTTAATGTCCCTCACACTTTATAGTTACTTATGAAGGAAGAGTTAATGGTAAGCACAGACTAGAATTTGAAAACAATTGTTGTGTTCCTCGGATTCTTCCTTTAGAAAAACCTAGGGAGTCCTCTGTTTGGGTGGGGTGAGTGGCACTTAGGGAAAGCACATTTTTCAAACCACTCCACATGATTGAAATCAATTTCCCTAATTTTTAGAAAAAAGGTTTCCATGAGAAACCAAGAAAATATTAGGGTACAACCCTCACTTTATCCTGAACACTATTTAATTTTGCTGTCCTTCCCAAGAATGAAATTGTGTGCAGTAGCTTCACCATACTACATTGCAGAATTTCCACTTCTATGCAGCACTTTCTATTTTGCTGATTTCTCTTTGAAGAGCTTTTTTGGAAGTCATTTTCCAGGAAATCGAGGACAACACATTCATTCAATACTTAACTAGATGTCTGTTCAAGGAACTCATCTTTCTTAATTTTGTAGCATTCTAGTGTTTCCATGCCAAAGACACTCTCACTGGGATTCATATGAAAGAAAATCTTGCCATAAAATAAACTTTCTGAAAGTCTATTTACATATGAGATATGTGAGGAAATAAGGGCAATAGACATGTTTAGAAGCTATTTTCCTACTTTTTACTTAAAAACATCACCAAATGAAGTCAAAGACTTAAATTTTAACTTGAAGTCTTGACTGACTTTCTGTTTTAAACCATGAGAAATAAAGGAAAAAAAAAAACCTATGCTTTTCTTTTAAGCATAGAGTTCGATTTGCAGAGGACTCTTTCTCTAAACATGTCCTGACATGTATTTAATCTAAGAGTGGCGAAGTCAAGGGGATAGCATTTCTTATCGGTAAAACTCTACATATTGTGATGCCATACTACATTTTTAAGGTGAACATCAAGTCAGTGGGGTTTCAGCTATTCCAGTTGTCAGGTATTTTACATACTATCTCTGGTCTCAGATAAAAAGTCAGTGGGGTTTCAGCTATTCCAGTTGTCAGGTATTTTACATACTATCTCTGGTCTCAGATAAGAATTCCATAGCTGACTATGTTCCCCTTCTTGCCTCAACTACCAGGAAGTCTGGGATTTACTATGTGGTTTCCCTTTTTCCTATGCAGAAACTTGAGGCATGTATTTCTCTGAATTAACTTTCCCAGGCTTTTCTTTTCCTTCCTTTCATTTTGCTCTAATTTCTTCATCTTTAGGGAAAAAAAGTGGATTGTGCTATGTGTATTTCTAAAAGCTACCTCAGATTTTTTTGTGGAAAGGCAGGGCATTAAATAGAAACACACACACAATTTTCTAATGGTATAATCTTGAAACTTGAAATTTATGAAGAAATCAACAGCTTTGAAAAATGGGTGAGCTGTCAATAAATCTTATTTCAGAAATTCATCTGCTCTGATTCAAAGTAATTTGGACCAACCTTAAGTTTTTGTCCCCATAATTAAATAGCTCCCCACAATGAAATCCACAGTGATGACAGGCACTTAAATAAAAAATATTTTCCCAAGTCCAGATTCATGTTATAATTACAAATATGTTTGGCAGAATATCATCTATAAGTAATTACACAGAATTTGCAACATCCCATGTCTTTTTATTTCCTAGGATTTTCAGCCTGAATGGTCTGTAAAATGTGGAAGCCATATAGCACATGCTAAATCTTAAATATTTCCCCATGGATCTTGGTCACTGAAGATTTCTTTTTGGTAGCGCTTAAGTTACCTCGTTGCTATTTCTGGTAGAGCTCTCCTGTTTCTAGAGCCACTGCTAATATTTTTCTGAAAAGTCTGGACTATCCTCTGGGAAACAGACAGTAGTGTGGTTGAATATACAAGGCAGCTACACAGCTTTGGAGCAGGGCACACCACAGTTAAGGAATGAGTGGGTTTATTTGTTTTAAAGAAATAATTTGGGAGGAAGGGTGACTTTTACTGAATGAGGTACCCAGAAGTTCTTCCAAGCATAGCACCTTTTCTCTGATGTCCAGACTTGGCTGCTTATTTATGTATTTTTTAAGCCTGAATGATTTTTAACTTTGAATTTATCCTCTATAATCTGAATGAAGAAAATGACTCTGGATATAGTCATTTGCCTTTTCTTTGGCGGAATTCATGGTATCCCAGAAAGAGACAAGGGAAACAGAGAGTGGAGAGGTAAAGGAAATCACCTACAAAGCTGAAATAAGCAAAGACAATTGAGTTCCTTGCAATCATCTCTGGCCCCTGGGTTATAGAATAGCTTTTACTTCTTGAGAATCCAGCATTTTAGGGATTCCTTAAATTAGAGTTAAAGCAATTGTAAGTTTGGAGACTGGATAAACTTTAAAAATAAGCCTTTTCTAAAAGATGTAATCTTTTTCAGTTTCTGAAATTTTCTGGTAGAATCTTAGAAATACTCTTTTCCCATTATGTTCTGTCTCTTCCTTTAAAGACTATATTAAATGAACCAAGTCCTGGAAGATATAAGGTGGCAAATAGGATCACAAAGATAAGTAACCCAAGGCTCCCTCCAGATAAGAAAAATGAATAACTATATCCTGTTCCTCCCCTGATGGGATGCTGAAAGGATGCAGTTACACTTGGTACATAGTGATCATAAGGCAGCAGGGTGTGTGGCACCCTGCTCAGCAACAGCACAGGAATTAGGAACCCTGTTGGTGGGCTTGAAGAGTATGACATAATGCCTGTATCTGAGAGTTCTGATGTCAGATAGATTGAGGTCAGGCCATTACTTCAATTCTATCTTCACCTCCTACTCTGTAAACATATCCTAACCTTTAAACAGCATAAAAGTGCTGGTTAAAGAAGATTAAATTAAATACTTTATGAAAAGCATGTGGCCCTTACAAATGCTCAACGTGGT
Source organism: Tonatia bakeri (assembly GCA_004024845.1). Classification (NCBI taxonomy): domain Eukaryota; kingdom Metazoa; phylum Chordata; class Mammalia; order Chiroptera; family Phyllostomidae; genus Tonatia; species Tonatia bakeri. Next base: position 12,386 of record PVIA01001163.1, on the reverse strand, counting down.
AACTATTACCACATGTTCCTTCTTTCTTTCTAATATGTAGTATTCCATTGTGTAAATATACCACAGTTTTTTAATCCACTCACTTACTAAGTGATGGGCACTTAGGCTATTTCCAGTACTTGGCTGTTATAAATAATGCTGCTATGAACATAGGGGTGCACAGGTTCTTTTGAATTGGTGTTTCAGGATTCTTAGGGTATAATTCCTGCAGTGGAATTGCTGGGTCAAAAGGCAGTTCCAGTTTTAGTTTTTTAAGGAACTTCCATACTGTTTTCGATAGTAGCTATACCAGTCTGCATTCCCACCAACAATGGAAATAGTCTTTTTGCACTTTGTTTCTTGTACTTAACAATATATCCTGGAAATCACTCTACATCAGTTCATACTTACTGTTTACACAGCTGCATAGTACTCCATCGTGTGGATGTGCCATAGTTTATTCAAACCCTCCCTTATGTATGGGGAAGTACATATACAATTTTGTTACATATCACCAAATTCCCCATCCAGATTTGTTCCAGGTTGAATTCCTAACAATGTAAGAGAATGCTTATTTCTTCACAGTCTGGCCAATAGAATATGTTGTCATACTTGTAGATTTTCTCCAATTTTATAAGTGAGAAATGATAACTCAATGTTGTTTTAATTTATATTTATTTAATTATGAGTGAGTTTAAGCATCTTCATATGTGTTTTAATTTCCATATGTTTAAGAGCCATGTCTACATACATTTTTTGTGAATTGTCTGTTCATATCTTTTTACCATTTTTTCCATTGAATTTTTGTCCTTTGCCTCTTAGTTCATACAAGTTCTAGTATATGAGAGATTTTGGCTTTGTGTTTGGTATATATATATATTACAAATATTTTATTCCAGTTTGCTAGTTGCCTTTTAACTTTATGGTGTTTGCCATATGATGAAAAAAAAACAATGTCAAATTTGTCAATATTTTCTTTTACTGCCTCTGAATTTTGAATCATAGCAAGAAAGGCTTTTTCTACAGTGAGATTAAAGAGGAATTTATTGGTGTTTCGTTTTCCTAATACATATAAGTTTTCATGTATTAAGATTCCTGATCTACTTGGAGTTTATTCTTAGGTATGAAGCAAGGTATGGATCTAATTTTATCTTTTGCCATTTATTAAAATGAATACCATTTATTGAAAAGTTGGCCTTTGAACAAGTACTTATCAATATTAACCTTAAATATAAATTGATTAAATATTCCAATCAAAAGACATAGGGTAGCTGAGTGGATAAGCAAACATGATCTGCATATATGCTATCTACAAGAGACCCACCTCAAAACAAAATATCTACACAGGCTGAAAGTGAAGGGATAGAAAAGAATAGTCCAAACAAATGGACATTAAAAAAAATAGCTGGGGTAGCAATATTTATATCAGACAAAACAGACTTCAAAACAAATTCATAACAAGAGACAAAGAAGGTCACTACATAATTCTTAATGGAGTTGTCCAACAAAAGGACATAAGCCTTGTAAACATATATGCACCCAACATAGGAGCATGTAAATACATATACAAAATCTTGGAGGACTTTAAGAAGGAGATGGACAGCAATGCAATCATAATAAGAGATTTTAATATCCCACTGTCAACAATGAATAGATCTTCCAAACAAGGATACCATGGCATTAAAAACACTGTAGATTGAATGGACTTAACTGATAGTTACAGCACATTTCACCCCAAAGAAGCAAAGTATACATTGGTTTCAAATGCAAATGCATAATTTTCAAAGATAGACCATGTGGTAGGATGCAAAACAAGCCTTAATAAATTCAAGAAAATGGAAATCATATCAGACATCTCATTGGATCACAATGGCTTGAAACTAAAAACTAACTTTAAGGAAAAAACTAAAAAGACATTCAAATACATAGAGATTGAATAACATGCTATTAAATAATGAATGGGTTAACAGTCAGATCAAGAAAGAAGTCAAAATGTATCTGGAAACAAATGAAAATGAACACACAACACCCCAAAACCTATTGTACACAGTGAAGGCAGTCCTGAGAGGGAAGTTCATAGCAATACAGACCTATGTAAAGAAGATAGAAAAATCTCAAATAAACAACCTTACTCTATGTCTAAAAGAACTAGAGAAACAATAACAAACAAAATCAAGAGCTAGTAGAAGGAAGGAAATAACCAAGATCAGAACAGAATTAAATTACATAGAGTCTTAAGAAACAATTCAAAGAATCAATGAATCCAGGAGCTGGTTATTTGAAAAGATAAGTAAAATTGACATTTAACCAGAATTATCAAGAAAAAAAAAGAGAGGACCCAAATAAATAAAATCAGAAACAAAAGAGGAAAAGTAACAACCTTACCACAGAAATACAAAGGATTGTAAGAAATTAGTATGAACAACTAATGCCAAGAAACTGGTTAACCTAGGTGAAATGGACAAATTTCTGGAAACATGAAATCTTCTAAAACTAAATCAAGAAGAAGCAGAAAGTCTGAACACACTGATAACAACTAGCAAAATTGAAGCAGTAATCAACAAACTCCTGACATACAAAGCCCTTGACTGGAAGACTTTATAGATGAATTTTACCAAACATTTATGAAAGAGTTAACTCATATCCTTCTCAAACTATTCCAAAAAATTCAATAAGAGGGAATAGTTCCAAATTCTTTTTATGAGGCTAGTATTATCCTAATTCCAAAACCAGGTAAAAACACAACAAAGAAAACTACAGTCCAATATCTCTGATGAGCAAATCCTCAACAAAATATTAGAAATCTGGATCCAGCAATACATTAAAAAGATTATATATCACAATCAAGTGGAATTTATCCCAGGTATGCAAGGATGGTATAACATTCACAAATCAATAAATATAATACTTCACATAAAGAAACAAAGCCTTGAGAGACCAAAATCACCTGACCATATCAATAGATGCTGAAAAAGCATTTGATAAAATCCAGCACCCACTTATGATAAAAACACTCAGCAAAGTGGAAATAGAGTGAGCATACCTCAACATGATATAGGCCGTATACAAGAAACCTAATGCCAACATCATACTTAGTGGGCAAAAACTAAAAGTGTTTCCCTTTAGATCAGGAAAAAGACAAGAGTACCTGCTTTCACCACTTTTATTCAATATTAGTACTAGAAGTTCCAGCCACAGTGATTAGACAAGAAAAAGACACAAAAGGCATCCAAACTGGAAAGGAGGAAGTAAAACTGTCATTATTTGCAGGCAACATAATAGTGTACACAGAAAAACCTATAGACTCCATCAAAAAACTATTCAATCTGATAAGTGAATTTGGCAAAGTAGCAGGATACAACATCAATATTCAGAAATAGATGGCATTTTTGTACACCAACAATGTAATGTCAGAAAGAAAAACTAGAGAAAAGATTCCATTTACCGTATTTTTTGGACTATAAGATGCACCCCTTCCCCCAATTTGGGAGGAAAATGCAGTGGTGGCCCTGCTTCTGCCTCCTGTGACCCCACTCCACTGCTGCCCCTCCCCCACCACAGAGAGCCAGGTAAGCTACATTCGGACTATAAGACACACCCCCGTTTTTCTCACAAATTTGGGGGGTGCATCTTATAGTCCAAAAATTTCAGTACTATAGCAACAAGAAAAATAAAGTACCTAGGAATAAATTTAACCAAGGATGTAAAAGATTTGTACTCAGAAAACTACAGAACACTGAAGAAAGAAATTGAGGAAGATACAAATAAATGGAAGCATACACTGTGTTCACAGATTGGAAGACTTGACATCATTAAAATGTCCATACTACCCAAAGAAATCTATAGATTCAACACAATTCCTATAAAAATACCAATGGCATATTTCACATATCTAGAACAAATATACCAACAATTTATATGAAACCAAAAAAGACCCTGAGTAGCCTCAGCAGTCTTGAGAAAGAAGAACAAAGTTGAAGGGATCACAATACCTGATGTTCAACTATACTACAAAGCCACTGTAATCAAGACAGTCTGGTACTGGCATAAGAACAAACAGATGGATCAATGGAATGGGAATAGAGAACCCAGAAATAAACACATGTCTCTGTAGTCAATTAACACTCAACAAAGGGGGTGACAAGCATACAACAGAATAAAAGCAGTCTCTTCAATAAATGGTGTTGGGTGAACTGGACTGGTACATGCCAAAACCAGAAACTAGACCACCAACTTACACCATACACCAGAATAAACTCAAAATGGATAAAGCAATTAAATATAAGTCACGACCCCATAAAAGCCCTAGTGGAAAACATAGGCAGTAACATTTCAGACATCCCATGTAGCAATATTTTTGCTGCTATATATCCTAGGGCTTGGGAAATAAAGGAAAAAATAAACAAATGGATCTACATCAAATTACAAAGTTTCTACACAGCAAAAGAAACTATCATCAAAATGAGAAGGGAATGGACCATATGGGAAAACACATTTGCCAGTGATATATTGGATAAGGGTTTAATTTCCAAAATATCTAAACAACTCACATGAATCAACACCAGGAAGACAAATGACCCAATTAAAAAAAAAAATGGGCAAAGGACATGAATAGACACTTCCTCAAGGAGGAATACAGAAGGCCCATAGATATATGAAAAGAATGCTCAACATCACTAATCAATAGAGACATGCAAATTAAAATCACAAGGAGATATCATCTCACACCTGCCAAAATACCTGTCATCAATAAATCAATAAACAACAAGTGCTGGCAAGGATGTTGAGAAAAGGGAACCCTAGTACACTGTTGATAGGAATTCAGACTGGTGCAGCCACTGTGGAAACAGTATGGAATTTCCTCAAAAAACTAAAGATGGAACTGCCTTTTGACCTGGCAATTCCACTACTGGGAATATACCCTAAGAATCCTGAAACACTAATTCAAAAGAACTTGTACACACCTATGTTCATAGCAGCATAATTTATAATAGCCAATTATTGGACACAGCCCAAGTGTCCATTGGTAGAAGAGTGGATTAAAAACCCATGGTATTGCTCTGGCTGGTGTAGCTCAGTGGACTGAGCGTGGGCTGTGAATCAGGCATCACAGGTTCGATTCCCAGTCAGGGCACATGCCTAGGTTGCAGGCCATGGCCCCCAACAACTGCACATTGATGTTTCCCTCTCTCTCTCTTTCTCCCTCCCTTCCCTCTCTAAAAATAAATAAATAAAATCTTAAAAAAAGAGAGAGAGAGAGAAAAAAATCATGGTACATTTACATAATGGAATACTATGCAACAGGAAGAAAGAAGGAACTACTACCTTTTGCAACAGCATTGATGGAACTGGAGAGCATTATGCTAAGTGAAATAAGTCAGTTTGTGAAAGACAAATACCATATGACCTCATTTATAACTGGAGTCCAATGAACAAAGTAAACTAACAAGGGAAACAGAATGAGAGACTGGAAACATGGAACAGACTGATAGCTGTAGGAGGAGAGGAGGGAGGGAGGGAATGGTGGAAGGAAGGGGAAGGGATTAGTCAAAGAACATGTATGAATGACTCATGGACATGGACAATGAAGTGGGGATTGACTGTGGGAGAGAGGGGTGGGCTGGGTGGAAGAGGGAAAAAGGGGAAAAATGGGACAACTATAATAGAATAAACAATGTAAAAAGTAGAAAAGAAGTAAAAGTTGATCTTTGTCCCCGTAATTTGAGATGCACCTTTATCGTGCACTAATTTCCATATATCTTTGGGTCTATTTGTATTTTTTCTTTTAGTCTATTTATTTATTTGTGTGCCAGTACCACAATGTTTAAGTCATAGAGGCTTTACAATATTACGTGCTTTAGGTGGAGCTATAATGCCACCATAGTTTTCATTATTTTCCTGATTATTCCTACGTGTTTGTTTTCTGTATCAACTTTATTATCAACCTATATAACTCCATAAAAAAGCTTGTTGGTATTTTTTGGAATTGGATATTTATCTCTTAAGTTGAAAAGAGCTGACATCTTTTTAATGTTGAGTCACTCTACTCAAGCACAGGGAGGTCTCTGAATTTGTTCAAGCCTACTTTTGTGTCTATCATGAGACTTCCATTAATGTTTTAACCTAAAGAAGAGCCTAGGATGAAAGGTTCAGCACCCAAGGAACCACTGGGCATCACTTTCAAACACGTGCTGGTGATTGCTTCCTCCTTGTTATCCGTTCAACTAATATTTACTGAACATTTACCTGCCAGATGGCAGGCTCTCTGCTAGGTCGTGTGGATACAAAAGTAAAACACCTGGTCCCTGCTTAGGAGGCACTCACAATGCAGTAGTAGGGGAAACAGGTTATTAGACTGACAGGAGCAATTACTCTTCCTTTTTAAGGACAGCCCAGTCCTTTCACTAAGGACAGAAACTAGATTCAGTGTCTGTGAGACATCAAGGAGGATGTTGAAATTGGTGATATGAAACCTAGATGGAAATTTCTCTCTTTATGTCACTTACACATTCAATAAGTTTTGTGTACAACTGTGTCTTAGAAGATAATTTAAAAGTCTAATTGTAAAGTGTTGAAGCCCTTCTTGATTATGTGTGTCTAGTGAGATATCAAGTGGAATGTTGTAATTAGTTGACTCCAGCAGCAGCTGCTACACAGCAAGCCTCTCTCCTCAGATCACTTTACTTTCTGATGGTCATTAATAATTTGCCTAAGAAGGAAGCAAATCCTTAAAGACTTTTATTACTCTTCCCAGATATTTTTACAAGTTCTTGCAACTTAACATGTGGCTAGCACTTCTGTTTCTTTTGCGGGGCAAAGGTGGGTATATGACGGCACCGTTGAGTATCATGCTTATATACATTTAACAAAGCATAGTTGCTTCCTAAGATGAGTTAATCACTTAAGATTTTACTGTGTCTCCTTCAATATTAATTCATGTCTTATTTCGACCTCATGAAGGATCCTGAGTCAACTGTACTTTTGTGGGAAATTAATGAACTCTTTATATATAAGACAATTTACCTTCTGGACTGTTCTCTGGCCAAATATCTAGTATAAAATTCTGTCTTGCATTCTCTCATTAGGAATGAGTTCTAGGTTTCAAAATGGAACTAAGGTAATGGTGAGATGCCAAAGTGGCATCTGAATGCTTCTGAATGCAGAAACAGCGGCTGTGATGCTGATGCTATGGAAAGGGGAAGGGACAGAAAAAGAGTGGGTACTATCATAGTCCATTTGATTCTTTCTCATCTCAGCTTGAAAGTAAGAGGAGACTTGGCTATAGCTTTTCAAAAAGCAAAGACTGTTTCTTCAGGCAGCCTAAGAGTCCAACAGGGAAAGTGACAGAATATAGTCTTAGAAGCCTTTCAGAGTGAGAATCAGGCAGCTACTATTCAAACATAAACTTAAAGTAACCTGACATGGCTCTTGCTGAAGAATAACTTCTAGAATTCTTTTTTACCCTTTCTTATTAATTCTGTACCTCTGGAGAGAGGTGCTTCTGCATAGCACTATAGTCATTCTGTTAAATCATTCATTCCCAGTCCTCTGCATTCACCACTCCCTCACCCAAAGCTCCGACCCCTTTCTCCACACTCAGTTGCACTTTTCCTCTTTCACTTTCATTCAACTACATAGCAAGTCTCTAAAGTTTTGTGGCTTATTGCCATCTTCAATAATCTTCAAAGCTGTTCTTTTTTGTTCTTATCATCATACATCCAAAGATCACATAAAATCACTGGTCAAATCAGTCAATCTTGCCAGTTTGCCTCTAGTCATTCTTCTACCAATCAAGAGTATTTATTCCAAAATAATAGTTAAGGCTAACACAGTGACATAATTTAAAATCAGAAAATTTCAAACTCATATGAAAGTGGTGCCACTGTGCCAAAGGATCCATAAGTACTGACTGACAAGGTGGGAAATACAAAATGTGACTGAAATATGAATTTTCACATTATATATATATGTTTATTGAATATGGCCAGTAGCATCTTTGGAATTTATAGAAATACCATACACTAAACACACACACACACACATATGAAAAAGAGAATTCATTCCAAGCATCATTGTGAATGGAAGAACATTGATCTTGTTGGTATTTGTATTTGACCTGGGCAGGATTGGCTGCAGTTTCGGGTATATTGGGCTCACTTTTGGATGGCCCGGGAATCGAGTCAATGTGAAAATGCCCAGGACCACGTGGTGGCCCTCTGCACACTAGCACCTCCCCACTGCTGCTTTTTCAATGCAGGGATGGTTGGGCATTAGACTTTCTGGACTGAGTTCTTCCAGGCTCTCAGTTTAGCCCACCAGCCCAGTCATCCAAGGAAAGCCTGGCTATTGCCCCTCATCCGTGCAAAGTCTCCCCATCTTTGACAGTTCACCTGGGCTCTGAATCCAGGAATAAAGATGCTTCCATTCTCTACTCACCTGTGATGGGCTCATTTCTCTCTGGATAGTTTATCAAGATTTCCTTGCTGCCACTGTTCTTCACTAGCCCTAAAGAAAAGTGTGGTGTTTATTTGGGGGCTGGGATCTGTTTTTGTAGTCACTATGAGAGCAAAGATCTTTTGTATCCTTCTACACATCGTAACTGGAAGCAGGAATCTAGTATTTACTGAGGGAAATATTTCTTTACTTCAACATTTATATGCCCTGACAAAACACACAGGATGTTGAGAAATATTCACCAACTCCCAGAAAATTTCCATGGTATTGATGGCTTCTCTTACAATGTAGAAAAAACAATGGACAATTAAATTTCCTGAAAAGATGTCATTTATAATTATATTTTCTAAATGAAATGACAGAAGGAAATATAAAGAAAGGGTATGAGTATGCATTGGTTCATTAAGGACTCCACATCACAAGATCAGAGAGTACAAAGAAACCACACAATACAATCACAATATTTCAGAGCTAGAACAAAATCTTAGGCTGTCCAAAGTCCTTCTTTTATAGGCATAAGTAAAGATTTCAGTTTTACTTAATAGACAATGTTTCTTTGGTCTTTTCCAATATCTTAGGACACGTGTGACTAACAGACAACAGTTTTGCATTGAGCCTATAATGAAGGTCAGTCCTTCGATTTTTATTCGTCATAATCAAAAAATCCCGGGAAATATCTTTACCAAGTTCTATATTTAAAGTATTTTTTAAACATTAAACTTAGACTTCAGAACCCAGGGGAAAATCACACCATCTCTGCATAATGGAAAACAAGTTGTGGTAAGTGGTATTCTCATCTTTTGACAAAAAGATCGTACCATAACATAGTTTATCTGAGGCAAGGCGGGTCTGAATGATCAAGGATATTTTGGAATGTATACGAATCCTTCCAGATATTTGGAAAGTCACAGAAAAAATATGTTAATTAAGCATAGACTTCAGACCCTTTCATACTGACTCACAGGCTGCAGAAATGAAAGATAGAACTTACAGTAGTTGAACTGTTCTTCCACAGTCTACAGAATGATGTCTCCAGTGATCCTTGTTAGGGTGCTTGTTTAGTTTGTAGTTTGAGTTGGGATTTGTAACCTTCCTTTCTCATGTAGTATTTCTCAAAAGTTCTAGGAAAATTTGTCTGAGTCTCACCATCATTCTCTAAATGAGATCAGTAGTTATTTCCTAAGGAAATTTCATGGTTCCAAACAGCTTAAATAATTCAACCAGAAATAGCCAAGAAAGAAAAGAAAAATCATGTTCCAGTGATAAATACCCTACTGAGTAAGCTTAGTATACAAGAGAAAACAGAAAATTTGGGAGGTGTGCTCATCTTCAGGAAGGAAAAGGGTAAAGTTTGTGGTTGATACAAGAACATGGTCTATGATTGGTTATATCAACTGTAATACAGAGAATCATGCTATTCTTTCAGAAGACGATCTGTTTATTGAATACGGCCAATGCCTTCTCTGAAATTTATGGAAATGCCATAAACTAAACACATGCTAACATCTTAGCTTCTCACAGGGAAAGGTGATTTCATCATTGGAAGAACTTTTAAAAATGTAGATTAAATTCTACTAGCTTTAGAGTAACTTCCAATAGAGATGCTTTGGTAAGAAGATTAGAAATAACTGTGGTTGTTACCTCCAACCATCTCCAAGGTTCTCAGGTATCCTTTGTGGTTTGCTAAGAAAATGCATTAAATGTAAATTTTTTTGTTTGTAGACTAGGTTCTCTTATCTGACTTGTGTTTTGGTTCCTTTTATTTTGTTTTGTTTTATTCATTCATTTATTATTATTTATTTTAACTTTAAGAAGAAATTGTCTCACCTTCTGTTCTAGTAGCAAATATGCCAGAAAACATTGTCTATGAGGCAGAAGTAGACAGTGGAAAGATTTATGATGCTGAGGTTTATGTCAGTGACTTGAGGCACAGAGGGAGGAAGGGAAAGAGCTTCCCTCTTCCTACCTTTTCCCACTATGGCCCTGGCTGACCAAATCCAGCCAGAAACCAGATGGTACAGAGGCCTTTGAACAGTAACCTACAGAGGTCAGTACACCATCCCTACCTCTCTGGAATAGAGCAAAGTGAGGGAAAGGCAAGGCATGACTGAGAGAAGCAAGGCCCAGGATCAGCTCTGAGTCCAAATCCTCAGGGGTCCCATCGTTGAGTAGCAATATGACACCTGCAGTAATGACATGAGTCATCACTCAGCTGGCATCAACCAAGAGCTCTTGCTATCCAATTACTTCATTCCAATATTGTGGGGATTTATTTAAAAATGGGAAGATTTATTTGTAAACAAAGATTTTCTTTGTAGCTGGGCCAACAGGATTTAATAAAGTTAATTAGAGATCAGTAGTCATCATTTTTACAAAACTTAGACTCCTTACAAGTTGTATGCCATCTTCAATAATAACTTGAGAATATTATTAGGTAAAGTAATAATTTATGGCCTCAGACAAAAACTTGATTTAATGTTCCAAGGCAATTTACAAAAAATAAACTGTTCCTAATCATCTATTTATCCTAAATTATAAGGATGTCAGAGAAGGGGAAGAAAAGGAATATATCAAGATATTTTTTAATTTACAAAATTGATTTCATTTAACCCAGGAACTTAGATAACCTTTCTCTACTGGCTTAGTTTTTGTTCTACTTCTACCACATTTTTGATAGCTACATAAAAAGTATATGTGTATGTGTGTGTGTGTGTGTGTGTGTACTCTTTCAAGTCATGTTAAATTGAAAGGCTATTTTATATGTCTACCTCCATGTAAAGGTCACCTCTAATTCTACAGGTTTCATTTAAAGTTTCTGGGCAAGCTCCACTTTATTCAGAGCATTGAAGGCCAAAGAGAGCTATTCTCGACCTTTTTATTGACCACCTTTTAAAAATTATTCACCTGAGAACCATATGCTGCTAAGTATATTGCCTTATATATCTGCCTTGCATACTTTTTAAACTCCTGAACTCTACTTTAACATTTGGGCATCCACACATTTTTTTCTCTGAGGTTTTATGCTTACTGAGCACCATATCCTCTCTATTTTCCTCAGCCCCTGTACAGTGTCTACCACAGAGCTGGCCCTCATTAATCAAGGAGAATACCTGACCGCGCTAATTCTCTACATTTCTAGCAAGAACCCTCTTCCTCATCAGAATTTCTGGGATATCAGAATTGCTATGATCCCAAATCTGGAAAAGGATTGTTCTCTCTCTAATGGAATATGTAATGATTTTTTAAAAATAATAAAGCAGTTCATGGTAGGTAAACAGCATGTTTTCAAGGCTAGGTGCTAGAGTTGCAAATGCCCTAGCGTCCTAAAATAACTCATCAGCCCCTGGGCAGACAGGTCACCCACTGTTACTTTCTCTGCACACTCAGCAGAAAGTAGCTTTTTAGTCTCCCTCTTAGCCCCTAAAGGTGGTAACTTCAGGACAATCCAGCTCCCGCTAGATTTGATCAAATATGTGTAAAGTCTCCTGCATAACATCAGATGTGTGACTTCATACCTGCTTTATTTTAGTGTAGTTAGTTTAGTTTATGAGTTTATTGTATTCATCAGGGTTCTCCAGGGAAACAGAATCAATAGGGTGTGTGTGTGTGTGTGTGTGTGTGTGTGTGTGTGTGTGTGATTTTAGGGAATTGACTCACAATTATGGAGGTTGGCAAGTCCAAAATCTACAGGATGAGCTGCAGGCTGGGGACCCAGAGAAGAACCTGTGCTGCAGCTCAAATCTGCCACCTGCCACAAAGTTCCTTCTTGCTCAAGAGAGGTCAGTCTTTTGTTCTCAGCAGAAGTCCTTTAACTGATTGGATGAGGCTCATCTATTGTGGAGGATGATCTACTTTATTCAAAGTCCAACAAATTAAATGTAAATCTTATCCAAATCACCCTCTCAGAAACATCCAGAAAAATGTTTCACCAAATATCTGGGCACCATGACCCA